>BTPG01000006.1:115510104-115630104 GCA_036245525.1 Semisulcospira habei | reverse complement strand
GCCATTTCTACTTCTCAGAAAACTACATTCTGGCTAAGAGCAAATTCTCTTATGACTTGATGAGTCTCGAAATACCGTCCCTTCAAACAAACATCCTACGTCACATGTTCTTGACGTCACTAAAAAAGAACATGCCATGATCTCAACACAAAACATAGAACGAAACTTCTATCCAAAAAAAAAAAAAAAAAATACTGCATAATGATTAAAATAAATTGTGACACAAGGTCCAGTCCCCAGCTAAAACTCTAGTTGTAGGCTATACTTGACACAATTAATTTTCACGAATAAATCTTATCTACGACAATAAGCATTTCTTTCCCTACAACCCCACTGTTCAATACATACATACACGTTCATTATAAGTCAACACTGCGACTGTTTATTTTTCTTCACTGTCGATACGGCTGAGGTAATCTGCACCAACATTATCCTTTCCTTTGATCACCTTCACCGGGAAATCGTGTTGCTGCAACTGCAATGGCCATCTCATCAAACGCCCATTTTTTGTCTTTGACTTGTTGATGATCCGTTTCCAACGTGAATCTTTGTCCATACAGGTATGGTTCAAATCGTTTTATTCCCCCACACGACTGCTAAGCATTCTCTTTCAATGGTAGAATAATTTCTTTCAGCTGCTGATAATTTCTTGCTCGCATAAACAATCGGATGCATTTCTTCATCTTTTTCCTGCATGAGTACAGCTCCCATAGCTGTGTTTGATGCATCATTCCTCAAAATGTATGGCTTGTTGTCATCAGGTAAGTGCATTACGGGTTTACTGCACAAAACTCCTTTCAATTTCCTGAATGCTTCCTCTGCCTCTTCTGTCCATTTGATTTTGCCAGGCTGTTTTGCCTTTGTCATGTCATTCAATGGAGTAGTTATTTCTGCAAACATCGGCACAAATTTGCTATAATACCCTGCTAGTCCCATAAATGCTCTGAGCTCCTTTTTGGTCTGTGGTGTGTTTGCATTCTGCAGTTTGCTGATCTTCTGGTTGTATCTTGCCCTTTCCCATAAATGATGTCCTAGATACTCTAGTTCTTTATAACCAAAGTAGCATTTTGATGGTTTCACTGTGTTACGTGGTGGAGTCGTAGTCGTAGTATGATAAACACACCAAACGCACGCACGTAAGGTTCTTTTACTGAAATAAACTTCATTCAGCTGCAATCCGTCACACGTGGCTTAAGGATGTAGACAATACTGGAGTAACAGTTCCAATAATATTTTAATTCAGCGATGCGATCTTGACACAATGCAGTTCCAAATGCGGCTCCTACTGAAAGATTCAATCAGCTCCGGTGTCACTCGCGTTTCTCTAGACTCAAAGTCACTGGATGACGTCACATCATTGGCTAATACAGCGGCGGCTCTGTGCAGAGACGTGGTACTGCTTCTGCCTGCTATCCCGCGATCTTGGTTGGGTCTTCTGATGTTGTCGCCTCGGGGAACATCTTTAGAAGGATACCGTATCGCCTTGTGACCTTTCTTCTCACAGAGAAAACATGTCAGGTTCTCCACTGGCTTGTATTTCGGAGTGTCTCTGACGTCGTTGATTCTTCTGCTAGTGCAGACTCACGCTGCGGCTTACTGGACCCGAACTTCATGTTGTGGGCGTCAAGGTATCTTTGAGCGAAGTCTGCCAGGGCCTTTAGAGACTGGTCTTTTTGCTCTCAGAGGTGGGCAGCCAGGTCCTTAGAATATGCGTTGAAGACTTGTTCTTTGATGATGAGGTCACACAGGTCCTGGTACTCTTTATTTAAGCCAGCCAGCTCTATCCATTTCTCCAGGTATACTTCTAATTCTCTCAATGAATAGGCCGGGTGTTTCTCCTTCTTCAGGCTTGCAGTTTCGAAATCGTCGCCTGTAACCTTCTTCAGTGAAGTCGTACTGTCTCAACAGGGCGGCTTTCAACTGCGTATAATCTTCGGCTTCTTCTCTTGGTAAGCGGTTGCAAAATTCAAGCGCTTTGCCAGTTAGAAGTGCACTCAGTTTAATAGCCCAAGTTTCTTGTTTCCAGTTATTACTGCTTGCGAATCGCTCGAATCGCTCTAGGTAAGCGTCCATCTTATCTGAGTTTTCAACGAAAGGTGGAAGCTTTGGCGCACGGGCTGTTTGTTCTCTGCTGGCTAATGCTGTTGCTTCAAAAACCCTCTGGCTCTGTGCCTCAATCTCCATCTGCTTTAAATGAATTTCGTGTTGTCGCTGCCTCTCCGCCTCTTCTCGTTGTTTCTCTGCCTCTCTTCGCTGTTTTTCTGCTTCTTCTGCTTGGATTTCGAGTTTCCTAATTTCACGTTCTTTCGCTCTTTCTTCTCTATCAAATCTCTCCTTTTCTTCTTTCTCTCGTCTCTTTTCTTCTTTCTCCTCTCTCTCTCCAGCCTTTCCTTTTCTTCTCCGAATCTCTTTTCTCTTTCTCTCTCCAGTCTCTCCTTTTCTCTCTCCTTTACAAACTCGAGGAGTTGAGCTCCTTCGAGTCCACATTCCTTTCCAATTTTCAGGAATGTCTCAATCTCCGATGTCGCCATCTCTGCGTTTCACTGCTGGCTGTTTTCTCCTGCTACCCTTTCCACTGAACCAACTGAAGAAGTCCCGTCGGAGGTGCCAAAATGCTACGTGGTGGAGTCGTAGTCGTAGTATGATAAACACACTTTTAAATAAGCTTCATTCAGCTGCAATCCGTCACACGTGGCTTAAGGATGTAGACAATACTGGAGTAACAGTTCTAACAATATTTTAATTCAGCGATGCGATCTTCACACAATGCAGTTCCAAATGCGGCACCAACACTGATACAAAGTCTCTTCTGCAATGTCCACACTGCCGACACAAAGTTCCTCACACAACGTACACCACACTGTTACGCTGTATCTCTCACAATGTACACCCTATACGGGCCACGTGCCTACGATAACTGTGTGTCTCTACAACTGACAAATGCAAGACAATGTATGAACGTACTTTCCTAGCGCCCTCTTCATATATATACTACCAATTTCCATAATCATGTACGAAAATCATACAACGCAACCAATCAAAACGAAACACGCAACCAAAACGTATTAAAATAATCGTTCTCGAAAAACTACAATAGGCTACACAAATTTGGCTGCTCACTTCAGCTCCAAATCCTTGGTAAAATGACATCTCATAAAAGTATGGAAGACAGTTCACAAACTAGTCGGAAAATTCGAGAACATTCACGATCCTTCATAACACACACACAAAACGGCTGACGGCTTCACGCGCACAGTAAACAACTTGTTGCGAAGTGTCGCTAATTTTACCGACGTCACACATACGAGGTCACTAGACAGTGCGACCTTTCTAGAACGTTCTGGACTAAACTTAGCGTATTATAACGAAGTGAATTCCGCTCTGCGCGACCGAAAGAAATGTTACTTAAAAAAGATACGTGAATCATAACCATGATAGCTCAAATAAATATCGGATCGTTTCCGACGATTTACACATGTATGCTCTCACAGGACAACACAACCACAATCGTAACACACTGTGAGCCCTACTTCTTCGAGTCTCCTCAACACTGCTTCTACGGCCTCTATATGTTCTTCCCAAGTTTCTGTTGCGACCAAAATATCATCCATAAAGTTGTCTACATCTTTGCAGCCTAACGGACTCAGTACTTTCCGCATCATGCGTGAAAACACGGCGCCTGCCGTTTTCAGTCAATATGGCATTCTTGTCCACTGAAATTGTCCTACTGGCGTAGTAAAGGCTGTTTTATGTTTATCTTGGTTATTGACTTTGATCAGCCAATATCCTTTTGAACAATCCAGTTTTGAAAAGTATTTTGCTTTCCCAACTTTTGCAAACAAGTGTTCTATATCTGGTATTGATTCTGGGTCGAACTCTAATGTCTCGTTCAGTTTCCGGTAGTCTATACAGAAACTCACCGACCCATCCTTTTTCTTGACGAGTACAATAGGCGAATTGTATGCTGATATGGTTGGTTCTATGAATCCCATTTTCAACATTTGGTCCACTTCTGTTTTGACATTTTCCACTGCTGCGTGCGGTAATGTATTTTGCTCCACGTATACTGGTTCTTGGGTTGTACTTCGCAATTCGCATGTTTCAATATCTGTATCTCCTGGCAACTCTTGCAACACTTTCTGATGTTTTCTTCGTATTTCATGCATCTGTTGCACTTTTGTTGCCTCTAGCTTGTCTGAAATATGGCTATCTGTTACACTTTCAGTAGCTTCGAGTGGTAACGTAGGTACCGTGCCTACTGCTTCATTATTTTCCGCATAGCCTTCAACATTGTCTTCAGTCATAACCACTGCGACTTCTTCCGTTTCTTCTCTCTCATTAAAGCTTTTCAATAAGTTCGCATGGTACACTTTTTCATTGCCCTTGTGTGACGATCTTTGACTCGCGTCGCATGATGCGCAATATCATTGTATGTCACCGCAAATTCCTGGCCAATAAAATTCAGTCCAAATTCTGTTTTTGGTTTTCCTAGCGCTGAAATGCCCGCTCATCGGCGTATCATGCGCTAATTTCATAACACCCTGTCTATACTTCTTGGTTACAACGATCTGCGTTCTTTTCTGTTCCTTTTCAGTGAATTCTCGTACCAAAATTCCATTCTTCCATTTAAATTTGGCTTTGGTTTGTTTGCTGTTTTGATTTTCCTCTTTTTTCCCATCAGCTGCGTCTCTGTATTTCTTCAAATTTTCATTTTCTTTTTGAGCCTGTTTCAATTGCTCTGCTGTAACATCAACAATCTTTGTTTCTGGGATCTTGAGCTCTTTTTGGTTTCTCTTCGTTGACGTGCTTCTTGTTTCCACTTCTGCACACTTGTTACGTGGTTGAGTCGTAGTCGTAGTATGATAAACACACCAGACGCACGCACGTAAGGTTCTTTTAAATAAACTTCATTCAGCTGCAACCCGTCACACGTGACTTAAGGATGTAGACAATACTGGAGTAACAGTTCCAACAATATTTTAATTCAGCGATGCGATCTCCATACAATGCATTTCCAAATGCACCAACACTGATACAAAGTCTCTTTTGCAAATGTCCACACTGCGACACAAAGTTTCTCATACAGCGTCTCTCACAATGAACACCCTATGTGGGCCACGTACCTACGATAAACTGCGAGTCTGTACCACTGACAATGCAAGACAATGTATGAACGTGCTTTCCTAGCGCCCTCTTTATATATACTACTAATTTCCAGAATCATCTACGAAAATCATACAACGCAACCAATCAAAACGAAACACGCAACCGAAACTCATTAAAATAATCTTTCTAGAAAAACTACAATAGGCTACGAAAATTCGGCTGCTAACCGACCTCAGCTCTAAATCCTAGTGTATAATGAAGTCACATAAAAGTATGGTAGCCCTATCACGACCTTGCATATCCGCTCTAGAAAATTCAGTAATTTTCACACACAAAAAAAGGTTGCTCAATTCACGCGCACAGAAAAACAAAATGTTGCAAACTGTAGGGCCTGCAAACTCCCCGACGTCACACATACGAGGTCACTAGACAGCGCAACCTTATCGAAGGTTCTAATCTACGCAAAACAAAGATCGACCGCTATTCTCCGTGCGACTTTTCTAGAAACTTCCGGTAAAACTTAACGAAATCCGCTCTAAGTGCAAACGAGAGAAAAACTTACTAAAAAGGTACGTGATTCGTAACCATGATAGCTCAAATAAATATCGGATCGTTTCCTACGATTAACACATGCATGCTCTCACAGGATAACACAACCACAATCGTAACAACTTCTCCTCTGTTTTCATATCGTTCTGTTCGCTTCGTTTCTTTGTGATCGTCTCAGTCTTTTCCATTACAGCTGGAATGTTTTCCACATGGTTTTCTGTTTGTTCGCTTGCATCTCTTTTTGAACAAGGTTTCATCACTGAATAAACTGGAATAGTGTTTGTTTGCTCTTTGTTCAAGAATCGTGTATTTCCTACCAAATCTGGTAATGCTGGTCAGGATATCACTAATACATCCGCGTCTCCTTCATAAAATGATGTTCGCGTGAAAAGTCTAGCAACAGGTACTTGCTTGACGTCGCGGCATGACGCAAATGTCACAGATCGCATCTCACCTGTATACTTGTCTTCTGGCACAAATTTTTCATCAACAACGCTAATTGTGGCTCCTGTGTCTCTCAATGCTGACACTTCCTTGCCTTCTATTTCTACTTGACACGATGGCTGATAATTTATCTTACTGCATTTGTCGCACATTTTGTGATTTCTTTCTGACCTTTCTTCAAAGTAATGCATTCCCACTCTCAGTGCGTGATGATCTATGCTTTCATGGCGATGGTGGTGCGTCGCTGCAGAACTGCAACTCGCTGTATGCATCGATCCACATGTAGGTTGTACGTATAACGCATTCTGTTTTCTGTTTGGACATACTGATACTTTGTGGGGTCCTCGGCCACAATTGAAAAATTCGATCTTTTTGAATGATACTCTGTTCTTGAAAGATTGATTTCCATCTTTGTTTGATAATCTATTGTCATGCAGTTCCTGCTTACTATGATCCCTTTTAGTTGACAGACTATCTCTGTGTCTAAATCTGTCCCTGCTGTTATCTCTGGGCATGCATCTGTTCTCATGTCCCCTATTTCCTCTTGACACCTCGTAGGTTTCTGCTGCTTCAGTAGCCTCATCTACGTTAGCTGGTCTCCTATCTCGTACGAACGTAGCTTTCTCTTTTGGTAGTGCGTCCAAAAGGTATCCACTGCCAATAATTCTACGATACTGTCAAAGCTCTTTTCTCTCCCTGAAAGTTCAGTCCATCGGGTTATCCATTGCGTAATCCGATTCATGAGTTCTCTGGCCGCCGTTTCGTCGTTTTTCTTCTTGGCATTCTTCAGTTTTTCTCTGTACTCTTCTGATGTCAAACGGAACTTCTTCAGCAATTCCTTACGAATCTGTTCAAAATCTTCTAACTCCACATGCTGCATGTGCGTGATAGCTTCCGCTGCTTTCCCCTTCAGCAATGCAATCAGGTGTAATCCCCATATTCGGCATCTGGAATACGCTCTGCTCTCATGATCTTTTCAAATTTCCATACAAAGACTTCTAAATCATCTCCATCTTCAAAAAATGGCAACTTGATTTTAATTCTGCGTCGATCTTGGGCGTTGTTGTTTCTGTTCTGTTCTCCTTCTATACGCCGACCTTCTGCCTGAATTTCTAATTCTCTCAAACGTGGCTGACGCTCAGCTTCTCGCTCTCGTCGTTCCGCTTCTCGTTTTTGCGGCTCTAACTCCACTTCTCGTTCTCGCCGCTCTGCTTCTCGTTCTCGTTGTTCTGACCAACGTTTTTTTTCCCATCTAGAACGTATGCAGTTAAGTCATTGCCCGCTAAACTCAATAATTCCCCTTCTTCTTTCCAAGCCTACATCCTGGTTTTCATATCTGGTTCTTGTTCCATTTCTGATCTGCTAGGGTTCTCAGATCTTGTTCTATTACTTCTTGTATCGGGCATGACGGCTAAGTGTGTTTGTACTGCCCCAAATCCGTGCAACAACAACAACAAAATGACTTTAACTATTGCTTATTTATAAGCTATTGATAGCTGGGCGGGGCATGTCTCCAGGATGGAGGATCATCGCCTACCAAAGATCACCCTGTTCGGCGAGCTTGCTACTGGACACCGTGACAGAGGGGCACCAAAGAAGAGATACAAAGAATGTCTCAAGAAGTCACTTAGTGCCTGCCAAATCGACCACCACCAGTGGTCTTTGCTTGCTGTGGACCGTGACACCTGGCGCTCCACCATTTACAAGGCAGCTGTCTCCTTTGAGGACTCTCGCAGAGCTAACCTTAAGGACAAGCGGCTCAGGAGAAAAAAACAGAGATGCCGCAACTCAGAACCCTGGCCATACCTCCCCCTGCAGCCACTGCGGTCGAACCTGCCTGTCCCGGATTGGCCTCCGCAGCCACGAACAAGCCTGCAGACGTCGTGGACAACTCCTATAAAATCTTCGTTCGCGAAGTCAAGCCAAGAGAGAGATAACCATTTATCAACGTGAACTTTTGTTGATCTGTCAACAAGTTTTGGCGTAACGCATTTTACAAAAGCACAAAACAAATGCGAAATAAGAAAATCTATTATGCTGCGAAAGTTATACCTCTACTAGTGAGGGCTGTAAGACCCATTATTTGATGAGATGGGGACTGAGCTGACAAAAGTACCATAATTTTTCCAGATGATCTACATGCTTTATGCTTTCATATTTTGATATGTTCCAAGGTAGCACAGCAAAGGGTTCCGAGAAACAGACTATTTAATTCGCAAAGCGTGGCGAACGCGAACAAATTATTGGTTGTGGTTGTGTCTTTGACAACCGACATTAATTAAATGAGAAAAGACTCTTTGAATAGATTAATTATTTTAAATGAGTCATCCAAGAAGCCACTGGACTAAAAGAAACAAAGCATTATACTTGTGTATGGTCCCATAATTGTTATTTGTTATAAAAAGGGTGGGTTTTTTATAGCTTGTTCCAGGGTTTTCCTATAGTGGGTAAAAGATGGATTGGCAAGCCTGTTTGATTTGCCACCAAATAACTAGTGCGAAGTTGAACTGCCCCTTGAAGTCCCATGGGAGTAAAACAAGTCGCAGCCATATAAAAACTTTTTTGAATATCGTCAGTGACTTTCAGGGACTGCGCATGCTACCTGTGACTCTTCCCTTTGATGAAAGCTTCACAGCGGAGGACTTGGTCAATAACTAGGCTCAGGGATTGCTTCATCAGGCACAGCAGAGTCGTTTCTGAGCTGTTCTCACGTAACCGGAACATGCCATGCCCATCAAGTTAACGCTGTCGTTTTGAGAAAACTCCAAAACGAAGCATTTCTCACCTTGCAGCCGGAAGCAGAAAAAGAGTCAAAAGAAGCTTGGCTACAAGAAATGGTTGAAAAGAGCCCCACATTTCAGTATTGGGACACCATACTCAGACTTGAACTCCTCGTTCTTCTGTCATCGTGAAGCTGACTTTGGGTTGTATGCGGGTTCCCTGAAAGCTAGGCCAAGTGGTTCTTTGCCCTGGACCATCCGAATTACTATGCCCGCTGGGTTCCTGTTTACATTCGAGACATGAAAAATCTGCCACCTTTTACCTTGGAAGAATTTGTTGAGCATGGTCACTGGGTTGTCTCAAAAACGGCACACAAGTTCTCAAATATGTCATTAGATCAGGCTCATGAACAAAATAATGACTTGGTGACAGGCTCAGGTGGAGCCGTATGGCTTACAAAAAACCCATCTGCTCTCCGAAAATGGCAGGTCCAGAACAAGAGGGCATGCTGACTGAGTTTGGAGACTGTTCAAGACTAAACTGTGCAAAACACTCTCATCGTGAAGAAGGTTTGTCAACTCAAGAGTGTTTCAAACAACAAACTCTTAGCCTTACAAGAGTGTTCAAAGAAATGGGCAATCCTTTCTTGACAGACAGTGGAGAATTAATGACATTAGATTCTCATGATACTCCTCAATGTCATACATATAGTCCGCACCATTGAGGATCTTGGCGAACAACAGTACAACCACCACTGCAACTCAGTTTTGACTGATTGTGAAAGATCCATTCATGATCCCAACAAAAAGAACTCTTTGCATCTGTTCAAGTGCCCAAATCCTAAAGACAAAAGCAAACAAGCAGACAAGATTGCAGATTTGAAGACTGATGTCAGCCTATTCTCCAGACGATACAACGTGGCACAACACAGAGTCTGATATGGCTTCCTTTTTCAGCCATGAAATCCACCCGTTCCCTCCGTCTTTGCTAGACAGAGGGAAAATTCGTCTTGGTAAGAAATCTGATCTACTTACATGTTTAACAAAGACAGTGGAGGCATCTGCCACACACTTAGGCCTACTGGACGATGTTGAACCATATGACACAAATGAACTGGCACAAGCCTTAGAGCAACTCGATGAGGATGCGCAACATCCAGAAATATAAGTCCTAGACGCTTCTCCTGAGCTACTCGCATCTTTGGAGAAAACATGTGAGAAAGATCTACCCGATACTTTTAAAGTGAAGGTGCTTGACGGCGCAGCTGTGGTGCATCTTCTACCTGTTTGTAGCGTGAAGACATTTGACGACTACGCTGCCGACGTATTCTTGCCTCATGTGTGGCATCAGCTTGAGACTGCAGAGAGGATTGACATTGTTTGGGACAGGCATCTCAAAAACAGCATCAAAGGTTCTGCCAGAGAAAAGAGAGGAAAAGGCATGAGAAGAAAAGTGTCCGGCCAGAACAAAATCCCAGGACAGTGGCAGGACTTCCTGCGTGATGCAGAAAACAAGGTAGAATTCTTTGAATCATTCTTTCCAAGAAGATTGAAAGCAGTGGTTTTCCTCCTGGCAAAACAGTGGTGGTGACACAAGGAGAAAAATGTTATCATCAGATGAAGTGACTACGTCATACCTGCCTGCAACCATGAAGAGGCCGATACCAGACTACTCTTCCATGTGCAAGATGCATTACAGCAGGGTTCAAAGACTTGCTTTGTTCGCACCGTGGACACCGATGTTATTGTCATACTGACTGGCAAGTTTTACCACCTGCAAGACATATGCTCGACACTGAACATCTGGGTTGGGTTCGGCACAGAAAAGAGCTTTTCCTACATTCATATCAAGGCTCGGGTCCTAACCCTTGGCAAAGAAATGTCAACTGCCTTGCCAGTTTTCCACAGCTTCACAGGCTGCAATACAGTATCAGCCTTTCTTGGAAGGGGAAAAAGCTTGCCTGGGAGACTTGAAAATCTTTCCCTGATGTGACCAAGGCCTTCAATGACATCGCCAGTCACCCTTTTATAGAGGTGGGCATCAGTGATGAGAACTTCAACCTTCTGGAGCGCTTCACCGTCCTCATGTACCAGAAGACAAGCGGATTTAAGACTGTGAATGAGGCTAGTAGGTTAATGTTTTGCCAACAAAGCAAAACCATGGACACTATTCCTCTCACACAAGGTGCTCTCCTGCAACACACAAAGCGTTGTGTCTACCAAGCTGGAATCTAGACAACAAGCGATCAATCTCAACAGCAAATATCAACCCTAAAAAGATGGGGCTGGAAAATACACGCCACCACTTGTTGTTGGATTGCACTGTGGACAACTTTACCAATTGCTTCAGAAGCATGTAGTGAACATTTCAAGTGTAGCTGCAAAGCTGCTGCTGGTTGTACCGGAAAATGTTCTTGCAAAAAAAGCCACGTGGAGATGTACAGACCTTTGCAAGTGTAACTGCATGAAGGATTAGATGTTAATTTCATATGAACATTTGACTTGACAAACCCAAACGTTTTGCGAAAAACTGCTGCTGACTGAACATTAAGCCTTTAATGCTTTCTACCATATTTGTTTAAACATGTCTGCTATGTCTACTATGAGTTTTGTGTATTTATTTTATCAAAATTAGACAAATTTATCAATAAAAATTAACCATTAGCAATCCAAACAAACTTTTTCTTGACTTTTTTCATTTGTCGCGTCATTATTTTTTATACTTGTCACGTGAGAACATCAGTTGCGACTGATTTTGTGGAACATATCACAAATTGTTGCTATAGGACCTAACAAACATCTCCAAAAGGTTTGGTGCTTTTGTCATCTCTGTCCCCATCATTTTGCTTACAGCCCTCACTATACAGATTATCAAGGAAAGTAATATCATAACCTATACTCTGTACTTGTATGACAATCCGCGCAATCAGTTAGTCTTCACTAACGCTGACAATCGAACACAACTCGATACCTGAATGAACGGAAGGGATGAATATAACGATGGCGAAGCTTCGGAGCTTGAATGCCGCCTGATGTTACACAACGTCCTCCAACCGCCCACAGGTAATCCAGCAATTCCGAGTGTCCTTTGGCAATGACAGAAAGATACACTGGTGCGTAAATTTAGACTACTCTAAAATTTACACCGTAAGTAACCTAAACCGATAACGCTACCGTTATACTATTGGTCAAGCCAAAGCTTACATGCCAGTGTAAATGGATACAAATATCCGTGGCTCGAATCTCCAAGATTAATTCCCAATCGTTATCACCAAATTGTGATCCCGACTCTGGAAATAACCGTGGTTCGAATCGACGGCCGAGCCCCCAAATTGTTGTCACACCAGGGAGGAAGGTTATATATCACAAGGAATTGTTGGATTTTTTTGTTCGATTTTAATGATTTGATTTTCCCATTCGCACGACAAACAATAGACAGACGTACACAAACCTACGCACTACTCAGTCAATTCATACATGCACCTGTAATACACGCACACACATAAACATTCGCACAATGTCCAGAGCTCTAATCACATCTCACACACTCATTGTTCCACCGCGATGTCACTTCTCATTGTCTGCTGAAAAACTGTACACTATTTAAGTTGATGTTTAGATCCTCGAATGTATTAAACAGTCTAATTACTCCGACCGTGAATGAAGATGAATATATCGTCGCTGCTTGTTGAACCTCGCCACTGGTCGAACTGGAGCGGACTGTCTCTCACGGTGGCCCGACTAAGTTTTCCTGCACACCGCCTGGATCAACTTCACTCTCTCGTACACCAGGTTGACTTACATCCCACCTAGAGTACATATATCCAACGTCCCAGCTGGAGAGCATCCAAAGATGCGTGAAAGGTTACTCCGTCCACTTCAGTATTTTGTGCCTCCCACCATGGCCGTTGACAAGGTCACTGGTTATAGTCACTCCGGTTACGCCGTAGTTCTTCAACTAAATACTTTTTTACACACTTCTGTATTGAGCATTCTGCTCTCCTACCATGTATTCTACAATAGATTATCACAAGGTACCTCCAGCCATCTCTACCCCCCCCCCCCTCCGCCCCAAGCCTGATCCGTACGACAATGGCACGCACAAACTGAACACAAACGGCAGAATGGCACACACAAACACAGACGGTAGACACACGGCGCTTCCTACCTGTTATACGTTTTATGGGCTGGCCGCGTAGCCACAGCCATTTTGAAGAATAAGAGGTGCACAGTGTATTCCCAAACTCTTCACACATAGTGCACAGTAGGCCATTTCTGAACAACCGAGATCGTCTCTTGCACATCGTAGTCCCAACATCAAATAATCTTGTTCAGCTCAAAAGACACTAAGATTCCCTAACCTAACCACTTAATGCCATTTGTACAACTCGTAAGAATGTTGACAAGTATATTTAGTGTAGCGTAGACGCAGCTCACCTGCAGAATCCGGCCTGACGAATCGGACACGCAATCGATCAAATTTGGCACACTTAAATCTCGCCGATTTCGTCAAATTATGGCAGTTTGCGGTCACATTTTTTACCTCTGCAATTAGCTGCAGGTTTGCCGATCTATTTGCAGCCAGCGGGTGCTTAAAAAGAACATTTACTTATATTTTTGTCAGTCATAAATTCAGTGTAGCCTACTCGTAGGAGGCGTGGTCCTTAATTCCGCTGCGTACGCAAGCGTAGGCCTGTCTATGTGGTAAAAATGCCTTGTACACGTGTAGACAAAGGCCAGATGTTGTACTCAGTGACCGCACCTCGCTGAGTGTCGTTTCTCTCCCTCCCTTCCAGACCTCTGCTACGGTGCCAAACAGCTGCGGAGTATTTTCCCCTGACGAGCTCTGGGATTTTGGGTTGTTAATTACGTAGTCGTGTAAAAGTACGATTTTTCATCTGCAAGAGGATTTTACAACAATATAGTGTTTGAAGTGCTCTAGGTGTTGATAATAGTTTCAGAATTTACAAAAGCGTATTCAGCTAGGAAAGTAATGTTCTATTGCAGGGAAGAGTGCTTCACCATTTTGTAACACGTAATGATTTTGGTCGGGCGAGCCGTTTCTCGCTGCCCGTCAGTTTTCGGCTAGCGAAAGCTTCCGCTGCGGTCGGCATCTTTGGCTTAGATCGCGGTGTGGTACCTGGTCGGCGGAGATAGGTGGATTTGAGCGGTTGTTATCCACGACTGCTTCTACAGATGCTGTTTCGACTTTGCCGTTTTTCCAGAGTTCTACAAACCAGCATTTTGGACTCTGTCATTTTTCTGAGCCCTCCCTTGAACGGGAATCCCGGACTCTGTCGTTTTTTGAGAATCCTGGGACTTTGCCATTTTTCTGGCGGCTCTGCTTTGTAACGGGCGAATCCTGGGACTTTGCCATTTTTCTGGCGGCTCTGCTTTGTAACGGGCGCTTCGGACTTTGCCATTTTTCCGAGGTTTCCCTTTTCAAAGGGCGCTTCAGACTTAGCCATTTTTTTGGAGTCTTCGGACTCTGCCATTTTTTTTTGTTATCTTGCTATAGAATCTTCGTTCGCGAAGTCAAGCCAAGAGGGGTCCTTGATAACGGGCGTCTCGGACTTTGTCGTTTTTCCGAGGCTTCCCAATATCAAAGGACGTTTTAGACTGCCATTTTTTTGGAGTCTTCGGACTTTGTCATTTTTTTGGTAGTCTTCCTTTATAACGGGCGCCTCGGACTCTGTCGTTTTTCCGAGACTTCCCTTTATCAAAGGACCTTTTGGACTCTGCCATTTTTCTAGATAGTTAGTTATAACGGGCGCTTCGGACTTTGCCATTTTTCTGGAAGCTTCCTTTATAAGGGGCGTCTCGGACTCTGTCGTTTTTCCGAGGCTCCCCTTTATCAAAGGATCTTTTGGACTCTTAACATTTTCTTAGATAGCTATCCTTTCGAAGGGCGTCTCGGACTCTGTCGTTTTTCTGAGGCTTCCCTTTATAAAGGGCGTTTTGGACTCTGTTATTTTTTTAGCTCTTCTTTTGTAACGGGCGCCTTGGACTCTTATCGTTTTCCGAGGCTTCCCTTTTACAAAGGGGCGCTTTGGACTTGGTCATTTTTGTACAGGTCTTCTTTTACAAAGGCCTCTCTGACTTAGCTACTTTTATAGACTTTCTTTTATAAAGGGCACTTTGGACTTTGTCATTTTTGCCGAGGCTTCCGGCTTTTATCTAATGGCCTCTCCGACTTAGTTATTTTACTAGATTCTCCTTTGTTTGAGATAATAGTACTTTGTTGCGCTACTGTAGTAACGTCTGATGACATTGTGACCAGCAGAGAATATACTTTTCTCAAACGGCCTCATGCCGGGGCATTTGTTGTCGCTTTAGCCTTATTAGCCTGTACTGCAATATATATACGAAATGCGATCTTCGTTTCACACGTTCTATTGTAGTTAGTATCGAGTGCGAGTGACCGACTGTAGTGCTTGTGTGTGTGAACTTGGCATCCTGACACGAGCAAACATTTACATACACATTCACCGGTCACACTCAAACATTGCACACGGTCAGCGACGCTGCGGATTTTGGTGTCGAAGGCTGGGGGTGAGGCGACACTACATCTACATACCCTGTTCCAGGGAACGGCTGTCTTCGCCGAATACAGCCAGTCATACTCATCTTCGAGTCATCGGCCCTAATGCTGCCTCATTGCTGTGTCGACAACAACAGCCTTTAGAATCTGTGAACATTTTTATTTAGGGAACAAATCTTATCAGACTTGCCGCAGAACCAAGAAATCGTTCGGGCTGGTGTATTTGGACTCAGCACTGACAGAACTTGGAAAATCCTTTGAGCTATTTTAGGACATGGTAGCGGAACGTTGGAGTTCGACTGACAGCAGATCGAAAGTACGTTTGTTTGTTTTTTTACAATTTGCTGCTGGTGAGCATTGTTTTAATTGTGTAAGCCTGTTGATTTTTACCTTTATATTGAGATTTATTTCCTCTTTCGCTCTTAAATTGCAGGGTCCTCTTTCAGTTATGAGTTTATTCTATTGAATTGACATTCCCGTTGCAGACAGGAAGTAATGACTCGAATTCTCATTAGGCCAATTGTGCAACTATATTCTTCTCTCATCGCAAAGTTTCTACAGCTAGGCTAAATTTACAATCTCGCAGACAGGCTGATGTGGATAAATATAGACAAGACAACATTTGAACTGAACTAAAATGCAAAAATTGTGAGATTTCTGTCTATCTGGTGTTTTTGTTCATTTGGGGAGTACCAGATTCTATTTTTAAAACCGGGGACAAGAATAAGAAGACTGACTAGACTTCCGCACTCGCAGTAGAGTCAAAGGGGAAATCGTAATAATTATTATTAGTTGTGTTACGAGTTATCGTGACCTTTTTTTTTTTTTTTTAAAACCAAACCTGCACTTTTTGTTAGAGACCTAAACTGTGTTGTATGTGTTACCTTAGACATTAAGCTTTCATTTGAGCGAAGGACCCACGTTGACACTCAACCGAAAGTGCGTGTGTTTTCATGTTAAAGTGGGTCACCATGACATAGGAACAGTACGCCAGTTGTGTCTCTTAAATTGAATATTTCAACCTTGGTTAGTGAGATCATAATACATGTCTGAATAACTTGTTTAAAACACAAAAAGGAATAAAGTTTATAACTCTTTTATAGAAGTTTAAGATAATGAGGCCATTGTGACCGATTTACTCGTTTCATTGATTTATAGTGGGGTGGGGGGGGGGGAGGGGGGGGGCTTAGCACGGATATTTGAGGGTATCCTGCACATCTTGTTAGAAACAAAGTCCGTATTGTATATTGCACTTTGGACATCAGAGGTTCATTTGAGCGTGGGAACCACGATGCCACTCAACCGGAAGTGGGTATGGTCGGCTCCGAAAGTAATATTTTAATAATTTTCTGGGTGCTGGAATATTACTTGTTTTTAGCAATTAAACCATAAGCAAATTACATAAACTAATGTTTGCTTCATTCATACATACTTGCAATTACTAGCGATGTAATCAGTACCTCAGTGATAGCAAGAGTAAACTGGTACAAATTAACTAATTAGGTCACCGTATCTACTTTTTATAGACATTTACGTCTGCACGGTTTCATACCCACAATATGTCTTGAAATGTGTCTGTTTGTTGTATACAGGCTATGTAGGTTAATATGTAAGTTAACTGCTTAAGTTAGTTGGACTAAGTGAAAGCAAGTATTATTCTTCTATGTTTTTGTGTGTGGATATTTTGTTATGCTGCTGCACACGTTTGAATCATGCACAGTTTATTTTTTGCACAGTATATAATCCAGATCAGTAGTAGCGATCTTGCTTTCTTGTTTGTCTCAATGTTGGGGTGAAAAAAATAACACCGAAAGCACACAACTTCAAGAGCTAAAGAAGCTCATAAGCCCCTTCAAATGCTAGGGCTCGTGGTGTTCTTTGTCTCTCGCAAATAATTAATTAATTAATTAATTAATTAATTTGTGTTCCTTGGATGGATATGGGTATCTAGGCTACAGTTTTTACATTTTTACAGACATGATTTGTGTTGGTCGGTAGTGAAGGGGTTGTAACCCGTTATTTGCACTAGAGTAGTCAAAGTCTGTTCATCGTTTGACATGGGTATTTCTCAAAGATTAATTATTTCACTACTTTATTTCCTATCTTAGTTCACGATTTTCCAACATCTCTATTACAAATCACGACTGTGGTTCAATATACCTGTAGATAATATTGATATATGGATTTAAACTAATCTGAGAAAGCGTACACCAAAAAAAGAGTATATTCAACAGATAAATCAAATTGAATTAGACAAATTAACGTATTACATGAAAGAAATGGTCTCTATTTAATAATAGATGGAATTTCTATAAATTATAACAAGATGGTGAAGTTTTTCGGAGTGCACCTTACTTCTAAAGTATCCAGGAGAATTCACATTGAACATTTAGTAAACAAAGCTACAAAAAGCTGAACTTCTTAAAAATTATAAACTCTCAACCATGGGGTCAAGATATTAAAACTTTATTACATCTCTTTAGTTTTAAAGCTCTCGACTCTTAAATCCGACATTGCCCCCCCCCCCTCCCCTCTCCCCCCCCCGCCCCCCCCCTCTCCCCCCCCCCCCCCCCTGTTGTTTCTGTTGCTGTAAACGTCTTAATCATACACACGTATTTTTGCCTAGTGTAGATCAAAATATAAACACAACACGATAAACAAATAAAACATTGCATGTGAACTAAGAATACTCCAACACTTAGATCCTGCAACACACACATACACAGTACTTTAATACATGGACTATCCACATGGAGCACTGGAGTATAAATATTTATCACAGGCTATGGCAAAATTAATACAGGTGCGTTTTAATTGTTTGTTTGAAGACTGATAGTGAG
Source organism: Semisulcospira habei (assembly GCA_036245525.1). NCBI lineage: Eukaryota > Metazoa > Mollusca > Gastropoda > Semisulcospiridae > Semisulcospira > Semisulcospira habei. The sequence goes on along the minus strand of BTPG01000006.1, from coordinate 115,611,904 downwards.
TCCAGCTTTCCCGTCACCGCTTTTATCAGGCCATCTCGAAATTTTTATGAATCGTGATATCGTTCGGTCTCCCAAATCTTGTCTTAAGCCCGTTATTAATTGAACGAACCTTTGGTCGGCAAACCTAGGTCGGAGAAGATCGGCGATCTTTTGGTTTGTTTGTTAACTGAGGTTGAACGAACCTGAACGAACCTAGGCGAACTTAAGCAAACTAGGTTCGCCATGGTTCTCTTTCTTAATTGAAGTGCTTGGTTCGGCGTAAGTACATCTGCGAAGGTGTTCAAAATGGCTGCCGCAATGGCGCTTCGCAATTTGGAAATTGTACTCCATGCAGGAGGGATCCCACAAACAGCGTTGCGCCTCCCACAAATCAATAAAATAAGTCTTGTTCTTCGCACGAAAGTAAAATATCGCCGTCCGCCATGGTTATTGGATCGGTGACTATCTTCTTATCTCCAACGCAGAAGAGGGTACAAGTTTTGACCAATCAGAGAAAAGGTTCACCTTGGATCGCTCGACATGTCGAGCGATCTTTTTCCGACAGCGAACTATGGTTTGCCGAGGTTCGCGAACTACTTCGAAATAGGTTCGCCGTATCTTTTGATCGTCCAATTAAGAACCAACTTGGTTCGCCCGAGATCGCGAACTCTAGATCGTCAGAGTTAGCGAACAAATGAACGGGAAGGTTCGTCCAAATAAAAACGGCCTGTCTGATTATCTTAACTTACAATAGCTATAACCTACATTTTAAGGTTTAGTGAGGAATAGACGCCATTTATAACACACACGAAATGTAACTTTCTCGTACAATGTGAATCATTTCAATATTTAATGTCAGTTTTTACCTTATGACTTATTCAAAACATGTGTGTATGTGTGTGCATGTGTATGTGTGTGCGTGTGTATGTGTGTGTGCGCGCGCGCATGTGTGTGTGTGTGTGTGTGTGTGTGTGTGTGTATGAGTGTGTGTTTCGTACCGTTTCTACAGATTTGGAACCTGAACCTTGTGTCATCAGAAAAGGACTAGCCATCTACTAGGAATTTACTTTTTTTTGTGTCGGTTTTGTTTGGTCTCCCATTCTCTACAAACTAATGTTAGTATACCTGCACGCATAAAAACAACCAACATTGATTGGCTCACGGAAACGTTGACGTACAAGCATGGAGTCCGAACAGGGGAAGAAGACGGAGGAAACACATTTGCAACAGAAAATATACAATATATTGAAGGATTCAGTAAACAACAAATATAGTCAGCTATCTGTTGGTCAATCTTTGATTACACTCCTGGAAAAGCAGCTGTTGGCTCATTGCGAACAGTTTGTGGAGATTTTCAGAAAAGCTTTTTGCCATCTTGATAAAGAGGGAGATGAGAAGTGTGTTGTGGACAACATCGTTTTGAACCTGGAAACTAATGACATTCCATCTAATCTTTTCTTAAAAATCGGCAGCTACGAGGGGCTGGACAGTATTGCACTTAGAGGCTATGTGTTGTATCAGAAATCAGTTGATGAAAAGGATGGCAGGGTATGGACCAATAAGTTCATACTTACACAATATGGGGGCGAAACTAAGGACGGTGAAAGAAAAAACGACAACACGCGGAATGACGGAGAGAAAGCAAAAAGCAATCAAAATGCAGATGGAGGTGGAGCCCAGGGCCTGTCAGGATTCATGTCTACGTCCACGAGTGGTTCCAGCAGCGGCGGCGATGGTGGGGACGGAAAAGGTGGAAACGACGACTGGAACAAGACTCCGAGAGATTTGCAACTGGAAGTTGATCCGGAGGAAGAGGAAGCCGAAAAGAGCGAAGAGGAAACAAGAGAAATTGAGAAAAAAATAGAAAACAAAAAAGAGACACGAAATGCAGAGCGCGCGGGACAAAATGAAGATGATGACGTTTGTCGCCAGGAGAAGAATAGACATTCCATAGAAACACATCGTGAGCAAGAACAGGAAACCGCTGTACACAGACCGTTTCGTAATCTGAGGTCACAGCAGTTCAGTGGAAACTTTGATCTCCAGTCAAGGCTGAGTAAAATACAGCTAATCTTGCCGACATTTGGCCAAAATCTTTGCCGTCCGCTTCATCAGTTTCCATGGTTTTACCTCACTGAGTCCAACCAACTAACCCAATCAGACCTACTTCCGTTCATCGGAAACAAGCAGAAAAATGTGAAAATCGTATCAGCTTCCGCCCGTCTGCTGACTGCATACACTTCCGACGTCCTAAGGTCCGGTAAGATCCTTTGGATGGGAAGAAACCAAATGCCTACTATTGGACTCCATCGCCAAGCTAATGTTAAATTGCAAACTTCGAATTATGCGGGAAGCCAGATGCAAAACGAACAACCTCAGGTACTTTTGACCGAAAACGCTCTGCGTAGAAGGAACATCTGTCAACGCTTTCAGGTCGTGATCTTCACTATCTGTGTTTTTGACGGACACTGTGACAATCAAAGCTGCAGTTCGGTCATCATTACAGATCCCGGCCTGTCACCAGACCCGCTTAACATTATTCGACACTGGCCACAGAACCTGCAGAAAATCCTGAAAGGTGTACTGTACTGGGTTTCCCTCAGTTTCCAGAGGTTCATGACGTCACAAGCTCTTGTGCAAAGACATGGACTTCTTCAACATCCAGTTACGTGCATCTCTCAGACTACAAACTGCATACAGACCATACTTAGGCCCTCCCGGTGTCTTGTCACTCTTGACGAGATGGTATTTACAGTCTCTGTCACACTGCTGCCGACAGGATGCCTACTGCCTTGCCCATGGAGCAGCATCACCGCCATACTCACAGTGACGCAGCAGATCGAAGGGCAGCAGAAAATTCTCTTCATCCAAACAAATGCAGGCTCTGGTATTTCTGAAATGTCGCAAAGTATACTGTCTTTTGGAACACCAATCCTCGGAAACACGTTCAGGAACATGCAGAGAAGTGCCTTGCATGGAGCGAGCCGTATGGTCAATGTCATTCATCCTCGTACAGCAGTGTTCGTGAGAACCGAGCAGCTAACGGAACCAACCTTGCCGGTGGCCGACAATTTTCCTTGCCAACTGCCCCAACAACACCAAAAAATGATGCAGAGAGAAACTGCTCATCAACCAAGGCAGACCCAGCCGATGGCAGCAACAGATGATGCACCTTGTCTTCAGCAGCCACAAGTGTGGGCTGCCCCGTTTAAAGAGACAAGCAAGGTAGATTCTCAGTCGCAAATCATGATAAATTATAGTGCCGAAAAGTCTCTACCAAGCATTCGGAGAGCGCCTACAAGCAGGCGAGAAGGAGCACTCCGCCAAACAAGACGATCGTACATTCCTGTGGACCATTCCTGCCTGGAACAGCATGTTATGTTTAAACAGGCTCAACTCCTCCTTTTGCAGCAACATCAGGCAAACAGACTTCAAAATGAACTTTTGCGGCTGACGCACCTCAACACAGTGTCTATGTTCATGCCGTTTGAGTGCGAAGCGTCTGACGATGCTCGTCATCCCAGTGCTGTTGGACAAGTAGTTAATCCCAATGACATTGGTGTTCATCATCCTTCACTTAACTCCACTGACTATCATGTGAGTCGCATGGATTCGGGTGTGAGTCAGAGGGCTAATCAACACCCAAAGGGTCAACAGCGTCGGTATTCTGGACAGCCGTATTCTTCTGCGAAATTCCCAAGCTGTTCAAGCAAACAGGCACAGACTTCTAAGAATAAAACAAGTGGAAAAACTCTCTCGCCTGGTCCATCGATGGCACCTGTCCAGCATCCACACCGTTCATCTCCTAAGCACCGGGGTGGACGTAGGTCTCCAAGTAAAGAAAAGGCTGATCCTCGGCCCCCATTCCCAACTTTGGCAGGCACCGGGAGAACAAAAACAACAATGCAACATCGTGCAACCACATCTCACCCATATTTTCGCTCGACTTCTAGATCTAATGGTGAGACATTTACTATTATAGGGTAACATCTTATAAAGGGTTGGGGTTGGGGTGGCTGGATCGGTAAGAACATAGCAGTTAAAGAGTAAGATGGTGTGAATGTAATTTTTCACCCTCCGTGCCACAAGGTAAGAATAGTCACAGACTACTACACGTACGGGAATGGAGAATAATCAGATATTGGTGCTCAACTACCACAATCGTTAAGTGCTTAGTTCGGACATGTCCAACGACTTTGTGTTTAGCGCCTGTTTGATGTCTTATACACAGTACTTTTCCCCAATTTTCGAGTTTTTTCCTGTTTTGGTTTATCGTTTTTATTATTTAGTTATATGAATGAAATGTTAGAATAATTCTTTGTTTATATCTTTACTCTAAACCTTCAGATTCGTTGCTTGATAGTCGTCTGATGAACGCATAGAACATGAATGGTGTCAACTTTCATGATCCCTCGCAGCTTTGAGGGAACATCAAGATCTATGCCTCTTGCATTTTGGTGTTGTTTGTGGGGTTCTGGCAGTGAAGGGATTGATTATCCTCCTCAGTGTCCCCATCGAGAGGGTATCCAGGTCCCCCGAATCTCAGCAGTCAAGATCAGTCCGGAAACAGGGAGAGGGGTGGAGTACAAGACTACCGAGCTGCACAGCAGTCTATCCTATCAAATGCTGAGAGAGTTGGCGGTCCTCCGAACCGGGCATCAGGCTTTGGCTTCAGCTCGACAATTATGGGACTACAGCCTAATTCACCGAATGCGGAGAGCCGCTCAAACCCAAACCCAGGTCATCCAATTTTTCTTGACTTCGTTTAGTTTTAACAGGCATTTCTAAAGTGGTATTTTACATACACGAGTCGTTTGCAGCTGTTCTGATACAAATCGTCAGATTGATGTCCCACGATGATTAGTTGTGCTTATGTGATGCATGTAGACATGCTCGTCTGGTCTGGATTTTACCATCGACATTGTATGACTTGTCGTCGGCCAAGTTGAACATCCTCAATTTGAAATATTCGGGAGTGAGCTGCGGAGTGGATTCGAGCGATGTTTGACAAACATCGCGTGAATTCACTCCGCTGCTCATTCCCGAATATTTGATGCTGTCGAGGGATCTGCTCTTTTTGTCTAGGCACTGTCCGCGGGTTGCGAGGCTTTCCGTTCGAGCCAGGAGATAAGAACCAATGTGAGAACCGAGCTCAGGACTTCAGTCAGGCTCAGCATCGGCCGGTAAACTGCTATTGTACCTCATGTATACCGACAAACAACAGAAATGCGACAATTTTGGAACTATCGGAAACACTTTAGTGTTTTTGATGATTCCCAAAAAATGTCGGTTAAAAAAAAGTGTTTATTTATTTATTTATTGTCTTGTTCGTCTGCATATTATTGTAATTTTTTATATGAGAGGGATTTGCTTTTTACGAACACCATCGACAAAGTGATGAGTTGTTCTACCTTCTTTGTCACCTGCTGACCACTTCAATTTTACACCTCATCCACAGCAAGAACAAGAAAAAAGCTCGCAACTAGCACTGAGACTGAAATCTACGCAACAAGAAATAAACAATAACAAAACAACAACAAGAACAGCAATGCACATGAATATATGCGACAATAAATTTGTCTTTTTCAGCAAAGAGGAGGAAGGAAGCCGTACCCCGTGTTTCCACAATGCTCTGAAGACCAGGCTGGTAAGCATCGTGTACAAAAAAAATTACTTGTAGGAGGTTACTCAGTCCTACTCTCAGTTCTGAATGGCGCTCAGTTTGAAGAACAGATACAAGTGACTTCGATTGGCAAGTGAAGCATAGATTTTCATGAGCCCCTACGGCTGCTAGGGGGACTGTTTCAACATGCAGTAGGAACATCCTTGAAAGACACTGTTAGTTTGCATTGAGGCAAGCACACCACACAAAAAGAATTATACTGTCAGGACATAGTAGTATAAGGTAGTGTCGTCTCAGTTAGTTTTTAAAAACGTTTTCTTTCTAGGTGGATATTAACTTTGCAGATGGTTGTGATGTTATATACGTGGACATACTGTAATCGGTCAGTGTGTTCTAGTCAGTCAAATGTATTTATTTGTTTTATGTTCACGTTTGTTGTTTTTACAACTGTTTTACAAAAATTCCGCTGCAAACAAATTTCCCATCATGGGACTTGTATTCGTAGTGCATGTACACTTTTACAATTGTTGAAACAAACATACGGCAAAACGAGATAGTAAAAGACACAACGTACCGAACATAAAATCCTGAAAAAAAACAGTGGTTGCCAAAGCTGTAAAACGCAAAGAAATACTGACTGACCAACCAACAAAGAAACAAGCGTGTTATTTTCTGTGTTGGTTATCTCTGTACATGTATGTACTCACAAAACCAGTGTTCACATCCTTTTGTTAACCTGTTGTCAACAGCTCTGGCAAACAGTTCGTCAGACCACGACGTCAATCAACGTCGACAAGGGACTACTGGGGGTCTTCGCAGCACTCCACAAAAGGTATACACATATTGTCCACCAATTTCTCCCAAGTTATGTCTTTTAACACTCTCTGAGCCACATTGTAGCAATTCCAAATTTAGGAATAGCCAGCCCCACGACGACTTGCATTACAGTTGCAGAGCTAGATGGATCATGATAGTTCAAGGGCGGTGTAAAATAGCTTGGTGCCACCAGGCGCCAAGCTATTTTACACCGCCCTTGAACTATCATGTCAGTTTAAGTGCTGTAGTCTGTCACGGATGATTTTTCGAAATATTTGCAGTCTCTTACCGTTGCTCCAGACCTGCTACTTCTAGATTTCCGACGAATTTTTGAAAGTGCTGTACACAGGACTTACACAGCATCAACCATAACACAGCCAGCAGAGCATTCAATAACCATATTTTATGATTAAGTATGTGGCATTCGCTTCATTATCACTGGCATAAGAATGCTTTGTTTCGATGCTTCCTTGTCCTTTTATATTGTATTGTTGTGTGATACTAAAAGTGCTGCTACAAAAAAGTGACTGAGGCAATTACTAGTCATTATCAATATATAAATAGTCTGTACGGCGAATTTCGAAAGTCCCAGAACGGCTCGACTCATTCGTCAAAAGTGGTTTGTCATTGTGAACGCACAGTGGAAGGGAGGCCACTCATCGATTGATTAGTTATTCTGTGAACATGCAGTGGAAAGTAGGCTTAGGCCTACTGCGTGTCACTCTACGGTTAACACCACACCCCTCCCCCCCCCCCCCCTTGCCCCCTCCCCCCCCCAACTTCTCCCCCCACCCTTCACTAACAAAAAAAATAAATTACGAATTAATCAATAATAATAATAATAATAATAATAATAATAATAATAATAATAATAATAATAATATAAATCAGTAAATAAATAAATAAATAAATAAATAAATAACACAGGAGATTCCACACAGGCACATATGGTGCCTGTTAGATAGAGTGTACTCATGTTCCTTACGTCGAATTGTTTCAGCAACATTCGACTAACCAGGGAGAGCTGCCTTTCCCAACGCCGTGCCAAGAAGACGTGCATCGTGAGTACTGACCACTTTACATACCATGGAATCCCATCTTTGTCCATGGCGGATATAAAGCCATCGCATTTTCACTGCCGGATAGCCACATCTGCCTATGATACATGTATAAATACGTATCAGCAAGAGGCGTAGATCTACATGAGCCCCCGCATTTGCGGGGGCTCATGACAATATTTGCCTCTTGCTATTGGGTGTAACTGTTGCTCGCCAACGTAAAGTTATTGTGTCTCTAAAACTAAGATTATTATCTAAAAAAAAAAAAATAATAATAATAAATAATAATAATAAAAAAGAACAACACTATCGTACGAATCACTGCCGCATATTCCCTCCTGGAAGGGCCACACAGGTACATGTAGTATAAGTGATGCGTACATGTAGCATGAGGCATAGATCCTCGTGAGTCCCCGCGCCTGCGAGAGCTCATTTTGTGAGGATCTATACTTCTTGCTGTTCCCTGTGTGCCGGTAATGAGAAACTAGCCCTAATGGCAGATTACGTCTGAGCAGATGAATAAACTGTGACCAGAGGCGTTTCACTGTGAATCGCTTGCGTGTTCGTGCCCTTTTAATTAAAGTTGCTTTTTCTTTTTTTTTTTAAATTTATTTATGTATTTGTTTATTTTATTATTATTATTATTATTATTATTATTATTATTATTATTATTATTATTATTATTATCTTTTTTATTATTTATTTATTTATTTTATTTTTAAAATTTTTATTATAATTTTTTTTAATTTATTTATTTATTGTATTTTATTTATTTATTTATTATTATTTTTTATTTTTTATTTTTTATTTTATTTATTTTTTTAATTTTATTTTATTTTTATTATTTATTATTTTTATTTATTTATTTTATTTTATTTATTTATTTTTTATTATTATTATTTTTTTTGGGGGGGGGGGGAGGGGGGGGGGCGTTCTCTAGTCTTTCTAGTTGCAAGATTTATTTGTCACATTTTTAAACTCCTTCATACAATAAACTTTTCTGGCATCTATACAGGAAAATATTCAGCGAAAAAGTCCTGCAAAGACCGCGAGTCTAGACTTGTTTGTCATTTCAATTTGCAATTTTTCTGTTCATACTTTCTGACCGGATCAGGTGATCCTGCGAATCCCTCCGCAGCCTCCAACCACGGTGAGGTTTCACACGATACCGCTAATGGTGGACCTGCACAGCAAGCCCCAGCTCCAAACAATTATCAAGTACGCCTGATGTTTCTTTGCTTCTTGATTCTGTATTATTGTTACGCCTTGTGATTGTGTTATTCTTTTTAGGGCAAGTTTGTGTTAATCATAGGAAAGATCTGATATTCATTTGAGTTATTTTAGATAAGAATTGCTTTTTCTTTTGCACGGAGAATTGCCATCGATTTTTATTGTGACGCATATTTTCGCTACAGTGTTGTAAAGTCTGACCTACATTAGACCGGAAGGTTCGGGAAGGGTCGCGGCCGTTCTAGTGGCCACAAATATGACATCAAAGTTATGTAGTAATCGTTGATTACATTTTGCAACATTTATGCATAGGGGCCCGATGATAGTAGCTTTCACTAATGCAAATCCGCTGCACCAGCGCGTGCGCGCCACCGCCTACTAAGCTCAAGACAGAGTACAAGGGAAGAAAAGCCGAAGGACACCCGCGAAAATCCAGCTGTGGCCGGAAGTTTCCCGGACCTCTTTTTCAACATCTAGAGTTGAACGTTAAACCGGAATCACAGTGCTTCGTCGTTATGTGTGCCTGTCGTTTCTTCCCATGTATTCTGTCTTGAGCTTAGTAGGCGGTGGCGCGCACGCGGTGGCGCAGCGGATTTGTATTAGTCAACGCTACTATCATCGGATCCCTATGCATTTATGGTATACACCTAGATGGTAGTGGAAATTTGTAGTCAGATCTAATGTGTTCTTTTTTTATGAATATTACTGAGTTTTGGTTACTTTTTCTTTTCTGATTGGTTGAGTTGTGTGAATTTGCTGGATTGTTCTGGAACTGATCTGTAATAGCATAAAAGGGGCTGTTAGCGAATTATTTGCGTGCATTGTATGTGAGACGCAGTGTATCAGAATTGTGGATACATTGTACGAGACAGTGTACCAACGTGTGGATGCATTTATAGACGCATTTGTGATGAGAGTGCATCGTGAAAATAAAGTACTGTTGGAACTGTTACTCTAGTGTGGTCTACAACCTTGTGCCACGTGTGACGAGTTGCAGTTGAGTCAAGTTTCTTTACAAGAACCCTACGTGAGTGCGTCTGGTGTGATTGCATCATACTACGACAACCACTACCACGTAACAATTATTTAATTGCTGTTTCATCAGATTAACCTTTTCATTGTGAGCATCACCCAACTACAAGAAGCATATAACCTCATGTACCCCCGCACTTGCGGGGGCATATGAGTTTCTGTGCCTCTTGTTTGCTTTTTTATTTTATATCCGTGGTCCTCAACGAATGGACTTTCTTTGGGGTTTATTCTATTGTGATCTGAGAGACGCAATGTATGGGCCATTGGCTGTGAAGGGCTTCATATTGGTTCGGGTTTTTTTTTTTTTTTGGTTTTAATCCAGTGTCATATGTGTGCGAATGTGACTGTTCTTTCTGTGAATATAATGCTTATTTTTGTTCCGTCGTGGCTGATGTATCGTGCCTTTGTCTTTGCAGAGATGTCAGATAAATCTGCGAGGGTGTACCGTGTTGGCTAAACCCGATCACATGACTGCAGGTAAGACACTGTCAGCTGTGGGTGATTATCATACTTCTCAATATAATTAACCCATTCAGCCCTGACGCACTACAGCAGGAGATGGGTGGACCATAATAATTCAAGGGTAGTGCCAGATTAGCTTAGCCAAGCTAATCTGGCACTGCCCTTGAATTATCATGGTCGATCCATCTCCTGCAACTGGTGCATAGTCATTAGGTGACGCCTCCAAAATTTGGGAAATACGGCCGTCGGGCTGAATGAGTTAAGTAAGAGAGGATAGTTTACTGGTTGTGTGTGTGCGTGCGTGCGCGCATGTGTGCGCGCGTGTGTGTTCGTGTGTGTGTGTGTGTGTGTGTGTGTGTGTGTGATGTGTGTCTGTGTGTGTGTGTGTGTGTATGTGTGTGTGTGTGTGTGTGTGTGTGTGTGTGTGTGTGTGTGTGTGTGTGTGTGTGTGTGTGTGTATTTATACGAGTGCGTACATGCATGATTGTATAAGTGCTTGCGTGCAGTATATACTGTTTACTCTGTGATTTCTTCGTCGTGTAGCCGAACTGGACATTCGACTCCACGACATGTGTCAAATATGCGGGCATCAACTCTTCACTCGCGTCTTCTCCCCCTGCGGACACAGGGCTTGTGAATACTGCTCCAGCATTCTTCGCTTCTGCTGTATTTGCACGCGGTGGATCCAGGACAAATTCCGTGCATCCTTTGGGTGACACTAAACTAAAGTGATGTGCTGGTATAGGTTGTGGCATTGAGAAAAAGACATGTTCGAAGTAGGTACGCATGTACATTAATAAAACTTGGCCCCAACGCCCTGCGGCAGGAGATGGGTCGACCATAATAATTCAAGGGCAGTGTCAGATGAGCTTGGCGCCTGAAGGCGCCAAGCTCATCTGGCACTGCCCTTGAATTATCATGGTCGAGGTATCACCTGCAACTAGTACAAGTCGTCAGGTGACACCCCAAAAATTTGGGCCGGAAATGCGCCTGTGTGGTTAAATAGGTTAATATAGGAGCGGAAAAAAGGTTGTGTCCCATAGTGTTTGTTGTAGATCTTAAAAATGCATTCCAGAACTTTTCCGTTGACCTGGAACACATACCACTCAGAGAACTGTCCGCAGCTCCTTGTCCTAGCATTCTTGGTAGCGCTTGCGGTCGCGTTGATTCCTGTAGGACTATTCACCGCGACCAAAATCGCTAACGATAGACAAGGAAACAAAGGACAATAAAGTGCATTGACACTGGCACTAGCTTTCTGTTGGCCTTTTTTTTTTTTTTTTTTTTTTAACACATTGATGCCTAATGGCATCATTGCAGTGTGCGAAATAATAACTTCGACCACGGCTACTGAGCCAACAGCTTTGACCTATTATTTTGCTTTATGAAGTGAGCCAGTTTAATCTGCTAAGTTCATTTGATACGTGCCGCATCGTATTCGCGGCATAAAGGATAACATTCGAGACGGGCTGCATTGGATACGCGGCAAAAATCCGCGTATCCGAATGCAGCCCGTCGCGAATGTGTCAAATTACTTCCCCTTTCCATATAGCAATTCCGTATTTAAATTTTGTGCACTTTTAACTTCTACGTGTGTTTTTGAAGGAATACTTTAAATGTAATGATTAGTACACGTGCACTTACCCAGAATTAAATGTTTATAATTGTGTACAAGTACGCAACAAATTCCATATGTTGTAAATGAAAAGAAAAGGGGAGACTGCCAGTGCCAATATTTTAGGAAGGTTACGAAGTAAAGTATATAATAGCACTGTCAGGGGAGAGAAGTGTGCATGATCGACCAGTGATCATAGATCCACTGCGGCCAAAGCACAAAAAAAAAAAAAAAAAAAAAAAAAAAAGATAGGAAAGAGAGGGGGCGCTAAAAAAGTGATGCACACTTCTCTCCCCTGACAGTGCTATTATCTACTTTACTTTGTAACCTTCCATATTTCGTTGCAATATGTTATTATCATCATATATATTTAATTGTATAGAACTGGCGATCACAATTCAAATGCAAATATTGATATGGTGCCAGTAAGGAAAAAAAGTTGTTTTTGTTTTTGTTTTATTCATATTTCAAGCTTATGGTGATCATATGGTGCTCGTGTACATTGCTTATTTTGCCATAAATGTCTGTGTTGATGATTGATATATTTCAGTATTCCTTGTCGTCATATCAGCTGCCACTTGCACCACAAGGCAGTGACTGCTATGTCTTATGACAGTTGTTCCGAGCATCAATGTTGACATTATGGAGTTGTGATTAGCCGCCTTGCAAAAGCAGTTACGGATACTATTTACAGTACCGGTGATTGCATTCACACGGAGGCTAGTGTTGTGATTGTCTTTATTATTTTGTTTATGTTTTTGTCATATTGTTGTTATTATTGGTCTTTGTTATTATCATTGCCATTCCTGTCGTAGATGAAAGTGACGAGCCATTTCTCGCTGATGGAAATGTTAATGAGAAATCATCAAATATATTTGAGACGTGTATTCACGGAGTTTAATCCCTTCACTGCCAGTGGTCGCAGATTGTGTCAATAGATAAAATCTGTGTCTATTCCACGCCGAATAGTCCCGACGCACTACACAAGGAGATGGATGGACCATGATAATTCAAGGGTAGTGCCAGATTAGCTTGGCGCCATCAGGCGCCAAGATAATCTGGCACTGCCCTTGAATTATCATGGTGTATCCATCTCCTGCAACTGGTACATAGTCGTTTGGTGACATCTCCAAATTCTTGGATGGGCTTAGGATGAAATGGGTTAGGTTGAATCGCGTTCCATTTGCTTTCTCGCTGGTGAAGGGCTTAACAGAACAACAACGCGTATGTCCCAAAATGATCACCAGTTTTTGAAATGGCTGCTATTACCAATGGCATACTGGCACGGCCAAACGACCGCTAACGAGTTGTGCCTTCTTAGCTTGTCGTTTGACAGCGGCGGAAGATTGATTAGCTGGTGTATTTTTTGATTAGCCCATAAAACTCTGACATGCTGAGACAGGATGTGGATCGTCCATGATATAACCCCCTCGTGAATAAAACTTCAGAACACACATTTTGATCAAGATGTAAACAGTTTCGCCGTATTCACAAATGAGGTTATGAGGTTAAACGCGCACACCGCCGAATATCGCTTGATACCACAAACCAGTAATGTTGATATACACAGTAGCTTTGTTTAGGTGGCATGTGCCATACAAAGTACCACATTTAATTCAGTAAATCAGCCAATCCTTAACAGCTAATCTCTTTTGAGAACTATGTTGTATATTGTTTTTGCAATTTTTTGTTATGTTAATGTTTTTTTCACATCAAACTTTGTAAGGGTCCAACGGCAGTAAACAATTAATGGCTCACGTGTGCAGTGTCTTTTGCAATGCATCGTATTTATTTTTACATGCTAATATGTGTGTGCTTAAAGTTTTGTGTTTTTGTTTTTTAATTAAATCATATTATCATATTTATTTACATGAGGAAGTTTTGCATTTTTCTTAGTGCCATTTTCTGGTTTATCTTGATTATTAAAAAAATGGTTATTTGATTCAGTCCCGACACACCACAGTAAGATTATATGGATTGACCATGATAGTTCAAGGGTGGTGCCAGAATAGCTTGGCGCCTGCAAGCTATTCTAGCACCACTCTTGAACTACCATGGTCGATCTGTCTAGTAAATTGTAATGCAGTCCTCAGAGGACAACTCCCAAAATAATGTAGGTATTTTGTACCTGGGACATAATATGTGCACATGTGGATATGTTTTGTTCTTTCTTTCATTTTTTGAGTACATATCATGGATAGTTTATGATCATGTAATCAACAACTTTCAATTGCATGAAATCGTGTTTTGCTCATGATGATGATGATGATGATTCATTGATGATGACGACGAGAGTGACGATGTCGGTGGTTCTCTTCCTTTTTATTTGCTGACAACCCTTTGAAGAAACATTAGGACAGGTACAGATACAATTTTCAAAACAGTAGTAGTCTTGTTTATTTCAACTTTTCTTTTTTCGAAGGAAGACAATGTCACTGGTAATTGTATGCACAGTTTGTCTGTGGTGCCATTTTCATACGTGTAATAATAAGTATTTTGAAATCTACTTTGCTATTGGTTGCACTGATGTTGTACAAGTCTTTTGTAAACGACTAGTATAAGTACTGGTGTAAACAGGTGTTGTTGTTGTTAAAGACACCCTAGCACATTTCTTTTATCTTTTGTAGCAATGTTTATAATTCCTTCATTAATGTTCTTGATATGCCTTATGCTACACGAAAGAACTAACTTAGTGTAAGCTTAACCCTATCACTGTTAGTGATCACGAATTGGTGTCTGAAACTGCTGCACGCTGACCGTCATTTGCAAAACAAAACAAACCAAGACAAGACAAAAAAAAAAAAAAAAAAAAAAAAAAAAACCCACAAACAACCACACACACACACACAAACCACAGATGTGCCGGAATGCGACAAAATTAGGCATAAAAACATGACTAACAACTGAGAGGCATACGAGTCCGAAATAGCTTAGGCGGTTAAGCGTCGGAGCAGGAGAGCGAAGGGAATCGCCGGGTCGTGGGTTCGAATCCCCGTCCCGGCCCCGGTAGCTGGACTCGCAATCCAGGGGGAAAAGACGGATTTGTTCAATAGCATGTCCGTTGAAAGGTCCTGGTAAATCAAAGTGGCACAGTTGGAGTGCGCCTGAGTTGTTCAGTGTTCAGGTCGTACTCTATAGGCAATAGATTTCCCTGTCCCCCATAACCCGCCCGTCAGGGCCGTCCATTATCACTTTGGTGCCGTGGACGTTAAACCCGGAACTAATCATCAAAATCTGAGAGGCATAAATCCTCATGAGCCCCAGTGACTGCGGGGGCTCATGAGGTTTTATGTCTCTTGCAGCTGGATAGCGTTCGCCTTGCCCTGGCGGTTAACTCATTCGAGACGTGCCGCCTCCGGATACGCGGCATAAGCCGCGTATCCGGAGGCGGCGCGTCTCGAATGAGATAAGGGGGTAATAACGAAGTTTGAATTTCGTAAAAAGGAAAGACGCTTCCTTTCCTTTCTCATTTCCGCGCACAAGAGGCAATAAAAACCTCTGTCACGTGAGACTATTGCCATGGATTGTGAAAAGAAGGGCGAAAAGAATCCGTTGTCTTGTCCTTTGCTGCGCATAGCCAAGCTATTCTGACCAAACCACCTTTGAAATAACATGGTCGATTTTGTCTGCTGCTATAGGTTGTCGCGCTAAGTCGGTTAAAGGCTATGCCATTTCTGGCTGATGTAATATTAATGAGAAATCATCAAATATGTTTGAGACGTATACGCAATTTGAAGAGAATTACACACCCTTTCATAAACAGTCCCAAAATGGTACAGCATCAGTTCTTGAAATGGCTTTTCATGCAGTGACTTGAATTAACTATCCTCTTTTTATTTAATCATCAGTTTTCAACTTTTTTGTGTTTTTTCATACCTACTTCTTACGTGTAATACTATGTGTGTTTTTTGTAGAGAGATATTCATTACATTGCCTACGATTGTACATATGCCATGGATGCAGAATAGAAATATACTTAGAGGCGGATAGGGAGGGGAGGGAGCACAGTTCCAGCGGTTCCGGACCCCCCACCCCATCCCCTAGGCCAGAAATACTTTAAAATGCTAAATCAATGTCCCTTTGGGGGAGGGGCAAGTGGGGGTGGAGGGTTGGAAGGGGCGGTTTGGACCGCCCCTTCCAACCCGCCCCCCCCCTCCACCCCCCTCCCCCCCCCCCCTGTAAATTTACCCTGTGAAAGGTGTGTTATGGTCACATAGACGACGCACCGCCCCTTGCCCCTCCCCCCCCCCCCCGCCCCCCCTCTCCCCCCATCCACCACCGACTCCCCCCGCTTTTCGATATTTCGGCGGGTGGTTAAAGGTGGGTGTGACAGATCCCTTTTTTTGGTCACTGGGGAATCAAGCTCTGGATCAGGAGGCCTTTTGTCAGGTTGAAAGTCACAAACAAAAAGCTGGACATACAAACAAAAAAAACAGTTTTCTACTTAACTTTGTTTTACGAAAAGAGTAGCAATTCCTCTTGCATGTCTATTTTGAAAAAAAAAGTTTTAAAGCCGAAATTTAATAAACTCTGTTGGGATTGTCCTTTTATTTGTAAACATTGTTTGCGTGTTTCTTTATTTGTTGGGATTATCTTAGAAAATTATGTGTATCAAGCTTTACAATTTGGTACTATTTCTCTTTTCCTTTTTAATTTTGTGTGTGTATACTTTTCCACAGAACATTTAAATAAGATTGTGTATTTGCTTGTCTAATAAGAAATATACAGAGAGGCACAAGTTTTGCGACTGCTGTAATGGCGTATAATTTATAATATATCAAACACAAAAAAGTGCAAACTTGAGGAAGTATCACTGGGAGATGGCTTTATTCTTAAGTTGCTAAATATTACTTGTTTTGAAAGTTATGACACTCAGTAATTCTACAGTTTGCACTTAACCATGCTATGCTGAATAACATGGTAAAATGGACAACTCTGAGATTATGTTCTGCACGTGAGAAAGCCAAATTATAGCACATAAAATGCTTTCAGAAAGAATAGTCATACGGCGTGATTAAAGAAACCCTGACCTTAACTCATTCTACCCCAACAACGAAATCCCCAAATGTTGCCGATGTCCTCTGAAGACTGCATTGCAGTGCAGGACTCGTATCGACCATGGTAGTTCAAGGGTGATGCCAGAATAGCTTGGCGCCCATAGGCGCCAAGCTATTCTGGCATCACCCTTGAACTATCATGGTCGATCCATATCTTGCTGCGGTGTGTCTGGGGTAGAAGGAGTTTAAATAGGGATGCCAAGCGTGCAAAACGCAGAGAATAACCCGAAGAAAGACGCACGCTTAGAAAGGGCATTCACACCACAATGTATTAGTATTTCAAGGTCACCATCTCTCCACGTCATGATAAGTTAAATAGCGACCCAATGCGAAAAAGACCATCGGGCCGACGTCAGCCGCCGTTGGCCCGCGCACGCCGGAGAAGCGTATACTTGTTTATTTTGAAAAAGTTTTCAAAACAAACAAACAAGTATACACTTCGCTACTTCGTGACCTTGAAACATTAATAAATTGTGTTGTAATTGTCTTTTCGAAGCGTGCTTCTTTCTATGTTAGGTCACGCTCTGCTTGGTTGTGGGGCCTAACAACAAGAACAAAAATGAACCGCCTTTCTGAAAGCAGTCCTCCCAGATCTAACGTCTCGGTACGGCATGCTAAAACAGAAAGGTACTTTTACAATAACGTACATTTGACTGCCGAGAAAGGTGAACCCATTTGACTGCCGAGAAAGGTGAACACGATCCAACTGCAAGAGACATAGATCCTTATGAGCCCCCGCAACTGCGGGGGATCATGAGGATCTATGCCTCTTGCTTAGACCATGTGTTATCCATGTTTCTTGGACGGTTTCGGTTTTTGGTCGGTCGTTAGATAAACAAAGATTTCAGAAACAAAATTTTACGTACAGCGACAGGGAAGGGTTTCAAACTAAACTTGGCTTGAGACTTCCGGCAGATGAAGATGTCTTCCATTGATATCACATGTCGTTATTTCAATTAATATGCCGCATTATTTTTTTTTTTACATCAAAATGTAGTTTACGATTTCTACTTTTTGAAGTTGTTTGACGTGAAACTTGTGCCTCTCAGTATAGTAGTAATTCATGAATACGACTGGTGTTTTTCTCACGGAGAACATCAATGTTTGTAGAAGCATGACGAATGCTTTCTGTGTGTGCCATGGATGTACTTGTAAGATGCTTACTCACTCCGATTGTGAAAAGAAGTGTAGAAAGTCACAGTTTAGGCAACACAACATGGAGATCCTGTTGAATAGGCGAATTTTACCAGTCAGTCCCCGCCCAGGAGTGGACCGCTTTAAATGAAACTAAGCTTCGAACGTTTAATTTAATGAAATTTTGATTTTGAGACAAAGATGAAAAGTTGCACGTCAGAGACAGTCCTGGTGCTCTGAAGGTTGTCGGGCCGACGTCTGCCGCTGTTGGTCCGCGCTCGGCCCGAGGGCCTGTGGCACAATGGGTATGTGTACACAGAAAGATGATACACATTTAAAATAACAAAACTGGCCTTTGCAGATTGTACACAATTGCTCACGAATGACATTTGTCCAATTTTCATAGACTACGATTTTTGATAGGTAGATAAATAGATGTCGTTTATTGTCATTTGCCTGTCACTAAAGCAATAAAACATAGGAATGTGTGTTGATGTCGTTACATTCTCACATAATTCATGGACATACATGACAGTCAGTGCAGCAAACGGTCAATAAGAAACAATTAAATACTTTATCACATGTAAGCTTTGCCCTACCAACACTTGGTTACGCTATACTACAAAACAATTAACGCATTCGAGACGTGCCGACTCCGGATACGCGGCGTTAAGCCGCGTATCCGGAGACGGCACGTCTCAAATCGGTTAATATTACAAATTAACACACACACTGGCACACGCACGCACACGCACACACACACACACACACACACACACACACACACACACACACACACGCATTTTATATTTCTTTTCATAATTCGTGTGAAACCACATTATTGTTATAGGCACTGTTGTTTCAGTTTTCCTTTAATTACTAAACGTGCTGTTGAAAATAAACAACGGGGAAAACGAACTTGACCACAACCATACTTGTCAAATGTTTCTTATAGTCTTTTATATATATTTTTTTCTTTTTATCTTTGTACGAACCACGTTAGTGTTACGGGTGTGTATTTTGTTGTTTTTTGTTTTCTTTCAAATTAGAGTTGAATGTGCTTTTTAGGTGCTTTGAAATAAATTTATTTGGAGAAGAAATAACTGACAATCTTGAATCGGTTTCAAATAGACATCTTTTGTATTCTGTCTCTCATGTGTGTGTGTGTGTGTGTGTGTGTGTGTGTGTGAGAGAGAGAGAGAGAGAGAGAGAGAGAGAGAGAGAGAGAGAGAGAGAGAGAGAGAGAGAGAGAGAGAGAGAGAGAACAATGAACAATGAACAATGAACCTTTATTTTCCAACGGTAGAAGTTATTGGTAACAGGACCAGTTTTCAAACTTGCCGTTGCTACATCTACTACATAAATGACATTGACATGTAAACATACACATACCACACACTGACACATGTATGCACTCGCTCACGCACGCACGCCCGCACATACGCACGCACACGCACGCTCACACACACACACACACACACACACACAAACTTGCACACGCACGCACTTAGACACACACGCACACATACACGCTCTCGGACACGCACTCCAGACATACGTACGCGCATAACGCGTACGCACACAAATATAAAATGAGTAAAAATGCAAAGTAAAGCAATACACAGAAAATCATTAAGTACATTAGAATTCATACAGCAAAGGCAGATATGTATATATGTGCTCTCTCTCTCTCTCTCTCTCTCTCTCTCTCTCTCTCTCTCTCTCTCTCTCTCTCTCTCTCTCTCTCTCTCTCTCTCTCTCTCTCTCTCTGTGTCTCTCACACACACACACACACAGCATGCACACACACACACACACAGCATGCACGCACACACAGTGGGGCACACGTGAGCGCGCGCCCAAAAATATCGCGTACACACATATGAAGGCAAAAACATTATACATAGTACATGCAGTATTCAATGTACTCTTGACACTCAGATATTATGGTCCACTGTAAAAAAAAAAAAAAAAAAAAAAAAAAAAAAAACAACCCAACTGACGCTCTTTCTCTCTCTGTGTCTCTCTCACTCTCTCTCTCTCTCTCTCGCGCGCACACACACACACACACACACACACACACACACACACACACACACACACACACACACACACACAGAGACATTCTCACACACACAAACATTTACACACCTGAACACACGCGCAAGTTATCCCTGTACTGTAATGATTAGATTACGTCAGAGATTCTAGGTGTTTGAAGAGGCTGACCCTAAATGAGGTGAGCGTCTTTGCGTTTCTGATTTCTGCAGGAATAGAATTCCAGAATGAACTTCCCGAGAATGACAAACTGGTTTTGAATAAATCAATACGCGGCAGGGGTACTTTGAAATGGTGTCCATGTCTAGAAGCTACAGATATCCGTTCTGAGAAAAAAGAACTCAAGTACAGTGGACATGATTGCTTGTACAGCTTGTACATCAATACACCTTTATTGAACTGAAAGTGATGGGATAGAGGGAGCATTTTTAAAATTTTAAGCTTTTCGTCAGTTGAGAGTTCGGGATCGGGAAATATAATTACCGCAGCTCTCCTATGTAGGGAGTTCAGCCTCTTCAAATATACATCACTAGAACCATCCCACACTGTTGATGCATAGTCTATGTGCGATTTGACATATAGAAAAGAAGACGCGCATCTGTGTCAGTAATTGTTTTCAATTTTGACAACATATACAGGCCGCTGGAAACCCTTTTGCACACATTATTAATATGCAGTTGCCATTTAAGCTGATCATCTATAGTGACCCCCAAGAGGCGGTGGTGTGATACTTGCTCAATTGGGCTGCCGTTTATACACAGACTAAGAGAGAGCGGGCATAGCTGGTGCTTTAGAGAGAGAGAGAGAGAGAGAGAGAGAGAGAGAGAGAGAGAGAGAGAGAGAGAGAGAGAGAGAGAGAGAGAGAGAGAGAGAGAGAGAGAGAGAGAGAGAGAGAGAGAGAGAGAGAGAGAGAGAGAGAGAGAGAGAGAGAGAGAGAAGCAACCCGAATAAAATAAAATCGTTTATCTCTTCTGTTTTTATTGTTGCTTATGCTTCAGTGTCAGTTAACTCAATCAGCCCCGACACACCACAGCAAGACACGGATCGAGTATGATAGTTCAAGTGTGGTGCCGGAATAGCTTGGCGCCCATAGGCGCCAAGCTATTCTGGCACCACCGGTGAACTGTCATGCTCGATCTGTCTCTACAATTGTAATACAGGCCTTCAGAGGGCAACTTCAAAATTTGGGGATTTCGGTCCTGGGGCAGAATGTGTTAAATAAACGCTGTATGTGGTGTGGAAAGAAATAATTTTCGACAAAAAGAATCATCAGCCAGGGCCAATACGGCGCTAGCATGCTGAGTGAATATCGCAGCTCCCACTATAAACGCATTCAAGCACTCACAAACTCGACTAACACATTCGAGACACGCCGCCGGCATCCGCCGGATACGCGGCATGTAGGCGATTATCCGTATGCGGCACGTTTAAAATGAGTAAACCATTCACTAAAAACTCACTAAAACAAATGGCTTGATTTTGTCGTTTTATTTGACAAATACTGTTTTGCGGTGTTTTCGAAATAGTGCATTTTTACACACATGTCTGCATAACCCTTTTAGCCAGAAGGTCCCATTTCTCACAATTTTGGAGGTGTTGCCTGATGACTATGTACCAGTTGCAGATGGCTTGACCATGATAATTCAAGGGTAGTGCCAGATTAGCTTGGCGCCTGAAGGCGCCAAGCTAATCTGACACTACCCTTGAATTATCATGGTCAAACCATCTCCTGCTGTAGTGACCCGGGGCTAAAAGGGTTACATAAAGCAGATATAGCAGTGCAGGTAAGGTTTAACAGCACGCAAGAAGCAAATTCATTTACAACTATAATTAGCCTTTACAACTTCTGCATCGAAAATCACAGGAACTGATCAGCCCTCCTTGGAATCCCTCTTCCACAAAACAACTGACCCATCATCCGAGATGATTCCCACCCAGCCCATGAGTTGTTTGAGATGCTGCTATCAGGGTGCCGCTACAGAGCGATCAAGACACGCACGAGTCGTGTAGTTGTTACTCAACCGCTGTCCAGACTTTTCAGTAACGATGCAAACAAACGCCAAACATGATCCACTGTTTACTAATATAAGGAATATACAGTATTGTTCATCTATCAGCATAATATTTCATCTGTGGTGCAATTGACGTGTTTTATATTGTGATATGTCTTCTGTGATTTGTTTTACTGTGAAATCTTGTTTATTGCCTTTACGTTTAGACCACAATAGTTATTAAAGTGTGTATGTGAATGTGTGTGTGTGTGTGTATGTGTATGTGTATGTGTGTGTGTGTGTGTGTGTGTGTGTGTGTGTGTGTGTGTATGTATGTATGTTTGGGTGTGTGTATGTGTGAGTATACACGCGAGCAGTTTAATTATAAATATTATGTGTTTATGTTCTTCTTTTATGTTGCGCAGCACCGAGACGATTTGCTAATGTATTTTTACACATGCCAATAACGTTCTATCTTATCTTATCTTATCTTATCTTATCTTACCTTACCTTATCTTTAATCCTGACATTCTACTTGGACGCCGCCGCGGGTACACAGACATATTCATACCGAGAACGTAAAACTGCAGTTTTCCACATGAACGATCGGCCTGGTCTGAGGGAGAAATCTTAGCCTAGTGTTTTAACACCGTGACTGCAGGGGCGAGGCGAACGCCACGCGGCTGCAAGAGACATAAACCTTCATGAGCCCCCGCGGTCGCGGGGGTTCATGAAGATTTATGTCTCTTGCCAGTCCTGCCTTTGGTATGTCTATTTTCCGCCCCACTGACATGTGTGTTTCTCACGCGAATGTCGGGTCACTATTAGTGGTTTCAGACGGAGTAATTCGTGATCACTGGAAGCGTACGGGTTAACTCATTCGAGACGTGCCGACTCCGGATACGCGGCATTAGCCGCGTATCCGGAGGCGGCACTTCTCGAATGAGTTAACAGTATACTAAGACAAGGACGACTGTGTATGTCCGGCACGTTCACGCATGCAATACATGAATAACACAGAACTGAACAAACGAAAAACCTGCAACTAGTGATTCAGTAAAGGAATAGGATACATATTCTAGTGCTTGGATCTTAGGGAAGGTTAACTGGAGGTAGAACAGGTGATATAATAATAACGGTATTATTATTATTTTTTATTATTATAACAAGGAAAGAACTGTACCCACAAAAGAACAGCCGGCTCTCTCTTTTTGTAGGGCGTATTTGTATCTATTTTCTTTTGAAATATTCAACAAAGGAGCAGCGACTTATAAGTTATTGTCATTCAATTATTTGCAATGATTATAAGTTATTGTCATTCAATTATTTGCAATGATTACAATGCCGTGAGACAGTTATACGTGATTCATATTAATGTTCACATGCAGTCTTTATTGTCTGTTTGAGTCTATATTATTCTCTGTCTGTCTGTGTGTCTCTCTGTCTGTCTGTGTTACACTCGCACACGCACGCACGCACACATGCGCACAGATTCGGATTTAGATTCAGACAACTTTATTATCCATAAAAGGAAATTGTTGCGTGGTGGTCATTCAAAGTAACTTGTAATAAATACTAGCTCACTATTATACTATAAACACATGCGCGAGCGCGCGCGCACACACACACACACGCGCGCGCGCGGTGCTCGCGCGCAAACACACACACACACATTGTCACGACACGCCTGACGGAGTGAGGGCGCCGTGGACAATATGAGTGCAGACACTCGAGAAAACCCACCCACTCTAAATAAATAACGCAACGCCAGTGATAAACAACAAACAAATCCTTTATTTCCTACCCTTACTCTAACCCCCACCCCAACCCACTAACGCCCCACACACTCACACATACCCACACATGCACTCATAACGTATTAACACATAAAAAAGGTTAACATATAAAAAATGACTAACAAGTGAAAATGACTAACAGGTGAATATGACTAACAGGTGAATATGACTAACAGACGAAAATGACTAACAGGTGAATATGACTAACAGGTGAACATGACTGACAGGTGATAATGACTAATATGGCCAACGGCTATACAAGGCGGGTAACTTTGTCTCTGTACAGTGTCCTCTGTCCCACACTAGACAGGGTGGCTCATAACGTACGAGTACTACCCCTGCACCACAGAGCACCGTAGCCGCGCTTGCCCACGCACGCCTGTGACCGACGCTCAGAACGTAGAATCAGCCTGCTGTAGCCCAACGTACTTGTCCAACAGGACCGGCTAGCGAAGGCGTTCCGACTCCCGATGATGCGTCACCGTTGGTCGTGGATGATGAGATCGAAGAACGAAATCTTCGAAGCCAGTCTTCGAAACCAGTGCACTGGAAAAGGGTGCATTGTCAGTCAAAGTGCCAACACAGTTAATTCTGGCCTATTTGACACGCACCTACTCACAAACCACGTGAGTTGTGTCTCGTCTCACCCTAATACCCGCCTTGGCCATATTAAATATACAATCACGGATATGAAAGATTCCTATGTACATTAAACATTCACTCGGTCTGCACTACTCCATTACACTAACATTAAGCTAGCACAACCGCTTTTGTATAATAACATTGCCACTGCTAAAACCAACATTATCAAAATATCCACATGTACATACAACGATATGAAATAATCACCAGCAACCACCCCACGTGACAATCTTATTACATTGCATCTAGGACTTAATACAGATATATTTGAAAGGATACCCACTTTAATTCGTTTTACAACATGGCCCTTTAAATATACTCACTCGGCGACAGCCGAACATAAACTAAATCCGACACCCACCACATTACAACCCAACCTAAAAAACATGGTTAAAGACTTGATTAAAACATTACTAAAAAACTAGACGAACATACCCTTCCGCACCTATATACACATTCACACACCCGAGAGCACAGCAGCTAACTGAGGAAAATGGCATGACTCATTACCTGTCACTGGTGAGTCCTCCGGCAGGACGAGACAAACAAGACGAAGACGAACCGGAGGGGTCTTCTGGTGAGTAGCAGCCGTGGTCACAAGTCTCTCGGGACACCCACACCCAGGAACACTGGCCGTGGTCTTGCAGGGAGGGTAAAACAACCCTCACACAGCTTGTCAAGGGCTCCAAACGAGGCCGCACCCTGACCCAGACTCTCACTTCGCTGGCTAACTCCGCTGACTGACTGTAATATCCTTCTGCTACCTTGCAGTTTAACTTTACTTCTGAACACTGTTCGGTTAAAGCTACTTGGCTAAAGCGTGCAACCGCTGTACTCGCTCACTGTTAAGCTTGCTGCACGGGCTTTACGATTACGCTCACACTACATTTATTAACTTCCCTAAACTAAGGCTATTTACAGAAGTCGGCGACCTACATTTATTAACAAGAAAACGACTTGGCAAAAAAATAAAACAACATGTCACATCCGTTACGTGACATACCCCCCTCCCAGATCAAACACCCGGGTTTGATTCCTATATGACTGTCCCATTACTGCTTCCACATTTACGGTTTCTACCACCCTGTTCTACTCAAAAAGTCAGCAGGAACATTTACTTTACCGGCTATGCTTTCTACTCTAATGGAAAATGGCTGCAACTGCAAAGCCCACCTCATCAGTCGACTGTTTGTGGATTTAGCTTGTTGCAAGTACTGCAATGGTCTATGGTCGGTCTGTACGACGAATGTCCTACCATACAGATACTGACGGAATTTTTGAATTCCCCACACGATTGCAAGACACTCCTTTTCGATGGTGGAGTAGTTACGTTCTGCTTTGGACAGTTTCTTGCTCGCGCATGCAACAGGCTGTAAACCGTTACCATGGTCCTGACATAATACGGCTCCTACCCCCCCTTCGGACGCATCTGTCTGCAACACGAAGAGACGATCGAAGTTTGGCAATGAGCACACAGGACCTGAACACAGTCGCGCCTTCAGCGTCTCAAATGCTGTCTCACATGCATCGTTCCAACCGATCTGTCCGGTCTTCCCTCCCTTGGTCAGGTCGGTTAGTGGGGCTGCTATGGCCGCAAAGTTAGGAACGAACCGGCGGTAATAATTTGCCAACCCAAGAAACGATCTGACTTGTTTCTTTGTTTGTGGTCGCGGCGCGTCTTTTATCCGCTGCATCTTGTCTCCCTCTGGTTTTATCTGACCGTTACCCACTGTATGCCCCAGATATTCCAACTGCTTGAACCCCAAGTAACACTTAGTAGGTCTGGCCGCCAACTGGACCTCTCTTAGCCTACCAAAGAGCTGGGCAATACACTGTAAGTGACGTTCTTTAGTGGAGGAAGCAATCATGACATCGTCCATGAAATTGCTAACTTCTGTCAATCGCAAAGGTTCTAGTAACCTCATCATTCGGGAAAAGATTGCCCCTGCCGTCTTTAACCCGAAAGGCATTACCTTCCACTGAAATTGCCCTGCCGGTGTGGGGAAGGCAGTTTTCGGTTTGTCGCTCTCTAACATGGGTACCTGCCAGTAGCCTTTAGCTAGGTCTAACTTACTTAAGTACTTAGCCTTGGACAGTAAGGAAAATAGGTACTCCACGTCAGGCATTGGTTCAGCATCGAACACGACCTTTTGATTCAGTTTCCTAAAATCCACACAAAACCTAACAGTGCCATCTTTCTTCTTCACCAAGACGATCGGTGAGCTGTATGGGGAATTGGCTCTCTCGATTACTCCCATCTCTAGCATAGCATCCACTTCGGCTTTGACTACCTCTAGTTGAGAATGAGGTAGAGGATATTGCTTCGTTCTCACCGGCACTTCATCAGTCAAGTGGATTTCACATGAGTCTAGTGTCGTCCTCAACGGATAATCTGTCAAAATATCCTTAAACTGGACAGTCAGAGCTTCTACACTAGAATGGATCTCTGGACAGTTAGGATCAAGATGGATGTCAGAGGGTCCTTCAGACGCTACTAAAGGAATGGTAGGTACTTCCTTTACCACCACGAATGCCTCTCCCCCCTCATCTTCGTCCTCCTCATCTATCACTACTGTAGCTACTGACACTCGTTCTTGGAACTTTTTCAACAGATTTGCATGGTACAGTTTATTTTTACTGCCCACCCGTACCCTGTAGTCACACTCTCCGACTCTCTCTAGAACTTCGAATGGTCCTTGCCAAGCCATCTCCAGCTTGTTGTGTTTAACTGGAAGTAACAACAAAACCTTGTCTCCTGCATTAAAACTGCGTGGTTTGGCTCTGCGGTCAAAGTGCTGTTTCTGCTTTTTCGAAGCTAGCTTCAAATTCTGTTGCGCTAACCTGCAAGTCTCTTCAATGCGATTCCGTAAATCTACCACGTACTGGCTTGCATCTCTCACCTCTTCTCCCATCTGCTCTTTCGTCCACAGATCCCGTAGAACTGACATGGGCCCCCTTACAGTCTTGCCGTACAATAACTCGAACGGCGCGAACCCCGTCGATTCCTGAGGAACCTCCCTGTACGCAAACAGCAATGAGGGAATGTATCTGTCCCAACATCGAGGTTGCTCGCTAGCTAACTTCTTCAACATGGACACCAAGGTACCGTTGAAACGTTCGACTAGGCCATTTGCCTGCGGATGGTAAGGAGTAGTACACTTGCCTTGTATGCACAGCAAACGGTTGACTTCAGACATCACTTGTGAAGTGAACTGGGACCCTTGGTCGGTGAGTACCTCCCTCGGAATCCCCACCCTAGACCAGATTTCTAACAATGCCTCAGCGACCCTTTCTGCTTCGATCCCCTTTAAAGGTACTGCCTCGGGGTATCGAATGGCGTAATCGACGGTCACGAGAATGAACCGGTTTCCTCTGTCGGAAGCTGGAGCAATAGGCCCCACAATGTCTACCGCTACTCTCTGAAATGGTTCTTCTACTAGCGGAAGCTGTTGCATAGGAACCCGCGGTACTCTCCCTCTTGGTACTACTTTCTGACATTGTTCGCACGACTCACAGTACCTGCGAACGTGAGCACACAGCCCCGGCCAATAGAAAGTACCCCAAATGCGTTCCCGGGTTCTCTTGCCTCCCAAATGCCCTCCCATCGGTGGGTCATGCGCTAAACGCATTACAGTCTCCCTCAAAGGCTTCGGGACGACTAACTGGGACATTTGGCTGCCTCCTTTGCTATAGACCCGATACAGAATTCCCTTCCTCCTGCAAAATTCTATCAGACTTTTCCCTGACGGAATTGCTCGGCCCTCTTCGGCCAACTTCCTAGCGCGAGCTAGAGTTTCGTCCTGGTTCTGCCACTCTATCAGTTGGGCAGGAGTCACATTGAGATAGGCCTGCTTAACGACTTTAAGCGCGCTCTCTCCCTCCTTTTCCCTCTGAACCTGAGCTCGAGTTTGGACCGCTGCTGCCATAGCACACTCACTGGCATCGATGGATACGGGACTACGTTTCCCATCTGAAAAAGTCACCCAGTTTCCTAGGATTACGTCCGGTCCCATGCGCTCCATTACGATAAGTTCGATCGTCCCTCGCACGAATGGGGAATCGATTTCAACCCATGCAGTCGGATACTTATCGGACTTAGTATGGTCGACGGGATTGACGTCTATGAACCGACCTGTAAAATCCCTGGGTTCTATCCACTTGGCGGCGATCGCACTCATATCCGCGCCGGTATCACGCATGATACGAACTTCCTTTCCCTTGGCTAATCCCTTACTCCACGGGTCATAGGGCCGGATCGTCCGCATCCCTACGGTCACGGGCTCTGTCATTACGGCTACTGTCTCAGGAGCAATGGTGACTTGGTTAACTGACGCCTTACTCTGACAGTTCCTTGCTAAGTGCCCTGGTTTGTTACACTTAAAACACAGCCGTTCACCAGTCCCTCTGCCTGAACTAGCTGGTTCTGTCCTATGTTCTGCTTTGGTCTCAGGGGGTTTATTCGACCCTTTGTCCTTCTTGAACGGCGGACGAATCGGCCCCCCACCCAATGGACGCGAGACTGCCCATTTGGTGTCGATATGGAGCTGCGCTAGCTCCGCGGCCTCTTCACCATTCCTAGGACGTTTTTCCCTAACGAACATTTCAAGGTCTGCATTCATAATAGCATAAAGTTGCTCAGACAGAAACATGTCTAGCACTTGTTCTACGTCCTCTATGTTCTTATGGGCTAAAGTGAACCAACGCTTGACTGAGGTCTTTAACCTAACGAACAACTGGGGAAACGTTTCGGGACCTTCCTTTCTGGCTTCGCGAAACTGGCGTCTGTAATATTCAGCGTCACGCCTAAATCTTCTCAGTAAGGTCTCCCTCACCACCTCAAAATCTTTCCCTTGCTCTACGGTCAGCCTAAGGTATGCATCACGGGCCTCCCCCTGCAATAGAGGTGCTAACCTGATCCCCCATACCTCTTTCGGCCACCCCTGGGTTTCGGCTACTCTCTCAAAGAGCTGAAGGTAAGATTCCACATCTTCCTTATCCTCTAACGGACGCATCTTGAGCGAGTAATGCTGACTAGACTCCGTAACTGACTTCTTTTCCGATGCTGCTAACTGTAATCTAAGCCGCGTTTCGGCCGCGACGAGCTCTTCTTTCCGTGCTTGTTCCGCGGCAGCTAGCTTACGTTCGGTTAATGCTAAGTCGTCCCGCCTAGCCCGCTCAGCCGCCTCACGGTCCATCTGGAACCGCCTCTCTAACGCCCTACGCTCTAGGTCACGTTCCTGTTTTTCTTCCTCTCTCCTAACTTCGGACAGGATGAACTGGGTTAGAGCTCCCCCACTAAGTCCTAGGCCCTCTCCTATCACTTTATACTGCTCATATGGGTTTACTATCACCCCTAACCCCTCTTTACTTTCCTGATCCCTACTGGGTGTCAGTCCTGCTGCAGTGAGAGTACGGGTAAGGGTACTCACCACCGTTTCCTTCCGAGAAGGAGTGGCCAAAGTGGCTCCTCTCTCTCCTGGACCCTCATCCCCTGCACCACCACCCTCGGACTCAGGGTCGTGCCCCGACGTGGCACGGGTGGCCCTGGTATCCCGTTTAGGGGGCATCCTGGTGTGGGTGTCACGGAGGCAGCGACGACAACTGCTCCCCAGCAGGACCCCTGACAAAGAAAAAACAAAACAAATAAATACACAGAATACAAACAACGAATAAGGACTAGACAGTGACAAGAGCCGAAGGGTCCTCACCACTCGGTACCTGAGTAATGAGAGGCAACCACTCATGCCACCCCCCGTTTATGCGCACTGCACTCTCTGGCCGTGGCCCCTGGCGCAATACGCTCCCACTCCCGCCAACCGCCCGCTAAATCTTACTCGTACCACAACACGAACAAACGATCACTGGCGCACAAAAATACCCTAATCTACCTAATCCGTTACCTCCCCCTAATCCTTATCCCACCGCTGCCACCAAATATGTCACGACACGCCTGACGGAGTGAGGGCGCCGTGGACAATATGAGTGCAGACACTCGAGAAAACCCACCCACTCTAAATAAATAACGCAACGCCAGTGATAAACAACAAACAAATCCTTTATTTCCTACCCTTACTCTAACCCCCACCCCAACCCACTAACGCCCCACACACTCACACATACCCACACATGCACTCATAACGTATTAACACATAAAAAAGGTTAACATATAAAAAATGACTAACAAGTGAAAATGACTAACAGGTGAATATGACTAACAGGTGAATATGACTAACAGACGAAAATGACTAACAGGTGAATATGACTAACAGGTGAACATGACTGACAGGTGATAATGACTAATATGGCCAACGGCTATACAAGGCGGGTAACTTTGTCTCTGTACAGTGTCCTCTGTCCCACACTAGACAGGGTGGCTCATAACGTACGAGTACTACCCCTGCACCACAGAGCACCGTAGCCGCGCTTGCCCACGCACGCCTGTGACCGACGCTCAGAACGTAGAATCAGCCTGCTGTAGCCCAACGTACTTGTCCAACAGGACCGGCTAGCGAAGGCGTTCCGACTCCCGATGATGCGTCACCGTTGGTCGTGGATGATGAGATCGAAGAACGAAATCTTCGAAGCCAGTCTTCGAAACCAGTGCACTGGAAAAGGGTGCATTGTCAGTCAAAGTGCCAACACGGTTAATTCTGGCCTATTTGACACGCACCTACTCACAAACCACGTGAGTTGTGTCTCGTCTCACCCTAATACCCGCCTTGGCCATATTAAATATACAATCACGGATATGAAAGATTCCTATGTACATTCAACATTCACTCGGTCTGCACTACTCCATTACACTAACATTAAGCTAGCACAACCGCTTTTGTATAATAACATTGCCACTGCTAAAACCAACATTATCAAAATATCCACATGTACATACAACGATATGAAATAATCACCAGCAACCACCCCACGTGACAATCTTATTACATTGCATCTAGGACTTAATACAGATATATTTGAAAGGATACCCACTTTAATTCGTTTTACAACATGGCCCTTTAAATATACTCACTCGGCGACAGCCGAACATAAACTAAATCCGACACCCACCACATTACAACCCAACCTAAAAAACATGGTTAAAGACTTGATTAAAACATCACTAAAAAACTAGACGAACATACCCTTCCGCACCTATATACACATTCACACACCCGAGAGCACAGCAGCTGACTGAGGAAAATGGCATGACTCATTACCTGTCACTGGTGAGTCCTCCGGCAGGACGAGACAAACAAGACGAAGACGAACCGGAGGGGTCTTCTGGTGAGTAGCAGCCGTGGTCACAAGTCTCTCGGGACACCCACACCCAGGAACACTGGCCGTGGTCTTGCAGGGAGGGTAAAACAACCCTCACACAGCTTGTCAAGGGCTCCAAACGAGGCCGCACCCTGACCCAGACTCTCACTTCGCTGGCTAACTCCGCTGACTGACTGTAATATCCTTCTGCTACCTTGCAGTTTAACTTTACTTCTGAACACTGTTCGGTTAAAGCTACTTGGCTAAAGCGTGCAACCGCTGTACTCGCTCACTGTTAAGCTTGCTGCACGGGCTTTACGATTACACTCACACTACATTTATTAACTTCCCTAAACTAAGGCTATTTACAGAAGTCGGTGACCTACATTTATTAACAAGAAAACGACTTGGCAAAAAAATAAAACAACATGTCACATCCGTTACGTGACACACATGCACGCACGCACGCACACACACACACACGCACGCACGCACACAAACACAAACACATACACACACACACACACACACACACACACACGCACGCACGCACACACACACACACACACACACACACACACACACACACACACGCAGATCCCTCCGCCGCCAAGAAATGCAAACGCCATCCAACTGCAAAAGAGAAATGATAATTTTTCCTCTTTTTTTTCCCCCAGTGTAGATTCATGCTCCTTTAATGGATGGAGTTATTTGGCAACTCTTTACTCATGGTTTCGAACACCTTACTTATGTCCGATGGCGGTGATGACGTCCGTCAGGACTGACAAGAGCAGTATGAATTGATTTGAAATAGCCGAATGGTGAAGCGCGATTCACAGAAACACGCCAATGAAACATAACTTGGAAATTGCCGGCAGGTCCCTTTGCATCCGTTATCAGAATTTCTGAAACAGCAAAACAGAATCGACTGGTTTTGTAAAGTGTCATAAATGATATACATTAACCCCCTTGTCTATGCCGCCACCGGTACTGCCGGTTACTGCATGCACAAAGAGGGTTAACACTATCCACCACATGAAACCGTTTGTTATTGAGGCGCCGATCAATAATAGTTTCTATAGTACAACTGCAAAAACAAAACAAAAAATAAAATGGTCGATCCATCTCCTGTAACTGTTACACAGTCGTTGGAAAATGAGACCTTAATTTAACTCATTCTATCCCAGACACACCACAGCAAGATAAGGATCGACCATGATAGTTCAAGAGTAATGCCAGAATAGCTTGGCGCCTATGGGCGCCAAGCTACTCTGGCATCACCCTTGAACTATCATGGTCGATCTGTGTCCTGCACTGCAATGCAGTCTTCAGAGGACAACGGCAAAATTTAAGGATTTCGGTGATGGGGTAGAAGGAGTTATGGGTAATGCCGGCCACTCACGCGTCACAGTTTCCAACGTGCGCGGTTTGGAATAAGTCTGTCGCATTGTCATTGTTGGTATCCAATCCAAACACGTAACACCAATTGCCATCTTTATCTCTCTTCCATCCATTAACCGCCTGGAACTGCCGACGGCTGCAAATTTCAGACAAAATTGGTGACTGTTAAAGCGCGTAGAAAGCCAACAAAGAAAGAAGCACGCCTTACAAAGTGGGAGTGCAGTCATTAACCTATACTTTGAAAAAAACAAAACATTTAGTGTACCGTTTTATTTTAGTCTTTCTTTAGCGTGGTTTGTTTTTCGTTATTGTTGTTGTTGTTGTTGTTGTTGTTGTACGGCTGCAAGACACATTATTATTATTATTTGTTATTATTATTATTATTATTATTATTATTATTATTATTATTATATTTCTGATATTATTATTATATTATTATACTATTAGATAATATTATAATTGTTATTTTCATTATTATTGTAGTTATTATTATTTTTTAATTATTTGTAATAATTCCTGCATGAAGCATAGTGACAAACAGCGCTAACGAAGTCAAAAAGTTAAAGGTGTAATGATGAAGGGCGGAAATGATAATGATGTGATATAACAGTCAAATACGATGCCAATTATCTTACGTGATGCAACACCGGTCATTATCGCCTGCACCTACTGCCATCGCTCCGTAGGTAGACTCTCTGAATGTAGATGTAAAGAGGCACAGAGGGCGAAGTCTTGCGTACGCCGCCTCTCTCTTGTCTTGGGTGTCGCAGCTATCGGGTTGGTTCAGGCACCAGTTTGCTTGGTATATGTCACACCGTGAGTAGAAACTGTCTTTGAAGTAGGTTGAAATCTGTTGATGAATTCATCACACAGCGTCAGTTACCATAGTCATCATCATCATCCTCATCATAACACCGTTATCATATAATAATGATGTAATAACAATAATAATATAAATGTAATAATAATAACAATAATAATTCAGTGTGCAAGACCATTTCCTTCTTCTTCGTATTATTATCATTTATATTATTACACTTTTATTATTATTATTATTATTATTATTATATTATTATTATTATTATTATTATTATTATTATTATTATTATTCTCACCACTTTGTACAGTTCTGGGTCTGTCCTCCCACCGCAGGACTCAAGAGAACATGGGCCGTATCTTGGCATTTTTACGAGGGCCTCTGGTGATGTGTCGGCACAACGCTGCGAGCCGTCGTCCTGAAGCTCGGTTTTGCACCCGTACCCCTGAGACACCAGGAGACACCCCTGAGACAACAGGAGCACCAACACCCCCGCCCGAATCAGTTTTGGTAGCTGAAACCACAAGACATTTACTATCTGATAACAGTCGTCTCCTCAGTTGAAAAAAAAGCTTCTCCTGTTGAATGTTCGACAGATTGGTCTTGCGAAAAATCTGATTCGTGCATAGCTTGTCCAACATTTTCAGAGACAGTGATGCAGGTCAGTGGTCACCGAGGCCTTGAGCAGGGAATATATTTCAACTTTTATGTAGGTCATCGCCTCAGTGTCTACCGAGGGTAATGGCTAAACCGTTGTATTTAAAGCCAGCTACATTTTAAAATAAATTAGAACCAAGTTTCATGATCACTTCAAGTTTTTGTTCATAGCGTTTTTCTTAAATACGTATTCAAATGTTATTTGGAAAGGTGGGGGAGTGGGGGGGGGAGAGAGAGAGAGAGAGAGAGAGAGAGAGAGAGAGAGAGAGAGAGAGAGAGAGAGAGAGAGAGAGAGAGAGAGAGAAAGAGAGAGAGAGAGAGAGAGAGAGAGAGAGAGAGAGAGAGAGAGAGAGAGAATTTTTAAAAACAAAACAAACACGAGGCAAGCTTTGCTCAATCGCACTATACACCCCTATTCAAGATGTGTACTTCAGTGTGGCGTACTCCCTGAATGGGTCTATCTGGACCGTACCCCCTCAAACGTGAGACAGCCTGTCACTATGAACGGAGTATTTATCTAGTCCATTGAAAACACATCATGACAACAGAATTTCAATACCTTCAAGAGTCGTTTCTTTTGAAAATGTCAATTTAAACATGAATCTGAGAATGCGGCACTCCAGCAGATGAAAAGGGGCATTGTAGAATAAACAACAACTAAAAAAGGCATTGTATAATAGATTTTCAACATACACACACACTGACACACAAACGCACGCGCTCACGCACAGACACATACACACACAGAGAGAAGGCACGCACACGCACGCATGCACACATAAAAGGCACACGCACGCACGAACTGACGCGCGCGCACGCATGCAAACACACACACACACACAGCCACACAGTAACAACACACACACAACACACACACACACAGAGTGACAACACACACACACACACACACACACACACACACACTACGCACTAAAATATCCAACTCACATGCATGTTCAGGTGGTGGTTCTCGGATCTTGCACTCTTTTTTTTTTCTGGTGATCCCGAATCTAGCGGCCGGACTCGACGTTTTACGCTGCAATCTTACTACAGATTTGGCATCAATGGTCCTCTTACATGTATCGTGTAGCAAACAGTGCTATTATTTTCAAGGACTTCTTTCCCCAGGCGTGAGCCTCAACTAAACTCATTCGAACTACTTGAGAACGCTTACATAGTATACTATATGTACCCGGCTAGCATGTCACCAGTCTCGTTTCTTGTGCAAGAGACATAGAGTCACATGAGGCCCTGCAGTCGCTGGGACTGGTGAGAATCTATGCCTCTTGCTGATCGAGGTGGACGGTCTAGCTGCTCCTTATGACTGGGGTGTTATCTGGTTGTTTTACCCGACTTTAATCCGCCTGTCTATTTTTGGTCTCTGTGCGTCAGTACAATTGGACAAAGTCACGATTCCGCTCAACCGAAATGACGTGTCGCATCGGAATTTGCGGCTTTACGCCACAAATCCGGATGCGGCAAGCCTCGAAAGAGTTACACTTTTAGGAAGGGCGACCAGGCAAAACGGCGGGCTGGTGGTACACTAGCGTGTCCGCTGAAAGGCCGTCTTGGTTACGCCAGGCCGACTTTGGCCGTCGTTGGCCCGCGCACGGTTGCCCAGACCAAAAAGGTGACCGCCAAGCGTGTAAAAAAAAAATGTGCAGACAATAACCCAACGAAGAAAGAAGCCAACGGCGTCGACGTCCTAAAGTGTTGTGTAGGCCACGAACGCTAACATTTTCCAACTTGTAATACATTGCTATTCAGTTATCACATTTGAAAAGTTTCGAGACCTTGAGGTGTTTACCACATTACTCAAATTCTGCTTGCAAGCCGCCGTTTGTGCGGTGAAAAGAATGCCCGCAATAAATGAATACTGCCTAGAAACGTTCATTCTTTTCACCGCACAAACGGCGGCTTGACTGTTGTGCAGACCTTAGTCAGTAACCCCTTCACTGCCGAGAAAAGGTGAACGCGATCCAACTGCAAGAAACATAGATCCTTATGAGCCCCCGCGAACGCGGGGGCTCATGAGGATCTATGCTTCTGGCTCAGACCAATTTGTATCTACTTATCATGAGCGGTTGTGGCTTTTGATTTTTGAATGCGCACAGACGCGGTTCAGAATCAAAATGTGCGTTCGGTGGCAAGGAACGGCTTAATTTGACGAACTTAGCCCCGAGTCCCTACATCAGGAGATTGATTGGCGGCCATGATAATTCAAGGGTAGTGCCAGATTAGCTTGGCGCCTGAAGGCGCCAAGCTAATCTGGCACTACCCTTGAATTTTCATGGTCAGTCCACCTCCTGTTAAGTTAACACTTCCAAAATTTGGGAAATGCACCCGTGGGGCTAAAGCGATCTGCTCTATGGCGGGCTATGCATGATTGCTAGACTGAATTTGCCGATACAACGGGTTTTCAGTGTTCTCTTAACCAAGTCCTTTCTGCCCCACTTTCACAGTACGCGTGATTGAGTAGATACTTCAGTGTAACTAAACACTAGTAAACAGAAGTTTTCAACTGACACTTGTCTTTGAGTGTAAATAAGGTAATAAGATCAAGTTAAGTTCATGTTGGAATCATAGCGACTAAAACCGCTACCGACACGCAAAGGGTTAATCGTTCGGTCCTAGTATCTCTTACAATAACGTTGGACACTGGGTTAACTAAATTTACGAAATCCAGACCAAAATAGGTGACTGCCAAGCGTGTAAAATGCGGAGAATAATCCAACGAAGAAAAAAAAAAGAAACACGCTTGGAAAAGAAAGTTACCACACAATTCTGTTGTAACTGTCTTTTCTAAGCGTGCTTCTTTCTTCGTTGGGTTATTCTCCGAACTTATGAAGTTTGAATAAGGTAAAATAACTTTTCCCGGCTCATTCACTGATTTCTGTTCGTTTCTCTTCTCTTCCTTTTGTTGTTACGTAGGAGTTACCCTGTCGGATACAACGGGCAGCAGCCGGAAAACCTGTTGCGTACAAGTGTGTCTTGTGACACGGATAATGAAAGAAAGGGCAGAAAAGTCTTAGTTAACCCTTATCATTCGGAATACACCAGTGTGTGAAATAAGTTTGACTAAAATAGTTCAAGGGTAGTGCCAGAATAGCTTGGCGCCTCTAGGCGCCAAGCTATTTTGGCACTACCCTTGAACTAGAGCCATTGACTCATATCGGGCCGTATCTGTAAGCACTGTCATGTAGCTTGCATATGACAGTTCACAAATATGAAGCTTTTAGCCTCGGTATGATATGGGTTAAGACATGGCAACATCGTACTGATGTATCGACAAAGTTTGGTAGTCAAAGCCCGCCCTGGCGGCGGAGCAGATCGTTGTAAAGCGATATCATCATGCTCCATGGCAGGCTTTGATTATTAAAATTCGGCAACGGGTTATCAGTGTTGTCTTGCGTCAACTAAGACCTCTGTACCCTTCTCGGTTCCCAATCCATGCGAGTAGGCACACGTGTGTACAGAGGTTTTCCACTGCCTTCTGAGTGCGACTGAAGGAACTCTCTTGCGTACAAAGGAGAAGAAAAGCCTCTGAAAAGTCTTTATTTTTTAGATTTACGATATTCACATTTCATGTCGTTCAGTTAGCTCTTTTCAAGGGTCCGGCATTACTGTAAAACATACTGAGAACATTTATAAAGGAGAAATTTTAAACTGTCAACCCTTTACTTTCTAAACTACCGGGTACCGCATTTAACTCATTCAGCCCCGGCACACCACAGCAAGACATGGATCGAGCATAATAGTTCAAGGATGGTGCCAGAATAGCTTGGCGCCCACAGGCGCCAAGCTATTTTGGCACCATCCTTGAACTATCATGCTCGTTCTGTCCCTAGAATTGTAATACAGTCCTTCAGAGGGCAACTTCAAAATCTGGGGATTTCGGTCCTGGGCCGTAGAATGTGTTAAAGTACGCCCTTCAATTTAATGCGGTACCCGGTTGTTTGCGGCTGCATTTATGTATGTACGCAGTGCCGATTATTTAACAGCCGACACTTTACTGCTGCGAGTGAACAAAGACGGCATTGTGATACCTTACCCGACAACCATGAAGAAATGACATCGGGTAGTTAAATGAAGAGGCATAGATTCTCCGCACGAGCCGTGCACAGCAGGGGCTCATCCAGAATATTATGACTCTTGCTTACAGATGCAGGAAGTAGGAATATATTACCGGAGACCAGCGCCGGATCAATCAGTTTTTAAAGGGGGGGGGGGAATGGGTGCTGAACGACAATGTAAATACTGTATACTGTTCATGAGCGGATCAGTTACCTCGAGGGGGGGGGGTCCAAACTTTTGTTTGGGACCTTCAACCTCATACTAAAGGCCTCCCCGACGCTAGACCTTGCTTCCAGGGTCCAAAAGAAAAGGCGCGTGCTTCCTGGGTCCAAAGAAATAGAAAAGCGGGGGGGAGGGGGGGGGGCGGGGGGGGGGGGGGAGGAGAGGGGCGGTGCTTCCAGGGTCCAGACACCTAAAAGCAGGGCAGGAAGGGGGTGGGGGTGCTGTAGTAGCAAAGCACCCCCCCCACCCCTGGATCCGGCCCTGCCGGAGACTGATAAAGTGTTGATGGGCTGACATTGTCAGGGGATCATGATTTACATAACTTGGTGGGTGTGGAGACGTGGGGTTTTTTCTCACGGTCAGTATCAATGCACTGTAGGCCAGGCCATTTCTTTCGGCTTCTAGTGCCTGCAGAAGAAGGTGATTA
This sequence comes from Semisulcospira habei, assembly GCA_036245525.1. NCBI lineage: Eukaryota > Metazoa > Mollusca > Gastropoda > Semisulcospiridae > Semisulcospira > Semisulcospira habei. Next base: position 115,572,562 of record BTPG01000006.1, on the reverse strand, counting down.
ACCCCTTCAGTGCCCGAGAATAAGTGAACACAATCCAACTGCAAGAGACACAGATCCTCATGAGCCCCCGCGACTGCGGGGGCTCATGAGGATCTATGTCTCTTTCTGAGACCCATTTGTATCCATGTCAGTTTCTTGGACGGGTTTGGCTTTTGCTTGTTGAATGAACTGGCAAAGATTTCGGAAATAAAGATATACGTACACTGTCAGGGAAGGGGTTAAACATAACAAATAAATTATGTACATTGATCGTGAAAACACTCTTCTCCACCCCAGCCTGTGATTTACGTCACTGAACTTTCATTGATTTGCGGACCAATGGAGTTGCACTGCCGGTGCTTTTGTGTGCAACTGGGCTTCAGTCCTTCGTCAACTTTTCGTACTCGACATTTTTTCAATGGGCTGTCTTACATTCAGGCCACCTTTTTGCTTTTCAGGGTGTTTTGACTACCTCACTGAAAATACGGTATACTTTGAAATGGGGCTGGTCGGCCGCCGCGCCGGCGTTCCCACGAGGAACTTTGCGGCACACGTTGTGCTGGGCGGGCGGGCCCCGAATTGTGGCAAACAAGTAGCAAGATAAAATTAACATCACAAACCCCTTGTGCTAGAGAACGTACATCAACTTTGGCGCCAAATGCCGCGTATGTGTGTGTGTGTGTGCCGCCCCGCCGCCGCGGTGTGTGCCGGTGTGTGTGTGTGTGTGTGTGTGTGTGATGTGTGTGTAAGCCTTACACACCGGCAGTGCAACTCCATTGGTCCGCAAATCAATGAAAGTTCAGTGACGTAAATCACAGGCTGGGGTGGAGAAGAGTGTTTTCACGATCAATGTACATGGGTGTGCGTGTGCCGGTGTGTGTGTGTGTGTGTGTGTGTGTGTGTGTGTGTGTGTGTGTGTGTGTGTGTGTGTGTGTGTGTGTGTGTGTGTGTGTGTGTGTGTGTACACCAAATCACTGAAATGGGTTACTTTCTTTACCATCCTTATGCAAAATGGGTGTGTGTAAAATTCTGGGTGACCAAGTCAGACACCCATTTTTTCTGAGGGTTGTTTCTGTATTATCTTTCATTCAAAAGTCAGAAAAAAATATCAAAATACGATGTCCCCATTTTAACAGATTTACTTCATGGTTGTGTTTCAGGGATGCCCTGGGCCTGTGTGTGGACACGGAAGCGGCCGGAGTGTTTTCAGATCGGCAATTTGATGATCGCTGATTGGTTAGCCCAACACCGATGAAAGGAGTTGTTTCCCTTGCTTAAACGTCTTTCATCTCCAGCCGTCACCGGCCATTCTTTCGCGTTTGCAGAGGTACTTTATGCAATATTTCTTAGTTAAGAGCACGCCCAAATGTACTTGTTCAGTGCAGTTATTTAACTGAGAGATGCCTCCAATCCCCGATACCCATTTGGCCCAGAAAAATAAGGCGTCTGCTTCAGCCGTGGCTCGGTCCGTGTCTTTTTCTCCGCTCTGACCGTTGAGTCTTGTAGTAAATGATAATAGAACCCCACGATTTTAACAAAAGCTTTCTTCTTCAATGAAAGGAATTCGTTCAATAACCCCATTACTAGGTCAATCTGCCACGCGATTTTGTTTCTTCTTTTTTTTTTTCTGACATGTGTTAACTTGCCACATGCATGCACAGTATCAGTTGACTTTTTTTTAAAAAACAAAAATGGCGCCAGATTTCAATCCTCGTTCGCAAAACTGCCTCGCGATTCGAAGAACAAACGTCCACAAACAGGTCTTTAGGAATGTGCAACTGAAGTGTCGCTTTTTACTGTATTGCCAGTTTTTAGTTCTCAGGGTCACCCTGGTCAGCCCCACAGGGTGGGTTTTTCTCTCTATTCTGGGGCATGTGTTTCTGTCTAACCTTTGTCCATTCACCTGTATTTGCCTTTTTAAAACTCTCCCTACTGTCTGCACTGCCTGTAGCTCTTGATATTGGATGTGTGTTGCTAAATGGTCTTATCTTTATGTCTTGGCCCCATGTGTTAGGTTTATTTAACTCATTCTACCCCAGACACACCACGGCAGGATAAGGATCCACCATGATAGTTCAAGGGTGATGCCAGAATAGCTTGGCGCCTACGGGCGCCAATCTATTCTGGCATCTCCCTTGAACTATCATGGTCGATCTGTGCCCTGCACTGCACTGCAGTCTTGAGAGGACAGGGGCAAAATTTAAGGATTTTGGTGTTGGGGTAGAATGAGTTAACGTATTTGACCGGCAGGCGACATACATAGCAATGTTCTGTTTAGGTGGGTTTTTTTTTTTTTTTCACAAGCAGTGCAGGCACGTCCTGAGAAAGCCTTGTTGCTGTCGGGACGTTAAGCAATGTACAATCAATCTGATTCAAAATGTCAGTTGGTTTACATGGTTGTATTGGACATGTTCTCAGCAACACCGTTTTGGTCACACCGGCTCAGGACTTTCTGCACACACCCAGCGCCGGATGGCAGCAGGATGTCCAAACCCATCGGGATCTATGCTGCAGAATCATGGCCCCCCCAGCCTCTGCCACAGAGGGTGCGTCTGGTAGGAGGGTGCATGGACGGCAGCGGAATGCTCCCAATTACAAACTGGTAAGTAAAGTGATTCTATGATCATCTTCATTTTATTGGCTGGCGTGCGTGCGAAGCAAAAGTGAGTTTATGTTCTGGGCCACTGGTCGTCCGTCCGTCGTCCATGGTAAACTTTAACTCATTTTACCCCAACACCAAAATCCTTCAATTTTGCCCCTGTCCTCTCAAGACCGCATTGCAGCGCAGGACACAGATCGACCATGATAGTTCAAGGGTGATGCCAGCGCCAAGCTGTTCTGGCATCACCTTTGAACTATCATGGTCGATCCTTATCCCAGGGGTGGGATTCTTCCGCGTTTCCGCGGATTTCCGCGGAAATTCTTTCACAATTCCGCTGAAGCATATTTATTTTCCACGTCTAATAACAACGAAAAAGACGGGAAAAAAAAATTCTTCTTAAATGGCAAAAAAATCTCAATTGGGTTGGATTTGTATGTAGTTTGCTTCACTATCGCCCGACACTTCCGGTAGTTTTAGGTCGCAATGGAAAATGGCGGTGAAAAAGGATATTGTCCAAGACAGAGTGCCGTTTAGTGTGCATCTGAACATAAACTGGTACGCACATTCCATTTTTATACTGCAGACCAGGAGTGCCATAACAAAGTCCATTTTCGGGTGTGTTTGGTCTCGCTCCCCCTGTCGGTTTTTGGATACTTTGGCGAACGGTGGACACGCACCTATCCCTCCCCCCCCCCCACCCCCCCACCCCTGTCGTTTGATTTTTCGGCCGCTAAAAATGAAGGACATGCCCCCCCCCCCCCCCCCCCTCTCCCCGTCGTTTGATTTTCCGCGTTTTTTTCTTTGTTACTAGAATCCCACCCCTGTTATCCTGCTGTGGTGTGTCTGAGTTAACGGTGGCATTTTCTCGGAGACTATTCAAGCCACATTCTTCAAGCTTGGCCCAAGGATACTTTGTGGCAAGACCTTTTTAAACATGTCAATTTGAGTGACCTCTCTCAAAGGGTCACGCAGGGTTGACAAATGTGTGAAAACTGCTTGCATTTTCAGAAAGCGTGGATTTTGACTGCTGCAGAAGCCAGCCCTCGTCACCGAGGTCACACATATGTAAATCGGTCATACACGGGATTACTCTTGTTATTCTTGTGCAAGGCCCCTTAAACCAAAATTGGGCTGTTTCTGTTTCTAATGCAGCTTTGGTTTCAATCTTTCTTTCTTTCTTTCTCCAGTTGGCAAATGGCGCCTGGGATGGACCCGAGACTGAGAATAGTGCCAGCGCATCGCAATACGAGGGCAGTGATGATGAGGAGTTTGTTCCTGGCTCGAGCTCACCGGATTCAGAGGGTGTGTCGGCATCAATTGCTGGGATCTCTGACATAGACAGTATTGTATCGACTATGTTAGATTTCATCAAAGTGGCAGGTTCGGGGTGGCCAGGTGTTGGTGACGCTAGTACCAGCAAGGTGCAGTGTGCTTAAGGGGTGGCAATGAGAATGTGGATAGGCAGGAGGAACATGATGCTGGAAAGAGTGGGGAAAGAGCACTTACAGAAGAAACAGGTGTGCACGTGTCGCAGAGAGGGAAAGGAAAGTACAAATGGGACAAGAAACATGCATGCAAATTGTGTGGCAAGCTTGTCTTGAAAATGAGCACGCACTTACAAGATGTCCATGCAGATGAGGCAGACGTTGCTAAAATTTTGTCGAAGAAAAAAAGGACCAAGCAGAGACGTCGAGCATGGATCAGACTACAAGATGAGGGTGATTACATGCATAACGTTGCTGTTCTTGAAAACAAATCCGGATGTTTGATTCCTAAGTATTGCACCAAAACTAGTAAGGTAGACGACCTTCTCGCCTGTAGCCATTGCAAAGGGCTCTATCAAAAAAAGCTGATCTCTGTACACTCAAAACGTTGCTGTCAGAAGCCAGGAGGATTTCAGATCACTCGGCGAGGAGACGCGGCGCGCCGTGGTCGGCTAATGCTTCCAATACCCTTAGACGTTGAATTTTCATTCTATCACAAGGTCTTGGCCAGCCAGAGAGATGATGAGATAAGCCGTCTCATCAGAACTGACCCCTTGCTTCTTGAGTATAGAAAGAGATTATTTGACGGTGACCGCAGGGACATTGAAGAACACACGGCTGGACAAATCAGCTCCAGGATGCGGGAGTTAGGGAGACTATTAAAGATTATCAGAGTGAGGTCAGAAATGAAAATCACAAGTTTAAATGCTGTGATCAATTCAGCTAGCTTTGATCATGTTGTCCTGGCTGTAAAAGAGCTAGCAGATTTTGATGAGGACACACATCAGTTCAAAAAAGGCAATCTCGCAATGCGCATAGGCCATGCTTTGAAAAAGTGTTCACAGATCAAACAGTCACAGGCATCCAAACAGCTTGGGCAGGGTTCAGACGACAGGTGGCGACAGGAGCTCTCTGAGGCGCAGCGGTTTGACTCTTGTCTTCAACGGGGAATGGTATGATTGTGTGTCCGCTACAGCAGCCCAGTCGGTCGGGAAAATGACCATGAACAAACCCAAGCTGATCCCATCATGTGAAGATGTGAGGAAGGTCCAACAGCTTCTTGAGACAAGGATGGTTTCGGAAGATTATCCGACAGTGGTTAAAGCAACTCTTTGTGCTGTATCACTTTTCAACCGAAAACGAGGGGGAGAAGTTCAGAGAATGAAGGTGTCAGACTTCCAGAATGCTAAGATTGGATCGATCACCAATCAAGATATCTTGATAGGTCTCACAGAGGTTGAGAAGAAAATGGTGAATCATTTTCAGCGAGTGGAAATCAGAGGCAAGTTTAATAGGAGTGTTCCCGTTTTGCTGACGAAGAAGATGATGACAACTGTGGACAGAATCCTTCAAATGAGGCAATCAGTGCCAGCTCTCGCTGATTCCCAGTACATCTTTGCCACACCTTCTGGTCAGAGGCCTTACAGAGGCCATGATGTTCTGAAGGCCCATGCCCTAGAAGCAGGGGTGTCATACCCAGCCATGTTCACATTTACTCCGGCAGTTGCGGAAGCAGGTTGCAACTTTGGCTCAGTCAATGGCCATCTCGGAGTTAGACGAGGATCAGCTGGCAGATTTCCTTGGCCATGATATTCGGATACATCGCCATATCTACCGCCAACCTCAAGACGTCCTTCAAAAGGCAAAAGTGGCAAAGATTCTTCTGTCAGTTAACAATGGGATGACAGATTTTGAGAGTTGCATTAGAGCTGAGCTGGGCGATGATGAAGAGATTGACTTTGACAATGAAGACACATCAGAAACTGGCAGAGAGGTCTCGGGGGGAACAGCACCTGTGAATGAAGCAAGTAGCAAGTCAGCAACACAGGAATCGATGAGCATGACGGAGAAAAGACGTCCAGAGCCTGATGACAATCTAGATAGTTTTGATGATGACAGTACTGCGTCAGCTCCTGTTCGAAAGAAAGCTAGATTTACAAGGAAACCATGGGGGGAAGCTGAAGAAAAAGCTGTTCAAACTCGTTTCAAGACACACCTCGTCATGAACAAACTTCCTGGAAAGGCCGAGATACAGTACGCAATGGCAGAGGAGCCTGCACTTAGACATAGGCGCTGGACAAACATTAAGGATTACGTCCGCAACAGACTGAAAAAGTTACAAAAGAAATGAATTGAAGTTCCCCGCCACTCGCAGCATTTTCGATTTCATACAGATTTATTACATGAGTGTTATTATTGGGGTAGGCGGGGAAGTGGCGCAGTGGTTAAGGCGTCTGCCTCCAATGCCAAAGGTGCGAGGTTCGATACCGGGTTCCGGCGTTGGATTTTTCTCCTCTGGTGTCACCGTCTGGGCAGTGGGCAGATGTTCACATCTGCACGGGACATAGACGACCCCGGCCCCCACGAGTCCCCTGCTGCCTTGCAGGCCTGGCCGCTTGGCTGCGGAAAGGCTAAGGGAGAAAACCCCTGACATCAAAGCCCCCGTGTCTCCGGGGAAGGCTTTTGAGCCAGAGACTAAGACAAGGACAGTCTGATATAAAACCTACGACCCGAGGACCTCGATGCCACCGTCCCAGCTTGCTAGGCCATGGCAAACGAACCAAGGGTTTAAAGGGTGGGGCCAGCACTGCGCACACTGCACTCCACCAAAAAGCTCCACCGCGCAGGCTTTAGGAAACGCCCACGGACTATGACACTGAACTTTCCAAGTCCTGTAGCGATGGGCAAGGGGAAAAACGGCAGGTGAAAGATGTCACTGGAAGCCGCAGTCTCAAACCTGCATGCAGGCGGTTCAGGATATTGGTCGCCTGATGTTGACCTGGGGATGACAACGTCACTCGGCACACCCTGAACGACCAAGCAGCCTTCTCTAGGGACAGCACTGCTTGCTCCACACGGAGAGGGGCCTAGAAAAGGTGGCCTAACCAAAGCTCATCACCTCGTAACCCCAGTTGGCTAGCCGCGGTCAACGGGCATCTTCTCATGCGGTCAGAAAACAAGAAAAAACAATGGATCCACTCTCATGACGACCACGACCGGACTCAACGTAGCATGCTGGAACATCCGAACCATGCTCGACACAGCAGACAGCGGACGCCCTGAACGTCGCTCCGCCCTCATTGCCCATGAATTGCGGAGGTTAAACATCGACATCGCCGCGCTCAGCGAAGTACGCCTCCCGGAGGAAGGCAGCCTCCAAGAACTTGGCGCTGGCTACACCCTCTACTGGTCAGGCAGGCCTGCATCAGAAAGACGGCTCTCAGGCGTGGGCTTCATGGTGAAGACCCCCATTGCGACTAAGTTGGAAAACCTACCAACGGGTCACTCCGACCGCATCATGTCCATGCGCCTCCCACTGAGACACCAGCAATACGTCACCCTTCTCAGTGTGTACTCCCCAACCCTCCTGGCAGAGCCTGCAGAAAAAGACAAGTTCTACTCTGACCTGCGCATCCTCATGCAGAGCACCCCTGCAGACGACAAAGTCATCATCCTTGGCGACTTCAACGCCAGAGTGGGCCAAGACTCTGAAGCCTGGAAAGGAGTCCTCGGCAAGCATGGCGTTGGGAACTGCAATGACAATGGTCGCCTACTGTTGGAGCTCTGTGCAGAGCAGCAACTTGTCATCACCAACACTACTTTCCAGCAAAAGGACAGTCGAAAGACCACCTGGATGCATCCTCGCTCCAAGCACTGGCACCTTATCGACTATGTCCTAGTGCGTCAGAGGGACCGCAGTGACGTCCTCCTCACCAGAGTGATGCCCAGCGCAGAGTGCCACACTGACCACCGCCTTGTTCGCTGCAAACTCAGGCTCCGCCTCAAGCTGAAACCCAAGAAAGGGGGCCCTCCCAAGAAAAAGCTTGATGTTGCCAGCCTTCAGCGTGACGACAAGAAAGCTGCCCTTCAGGCCGATTTACAGCGCATGCTCAAAGACACAGTTGATCCAGCAGACTCCTCTCCTGAAACACTCTGGGAACAACTGAAAACTGCTATTGTAAAATCCTCTGTGGAAGTCTTGGGCTTTGCTAGAAAGAGGAACAAAGACTGGTTTGACGAAAACGACGTAGAGATCCAGGAACTTCTAGCAAAAAAAAAAAAAAGAGCCGCCCACCAGGTCCATCTAGCCCAGCCTTCCTGCCCTGTGAAGAAGTCTGCCTTCCGCCTCATCTGCAGCAGTCTCCAGCTCAAGCTTAGAGAGCTCCAGAACGAGTGGTGGTCCAGACTCGCACAGAGGACCCAGCTCTGTGCTGACAACGGTGACTACAGGGGCTTCTACGAAGCACTGAAAGCAGTGTATGGCCCGAGGCACCTGGTACAAAGTCCCCTGCGAAGCGCTGATGGACAGGCACTCCTCATAGATAATACCTCCATCTTGAACCGCTGGTCGGAATACTTTCAGGACCTCTTCGGCGCTGAACGCACTGTTCAAGAAACAGTCATCCTCCAAATCCCACACCTTCCACTAAAGGTTGAATTGGACGAACCGCCCACCGCCGAAGAGACCCTCACAGCCATCTACCAGCTCAAGAGTGGCAAAGCAGCAGGCATTGACGGAATCCCGCCAGAGATCTGGAAACATGGAGGCCCAGCACTGCACAACAAGCTCCACGACCTCTTTCTCTGCTGCTGGGAAAAAGGAACACTACCAAAGGATCTCCGTGATGCAGTCATCATCACCCTGTACAAGAACAAAGGAGAGAAGTCTGCCTGCTCTAATTGTCGTGGAAAATACCCTGCTGTCCATTGCCGGGAAAATTCTCGCAAGGTTGCTCCTGAATCGGCTGGTACCTGCCATCGCTGAAGACCACCTCCCAGAGGGCCAGTGTGGCTTCAGAGCCAACAGGAGTACCACCGACATGGTCTTTGTGCTGAGACAGCTTCAGGAGAAGTGCCGCGAGCAGAACAAAGGGCTGTACGTAACGTTTGTTGATCTAACAAAAGCGTTTGACACTGTGAGCAGGCAAGGTATGTGGCAGATCCTGGAGCGACTAGGTTGTCCCCCAAAGTTCCTCAACATGATCGTCCAGCTCCACGAGGACCAGCAAGGCCAGGTCAGACTAAACAGTGACCTCTCAGAACCATTTCCCATTCGCAACGGCGTGAAGCAAGGCTGCGTGCTGGCACCGACCCTCTTCACCATCTTTTTCAGCATGATGTTGAAGCAGGCCACAGCGGACCTCGACGATGACGACGCAGTGTACATCAGGTATCGTCTCGATGGCAGCCTGTTCAACCTCAGACGACTGCAGGCCCACACGAAAACCCTAGACCAACTGATTCGTGAGCTGCTCTTCGCTGATGATGCTGCCCTCGTTGCACACACAGAGAGAGCCTTGCAGCGCATTACGTCCTGCTTCGCAGATGCCGCCCAGCTCTTTGGACTTGAGGTCAGTCTGAAAAAGACAGAGGTCCTTCATCAGCCGGCACCCAAGGAAGAGCATCGCCCTCCCCACATCACCATCGGCGAGTCCGAACTGAAGTCTGTACACCAGTTTACCTACCTTGGCTGCATCATCACGTCAGACGCCAAGCTGGACAAGGAGCTGGACAACAGGCTGGCAAAAGCGAACAGTGCTTTCGGGCGACTATTCAAGCGGGTGTGGCACAATCAACAGCTGAAAAAAGGCACCAAGATCAGCGTGTACAGAGCTGTCGTCCTCACCATCCTGCTGTACGGTTCCGAGTCCTGGGCCCTCTACCGCAGCCAACTACGACTCCTCGAACGCTTTCACCAGCGCTGCCTGCGTACCATCCTCAGCATTCACTGGAGTGACTATGTCACCAACGTCGAGGTCCTTGAACAGGCGGAAACTGTGAGCATCGAGGCTTTGCTGCTGCGGACACAGCTTCGCTGGGCGGGGCACGTCTCCAGGATGGAGGATCATCGCCTACCCAAGATCACTCTGTTCGGCGAGCTCGCCACTGGACACCGAGACAGAGGGGCACCAAAGAAGAGATACAAAGACAGTCTCAAGAAGTCGCTTAGTGCCTGCCAAATCGACCACCGCCAGTAGTCTTCGCTTGCTGCGGACCGTGACACATGGCGCTCCACCATTCACAAGGCAGCCGTCTCCTTTGAGGACTCTCGCAGAGCTAACCTTAAGGACAAGCGGCTTAGAAAAAAAAACAGAGTTGTCGTAACTCAGAACCCTGACCAGACCTTCCCCTGCAGCCACTGCGGTCGAACCTGCCTGTCCCGGATTGGCCTCCGCAGCCACGAAAATGCCTGCAGACGACGTGGCCAAGCCCTACAGAATCTTCGTTCGCGAAGTCAAGCCAAGAGAAGAGATTATTGGGGTGGTTTCAACATGTATAGCCTGCTTTTTTTATTTTATCTGATGAACGCCTGGATCATTTTGTATACTGTTTAACCTTTGGATTTGCAAAACGAAACAGCCGGCTGGGGACAAAAGACAATAATAAGATAAGAAAACCATTGACAATGTAAAGATTGATTACAAGAGTGTTATTGGGGTGGGGGGGGGGGGGCGGATCATTATATACTGCATGCCATTTTAAAATCTCTGCAAATGAAAGAATGGTTGGTTGTACTGCATACCATTTTAAAAACTCTGCAAATGAAAGAATGGTTGGTTGTTGGAGACGAAAGACGTTAAATAAAGGCTGAAGTTTCAAGTGATTTCTTATGTTTGTCAGTTAATTAATTAATGTCAGTGTTCTGTTCTGTCATTTTAACTCATTCTACCTCAAGACCGGAATCCCCAAATGTTGAAGTCGTCTTCAGAAGACTGCGTTGCAGTGCAGGACACAGATCCACCATGATAGTTCAAGGGTGATGCCAGAATAGCTTGGCGCCCATAGGCGCCAAGCTATTCTGGCATCATCCTTGAACTATCATGGTGGATCTTTATTTTGCTGTGGTGTGTCTGGGGTAGAATAAGTTAAGCCCAAATGTTGAAGTCGTCTTCAGAAGACTGCGTTGCAGTGCAGGAGACACAGATCCACCATGATAGTTCAAGGGTGATGCCAGAATAGCTTGGCGCCCATAGGCGCCAAGCTATTCTGGCATCACCCTTGAACTATCGTGGTGGATCTTTTATTTTGCTGTGGTGTGTCTGGGGTAGAATAAGTTAAGCCCAAATGTTGAAGTCGTCTTCAGAAGACTGCGTTGCAGTGCAGGACACAGATCCACCACGATAGTTCAAGGGTGATGCCAGAATAGCTTGGCGCCCATAGGCGCCAAGCTATTCTGGCATCACCCTTGAACTATCGTGGTGGATCTTAAATTTAGCTGGGGTAGAATAAGTTAAGTATTCGTTTCTTCGTCTGGGTCTTTTTCTATCTTTCATATTGTTCCACACTTTTTGACCCGCATCATAGTCATACTGAGGCTAATAGCTTCAACTTTGTTTACTGCCATAATTCTATGCAAGCTACATTACAGTACTTACAGATGAGGACATAGACCAATGGCTTTAGTTCAAGGGTGGTGCCACAATAGCTTGGCGCCTAGAGGCACCAAGCTATTCTGGCACTAACCCTTGGACTATTTCAGTCACACTAGTTGCACACACTGGTGTATTCCGAATGATAAGGGTTAATATTCAAAATGCTCTGTTGCTGTTTGTCTGAAACTCCAGAGTACCCAAAAACAAAAAAAAAAAAGTCCTTTCATTTCCAGAATACATTATGTATGTCCCCCATCAATGCCATGATAAACTGTTTTGCTTCAGAAGGACAAAACGCAGCAATGTTTAAAAGATTTCCTTTGTAAAAATCATAATCGAAAGGTTTCGGGCCAGTGTTTATTGAATTTTGCACCATACAATGTAAAGAATGTTAAAGCACACATACACATTAAGTTGGGGAAAAAAATTTAATGTGAAAAAGAAGTATTCCATGAACTTGACCTTATTACAGACGCCTACTGTTGTGAAGACACCCATTTTGACTGTAATGCCAGTCCCACCCACTTTAGTGGTAGAAACCCATTTTTCGGCATCCAGTGGCTCTGTTTCTAGAAAATGTCTATTTTATTTTAAGTTATAGAGCTTAGTAAATAAGGTGAGTTCTAAACATTCGCATCAATTCCAGAGCCCTAGAATAAATAGAAATATGGGAACCCATTTTCACATGAAATGGTAGGTGAGGCTTATGTGCGCCTGTGTGTGTGTGTGTGTGTGTGTGTGTGTGTGTGTGTGTGTGTGTGTGTGTGTGTGTGTGTGTTACAGCGACTAGAGCGCGAATTTGTGGACAGACCAGTTTGAAAATTTGGGATGTTTTCCCTACGTGAAATCTACCGATGTAGTTTTTTTGATTTTTTTAAATTACATTACACGTTGACAAGAAAATGTCCATTTCACAAAAAACGGTTGATCCGCATCCGAGTCGGTATTTTTTGTTATTCTTACTAAATACTTTACATACAGCCAGAGTAAAGGAAGATACTAATTAGTTCGTAAACCAGCATTGTAACTCGTCAACTTTTTAAATAATAATTAATTCATTTTTGCAAATTTTGGATCCACTATATACTCACATCAAGCAGTCAGCCCTGGAAGATGCTGTGTGGAACAAAACAGCTGAGTCGACAGCGATTTGCGGCCGTCTGCCATTCATGTGTTTTGTCTGAACACCGCATTCAGAGAGTCCGAAATAACTTAGGCGGTTAAGCTTCGGAGCAGGAGAGCGAATTGAATCGCCAGATCGTGGGTTCGAATCCCCGTTCCGGCCCCGGTAGCTAGACTCGCAATCCAGGGGGAAAAGACGGGCTTGTTCAATAGCATGTTCGTTGAAAGGTCCTGGTAAATCAAAGTGGCACAGATGGAGTGCGCCTGAGTTGATCAGTGTTCAGGTCGTACTCCATTGGTAATAGATTTCCCTGTCCCCCATAATCCGCCCGTCAGGGCCGTCATTATCACTTCGGTGCCGTGGACGTTAAACCCGAACTAACCAACCAACATCGCGATCAGCCGCAAAATGAATGCAGCGATGCATAGTTTTGTTTTGGACTGGGTACATAAATTATATTGAGCAAAATTTTGATTGATATAGTGCCGATAAACAGACAAATGTGATTACCTGACTCGAATCAAATGTCCTTGTCTTCGAATCTGACATCATTTTGATTCGAGTCTCGTAATCACACACACACACACACACACACACACACACACACACACACACATATATATATATATATATATATATATATATATATATATATATATATATATATATATATATATATATATATATATATATATATATATATATATATATATATATATATATATATATAAATTCTGAGAATGCTGTGCTAATGCCATGGAAATCCAGGCTGGTAAGCTAAGCTTGCATTGTGTCATATATATATATATATATATATATATATATATATATATATAAGGCTCGATCTGTGAACCTGAGAGTGGGTACACCTTCTGGAAGGGCAAAACTGAGAACGAGGACAGGATACACGGAGTTGGCTTCGCCATCCGCACCACGCTCCTCCGACAGCTGCCTTCTCTTCCCACTGGCATCAGCGAACGAATGATGAAGCTCCGTTTCCCCATCTCCCACACCCGACATGTCACTATCATCAGCGCCTATGCTCCGACACGGCTCACCAACGCCGATGAAGTCCACCCCTGCAAGTGACAAACTCATCGTGCTTGATGACTTCAATGCTCGAGTTGGGCGCGAATGTGACTGCTGGGAAGGAGTGATGGGCCCACGCGGGCCGGGCAAGTTGAACAGCAATGGCCTGCTGCTGCTGACATTGTGCGCTGAGAATGGACTCGCCATCACCAGCACCCTCTTCAGGCTGACTAGTAAGTACAAGACAACATGGGTGCATCCCAGGTCCAAGCAGTGGCATCTCATAGACTATGTCATGGACCGCCAGCGGGATACTCGTGATGTCAGAATCACCAGAGCCATGAGAGGAGCCGAGTGCTGGACCGACCATCGGCTGGTGCGGTCTGTCCTCAACCTGCACATTGCACCAGCACACAGGAAGAGGCCAAAGCTCACCCGACCTTCATTCAACTTGGCCAAGCTGAAGCGCCCGGACGTCAAGGAAAAATTCCAGTCTCACCTTGATGACCTGCTAACTGCCCATGGACCATTGACTGGCAACCCAACTGAAATGTGGAACCAGTTCAAGGGGATGGTGACGGAGTCTGCCAAAGACGTGCTTGGACCCAAGCAGAGGGTACACCAGGATTGGTTCGATGAGAACAACGAAGAGATCAACAAGCTACTGGAGCAAAAGCGAAGTGCCTTCATCGAGTGGCAGAACGACATCAACTCCTTGTCCAAGAAAGACCGCTTCAAACACCTCCAGAGAAAAGCCCAGAGAGAGCTCCCCAACATGCAGGACACCTGGTTGGACAGCAAGGCAAAAGAACTTCAACACTTTGCTGAATCCAACAAATCCAAGGAGTTTTTCAGAGCAATGAAAGCTGTCTACGGCCCTGCCAGACCCAGCACAACCCCTCTCTTTTCTTCCGACGGCTTCACCTTGCTGAAGGATAAAGGCAGCATCACTGAGCGATGGAGAGAACACTTCTCAAATCTGCTGAACCTGCCTTCCACTGTCGACCCCGCGGCCCTGGACATGATTCCCCAGAAGCCGACACTGGATGACCTTGACCTCCCGCCTACCCTGGACGAGTCAAGAAAGCGATCAACCAGACTAGCTCCGGCAAGGCTGCAGGCATGGATGGCATCCCCGCAGAGCTCTTCAACGCAGCTGGACCTGAGACCCTTGATGCCTTCCTCAACATTCTGACATGCATCTGGGCAGAGGAGAACATGCCACAGGAATTTAGAGATGTTACAATCGTCTCCCTGTTCAAGAACAAGGGCAGTAAAGCAGACTGTGCCAATTACCGAGGGATCTCACTCTTGTCCATTGCTGGCAAGATCCTCCTCAATAGCCTGATAAGCTCTGTATCTGAGGAAGCACTCCCAGAGGCTCAGAGTGGCTTCAGACCCGGCCGCAGTACAGTCGACATGGTCTTCTCTGTGAGACAGGTCCAGGAGAAATGCATTGAGCAGCACATGGACCTCTACGCTGTCTTTATAGATCTGACCAAAGCATTCGACACCGTGAACAGAGAACAGAGAAGCGTTTTGGATCATCCTCGCAAAGCTCGGCTGCTCCAGGAAGTTCACCAACATCATCCGCCTCTTCCATGATGGAATGGTAGGAGTTGTCCAGTCAAACGGCAACACATCCACACCCTTCAACATTTGTAACGGTGTCACAAAAGGTTGTGTTCTTGCCCCCGTGATGTTCAACCTGTTCTTCACGTGTGTCCTAACCCATGCAGTACGCGACCTTGAGAAGAGAGTGTACCTGAAGTACAGACTAGACGGCTCTCTTCGACCTCCGTCGACTGAACGCCATGACCAAGACCATCGATCCTTGAGGCGCTGTTTGCCGATGACTGTGCGCTGATGGCGCACACGGAGTCTGACCTCCAGACCATCGTAAACAGGTTATCGGAAGCCTCTCGACTGTTTGGCCTCACCATCAGTCTCAACAAGACCGAGGTCCTGCACCAACCAGCCCCAGGCACAAGAGCCCCCCCCCCCCCCCCCCCCCCTCTTCCACCCAAAGTGTATATCAAAGGCACCGAGCTGAAGACCAAAGAGTTCGCAAATGGAGTGGGGCTCCCTTGTGTAGAATCTTATACATTAATACACACCGATTAAATTCGAATTGGTTTTTTAATGCCAGCAATTAAAGAGATTTGATTTTTTTGCCTGTGGGCGGGTCCAGGAAGTATGATACAGAGACTGAATTTACATTTTTCATATGAACTTCGCTGCAACCGTCCCAGACAGTGGAACTGTAATTACAGTGCGTTTTGATATGCGTGTGGAAGAAAAGTTTATAAACGTCAGGATTAACTATACGGCTGAGCTTAGACAAAAGGAATAAGTTTTTGGACAAAGTTTTGCATACGTTATCAACATGAGGTTCCCAGTTTAACTGGTTGTCTACCGTTATGTAGAGCAAGCGATGCTTAGTTACTTGTTCTATAGGTTGTCCATCTAAGGTAAGTGTTAAAGATGGTAGGCCGCGCTGGTGTTTCTGGCGTGTTGTAACTAACATGCTCGTTGTCTCTTGAATGCTAATTATTATGTGATTATTAATGCACCAGTCAGCTACTTCGTCCAGGCTGTGATAGAAGACCTCATTGATGTTCGCTAGCTCCTTGTTAGATGTGTGTACGGTTGTGTCGTCAGCGAACAGATTACAGTTAGTCTCTGGGTGAGATATGCATAGCAGCAGATCATTAATAAATAATAGAAACAATAAAGACCCTGTGGAACACCACAAGTCACTACACCGTCTGATGAAAATTTGCTATTTAGGAGTACTTTCTGTGTTCTGTTTTTGAGCTATGAAGGAGAGAGAGAGAGAGAGAGAGAGAGAGAGAGAGAGAGACTGAGAGAGAGAGAGAGAGAGAGAGAGAGAGAGAGAGAGAGAGAGAGAGAGAGAGAGAGAGAGAGAGAGAGAGAGAGAGAGAGATTGATTGATTGATTGATTGATTTGAGAGAGAGAGAGAGAGAGAGAGAGAGAGAGAGAGAGAGAGAGAGAGAGAGAGAGAGAGAGAGAGAGAGAGAGAGAGAGAGATGTGTGTGTGTGTGTGTGTATGTGAGAAAAACGACAGACGTAACAGCACGCACACACACACACACAAATCAAACAAACGACGCAATGCAGACGTCTCGCAGACCTTTCAAGACGGCAAAACAGTGCTTCAAAGGCTCGTATGACCACACAATATTTATTTATCCACGCAGGAGATTCTTGGTCACAGAAGCGCCCTAATTCTTTCCATCCGCAAGAGACAGAGATTCACATGAGCCCCTGCATCTGCAGGGGCTTATGAGAATCTATGCCGCTTGATCGGCTCCAGTAGTTCCTCAAACAGAAGTTGTTTTTCCAGGTTTACGTGCACAGCCATGATACAGCTTTATACAATCATGGGCGTATTTACATGCTGGGTGTTGACACACTTTCCACATCACACAAGCCATGCACATAATGTAAAATCATCCATATATTTACATATGTAACTACACAATATATATATATATATATATATATATATATATATATATATATATATATATATATATATATATATATATATATATATATATATATATGGCAGCCGTCTCCTTTGAGGACTCTCGCAGAGCAAACCTTAAGGACAAGCGGCTCAGAAGAAAAAACAGAGCTGTCGTAACTCAGAACCCTGACCAGACCTTCCCCTGCAGCCACTGCGGTCGAACCTGCCTGTCCCGGATTGGCCTCCGCAGCCACGAAAATGCCTGCAGACGACGTGGGCAAGCCCTATAGAATCTTCGTTCGCGAAGTCAAAGCCATACATACATACATATATATACAGTTGCTGTATACATACATTTAACCCATTTAGCCCCAATACCCTACAGCAGGAGATTGATTGGCCATGATAATTCAAGGGTAGTGCCAGATAATCTGGCACTACCCTTGAATTATCATGGTCAATCCACCTCCTGCAACTGGTACATTGTCGTTAAGTAACACTTCCAACGTTTGGGAAATGCACCTGTGGGGCCAAAAGGGTTAACCAGACAACAAAAGTATTGCCATTTTAAGCTAAAGCCAGTTGACAATACAGAAATATCATAGAGACAAACTTTTTTGCAACAAAAGCACAGATATTTTTTAATTTAAATTTATGATGACAACATTACAGTTCCTGAGACAGATCGACCATGATTATTCAAGGGTGGTGCCGAAACAGCCTGGCACCTATACAGGCACCACCGTTGACCAGTCATGGTCTTCCACTCTCCTGTTGTATTGTGTCAATCCTTAACAGGTAATTTAACTCTACCACGCCAGAACACAAGGAGTATTACCACAATGCCTGAGGCACAGATCCTCATGAGCCCTCGCAATCTCGGGGGCTCATAAAGATCTTTGCCTCTTGTTGAATCTACTTTGTAATGTATGTTCGCTGGACGACTGTGGTTCTCCATCTTTAAATTAAGAAAATTAACTAAAAGACAATCTGTAACTTCTAGCAGTGAATGGGTTGGCTGTTTGATCTTGGCTCACTGAAATCTACAGCTGTTGAGAATAATTTTTTTTTTTAAATGTCACCCAAAACCGATAGAGGTAGGTCAACAAAATAACATAACACCTATGTAAGGTAATCAATACAGAAACTAAATCATTCCTGTGTGTTTTATTCATTTGTTTATTTATAACCTGCGTCGGTTATGAAAACTGTACACGTTCAGACATTTATCACTGAAATAATGACACTTTTGACAACCTATACGTATGTCACCATGCAAAGAAACAAACCCTATAAGTGAGATAAAAGACAGATGACAGATAGCCATCAAATTCTGATTATAATGTTGGCGCATAACCCATTACATCCTGAGGCTGATTTGTTTTTATTTGCTTATTGTCCTATGGCTACATTACAGATTAGAAATAGATCAACCATCATGGTTCAAGGGTGGTGCCAGAATAGCTTGGCGCCTCAGGAGCCAAGCTATTCTGGTACCACCCTTGAACTATCATAGTCACATTAATTTCAAGCAGTAGTGTACTGGGATGAAAAGAGTTAAAGCACAGGCAGTGTGTGTTTGCGCATGAGCAAATGTGCGTGCAAGCGTAACTGCATAATGGGAGGCGCATGTACATGTATGCCCATGTGGTGCACAGCTCTCAGTTCGGGTTACTACTAATAATAATAATAATAATACATAGTTCTTGTATAGCGCTGTTCTCCAGGAAAACACTGGACTCATTGCGCATGCACAACAGCACACCCTGCTCTCTCAGACACACACGCACAATTATACACTACTTTAAACCACCCCATCCCTTCCCCACACCTTACATTCACTTCCTCTGGGATCAGAATAGGTGGCAGTCAGTCAACAGTTAGCTATATATGAGCTAAGTGTTAAATGCCCGACAAAAAAGAAAAGTCTTTAAGTGAGCCTTGAACTGTGACAATGTGGACAGATTCCGCATTTCCGTTGGCAGCGAGTTCCACACACTTGGGGCGAAAAAGGTGAAAGAACGCTCCCCGACAGTTTTCATGTTAAGCTTCGGGATTTTTAACAGCTTTTCACTGGAGGAACGGAGGGTGCGTGATGGCTGATAGGCAGACAGCTTGGCAGAGAGGTACGGCAGGAGAGATCCGTCAAAATGCCGATAGGCGAAAATTGCAATTTTGTACTGGCAACGGAATTTGACGGGCAGCCAGTGCAGCTGCTTCAGTAGGTTTAACCCTTTGTCTGCCGGTGGTGTGTTTAGACTTAGTAAAATTGATTCCTGCAGGAATCACCTCGATGCTATCGACAGCCAAAGGGTGACTAAGCGGAAAGATTCTAGCACCACCCTGGAACTAACACCGTTGGTCAGCATCTCGCTGTTGTGTGTCAGAGTTCATATGTTTAACCCTCTTGTGCATGCCATCACCGGTACTGTTTCCAGTACCGGTGGCTGTATGCAAAAGGGGCTGAGAGATGACTTTTTCAATTCAGTCCAGAGCCATGCTTATTAACCCTTTTCATCCCGATATACACACTGCTTGAAATAAATTTGACCCATAGTTCAAGGGTGGTGCCAGAATAGCTTGGCGCATGAGGCACCAAGCTAATCTGGCACCATCCTTGAATTAAAACAGTTGATCTACCTCCTAATCTGTAACGTTGCCATCATAGGACCATAAGCACATTTTACCAAATCAGCCTCAGGATGTAATGGGTTAACCGGCTTCTGTATGTTAGTTAACAGGTACGATTCTGGTATAAAGAGAAACATGTACCTTGTTACACTTCGATGCAAGTCTAGTAACATAAATATGTACTGGTCGACAACATAAACAACAAAGAAAGGTGTACACTCAGTTGCTAGCCTTGCCCACAATATCATCATACATTGAACAACAACAACAAAAAAGCTCTTCATTGCAAGATTTAAAACACTTCTTTGGCGCCCCTGTTTAACATTTATACATGTATACAACTACTAAAAGTATAAGCAATACAGCTTGGACGCACGCATACACTGTACTGCAAAATGGAATATAATGTAGGCAGGTGTCTGGCTCCAAGTGGACACTACAAGCAAAGGCTGACAATGGCCTGCGCACCCTTTGCATGCACTGGCCAACTATGACCAATGTCAGCCCCAGCACATTTTTTCTTATTTGGTGACTGTCATCAAAAGCCTGTGTAAATTCAGCACAACATGACAGGATGTAGTGTGGCCCGACTGTGACTCAAAGGTACTGCATGATCCCGAGGCTGTGATGTGTGACAGTCAGCTGAATGTCTCAACAGCATCATAACAAATTATATGTACGAAAATCACTCTGGAAACGATGCCCCTGAATTTGATTTTACTGACTACAATCCCATGCACATGTACATCTTCAGTAGGAAACAAAAAACACTTTTCACTGAAAATAAATCACAGACAAGACAAATTTATCACCACAAAGACACAACAGAACCACAGTTATGACAAGTCTAATCGACTTTCCTGTTCGTGTGCTGACCAATGATGCTGGACCTTACAACTTAGAAATGTGAGAAGATTGATTGTACATTGCTTAACGTCCCGACAGCAACAAGGCTTTCTCAGGACGTGCCTGCACTGCTTGTGAAAAAAAAACTAAACAGAAAATTGAATGTATGTCGCCAGTCGGTCAAATACGTTAAATAAACCTACAACATGGGGCCTAAATAAAGCTAAGACCATTTAGCAACACACATCCAATATCAAGAGCTACAGGCAGTGCAGACAGTAGGGAGAGTTTTAAAAAGGCAAATACAGGTGAATGGACAAAGGGTAGACAGAAACACATGCCCCAGAATAGAGAGAAAAACTGACCAGGGTGACCCTGGGAACTAAAAAAATACCTAACCCCACCCAAGTCCCCCAGGGCAGACCCGGGTGGGGTTGAAATGTGAGAAGAAACGTAGAAAGAGTTAGTTAGTTATTTGGGTTTAACGCCAAGCAGGCAGCTAAGTGCCATCTCACGGTGGGAGAAACGTAGAAAGAAACACGCTTAGATATTAGTGCATTTGGTGACAGTGCAAAACAGTGAAATGACTGAAAACGGTCCATGGACTAACTATACCCCATGATCAATGGCCAGCAAGAGGCATACATTCTCATGAGCCCCTGCGAATGCAGGGGCTCATGAGAATTTACGCCTCTTGCTGATGAACAGGCTAGTAGGAGGGTTGTTATATCCGAATTAAAAAGCTGAAATTTAGATTTATGGGATTTTCAAAAGCTAAATCAGTCTCCAGGACTGAAGACGTCATCTATATGACAGTTACAACACAATTTTTTTTAAAAATCAAACAAACAAGTATACCATTTGCTACCGGTACATGTGCTTACCTTGTCAGTGTGAAGAAGCTAAGTGACAACATAGCCTCTTCACACTGACAAGATAAATAGCGAATTGTACACTCAGGCATGGGAATTAGGAAAGTGAAAAAAGTCTGAAATTTCTAGCGTGGTCCTTCATTCCAGCGACCAAAAAAATCAAACGACGGGGGGGGGGGGGGGGGGGGGGGGGGGGGGGGGGGGGGGGGGGGGGGTGGGGGGGGGGGGGGAGGGGGTGAGTAGCGTGGTCCTTTAGAGTGGCCAAAAATTCAAACGACAGGGGAGGGGGGGGGGGGGGGTTGCTTACCGGATCATGATCAGGTGCACACTAAACAGCACTCTGTCTTGAACGATATCCTTTCTCACCGACATTTTCAATTTTCAACAACTCGTGATGCCGCCATTTTCCCCACACGTACAGTGCGCGAGACGGTAAGCCGAGCATGAAAACGGTGCGTTCAGTGTTGTATTGCCCGCTTGCACGGTAAAGTAACGACTGCTTTGAAGCCACAATAGGTGACGCGTAACTCTAGCGGGCGGCATATCACTTGAACCAATGCGGCCTCGCAGTGTATAATGACCGGTGCTCAGTTACTTTTTGCACCCCATTTTTTTTTTTCGGCGGACAACTTTTTTTTTTCGGCGGCTGAGCAAATCATTTCGGCGGAAATTTGCCTTTAGGCGGACAATTCCCATGCCTGGTACACTGTTTATTTTGAATAAGGGGTTCTACCTGAAATATTAATACATGTAAACTGTGTTTTAACTGTCATTTCTAAGCATGTTTTTCGTTCGTTGGGTTCTTCTCCCCATTTTTCACGCTCGGCAGTCACCTTTTTTGGTCTGGATTTAGAAATGCAAGGTCCAAAGTAACAGACGAGCACACAATTAACAAGTGTAGACAGATCCTTGACCTCATTTTCTGATGAACAGACTTCTTTTACCAAAAAAGATCTTGATCAACAAGATTTTCTTCTTCTTCTTTTTTTTTTTCAGGGGGGGGGGGGGGGGGGGGTGGGGGGGGGGGGGGGGGGGTGGGGGAGAGAGAGAACAAAGCAGGGAATTTTTGCATCTTTAAAAAAAAAAAAATTCCTACTGGTACATCATCAGTCACAATGACCAACACAAAAGAGTAAAGGGTACTCATAGTGTAAATCTTTCAAAACCCATGACCTCAAGTTTACATTTGGTAGAGTGGGGGGGGGGGGGGGGGGGGGGGGGGGGGAGGGGAGGGGAGTTCTGTCATCCATCCAGCACCTACCACCTGCAAGAAATACAGACTCACATGAACCCTACAGGTGCAGGGGCTTATAGGAGTCAACATCTCAAGTTGACCAATATATGCTTCAGATGAACATAAAGCTGAGGGAATCATCAAGGTTAAACATATAAATAAGAGTCGTTTACTACTGCAGTTTTCGTACATGTAGATGTTAGCCCCAAAGATCCTCTGTTCGGCCAAACTTGAACACCATTGCACTGAAAAGCAAACAAAAAGAAAAGTGTGCACTTTTTATTTTATCACCAGAACACAAAGAATAAATATGAGTGAAGATGTCTTCCCTGACAATGATCACAAATTGCGCATCTGAAACTGGTACACCCTGACAGACCTTCGTGTGAAAAACACAGTTTTTCTGATTCTGAATGGGACCAAAAATAGACATAAACAACATAGGACTGACAAGAAACATAAATCCTAATGAGCTCCCATACCGTGGGGGTTCATGAGGGTTTATGTCTCTTGCAGCTGGGCAGTTTTCACCTTGTCCTCGCCCTGGCATTTAATGTGTTAAAGCTTGTGACAAAATATCAAAAGTGCAATACACGTACCCTTAACTTTCAAGTCAAGTACATTTCCAAGCAAAAAAAAAAAACTGTGCTACAGTACTGGCACAACATTCGGCTGTACTGTAATATACTCTTACTCAAGCCATTTTTGTAGAGACTGAAAATGCCAGTGGACAAATATGAACATTTTCAGCGCATACTGGTACACAGATGCATTCATGTGTATTGGTATAAACTAAAGGGAGACAATCTCTATATTTGGGAAGAATTGTTCTATCTTCCTTCTTAATTAACGTTTGCATCATAAAAATAAATATTGTTAAATCTAAAATGTGATGAAGCTCCATGCCCACGCATAAAGTTCACACAGCGTTTCTGCGTTGTGCTGTCGTGTCAGCAGTATTTTTTGTAACAGATATTTTGTGTATGCATGAGGTTCCGTGCGATCGTGAGGTCAACGATCCGCACGGAGTTTTAATGGCACAGCTCAGCCAAACAGAGCTCAAGAGTAGTTAGTACATGCTATTCTGTCAGTGAGAACGGACGTATGTCGGATACACTAGCCCTATTCCAAGACTCTAAAACCTAGATTTCAGGTACATTTTTATAGTTATTATCGACAGCTAGTGAGTTAAAGGTAGTATGAGTTAGTAAGCTTTAGTTCGGTTGTGTAGCATTGATTTGGTTCAGTTATGGCGGCTTAGAATTTGTTGAGATAACTGGGGATTTTTCTATATAGTTATTTACCGGGATGGATAACTAAGGAATGTGATGTGTGTATGCCTAGGCTTTTTTTTCGAAGGTAGTAGGTGGGTGTACGAACCAGTGTATGGTGCGTGCGTCATGTTATAGTCTTTTTCAGTATAGTGACTGAACGGGTTTCACATTTCAGTTCTCTGCGACTCGGAGGCAACAACCGCAGGAGTTAGATGTAGCCTGGTTCGCGATGACCAATTTACAGGAGAGACACAGAGAGTGATTTCATTCGGAGGAAGGTTAGAATCTTTTCCTTTGGCTAAAGTACAGGTTGACACGTCGTTTTTCTCTGGGGATCTTATTTGCTGTTTAATCGACGAGCCAGTAGTTGACTTGATTCTAGGAAACATAAAGGGTATCTAGCCAGTGCCGAATTTCATTGGTATATTCGGGTCACTTGAGCGAGCTCATGTTCCTCACGAGTCTGTCACATCAGTCGCGACCAGAGCTCAGGTCAAGCATGATTGTGAGAGTAAAGGGTGCATTGCCATGCGCAGCTAGTTCGCCTCTTGATGCTATTTTGCCTGACTATCTCATTAATTTGCAAAAGGAGGATCCATCATTGCAGTGTTGGTTCAGTCAAGCTGCAGGTGGCGATGTCACTTTAAGTGGGTCAGACTCGTATCAGTTTGTAGTGAAGGACGGTATACTACAGCGTAAATTTTACAAAGGAGTCGCATCAGCAACGGCTGTACAAATCGCTGTACCTTCCTTGCTGCGTGACACAGTTCTGTTGGCGGCTGATGACGGGTTGTTGGCTAGTCACTAAGGTGTGAAACGGACATTAGGGCGTGTTCGCCTCAGGTTTTCATGGCCGGATGTGTTGGAGGACATTACATGTCACAGTCATTCATGTGACATCTGTCAGAGGAGAACTCCGAAGGGCCGTGTTCCAAATGTACCCCTTCAGTTCATGCCATGCATTGAGAAGCCATTCAAGCGAGGGCTGTAGACATTGTCGGTCCGTTGTCACCACCATCTGAGGGAAATCATAGGTACATCTTCACCATCATTGATGTAGTGACACGATACCCATCGGCTGTGCTGCTGCAGAAAATTGATTCTGTATCTGTAGCAGAGGCCATGTTTGCAGTCTTCGCTAGAGTAGGGTTTCTGAAGGAGGTTCTGAGTGACAGGGGAACACAGTTCACTTCGGAGATAATGGGTGTTTCACTGTATGCTGGGGATCAGACGAGTTCTGACCTCACCATCACGATCTTGGACGAACCAGGTTGGTTCTTAATTGGACGATCTAAAGATACGGCGAACCTAGTTCGAAGTAGTTCACGAACCTCGGCAAACCATAGTTCGCTGTCGGATAAGGTTTGCACAACGTGTTGAGCAAACCAAGGCGAACCTTTTCTCTGATTGGTCAAATCTTTTACCCTCTTCTGCGTTGGAGATAAGAAGACAGTCACCGATACAAACAAATATGGCGGACGGCGATATTTCACACGTGCAAAGAACAAACCTATTTTTATTGATTTGTGGGAGGTGCAACGCTGTTTGTGGGGTCGCTACTGCAAGGAGTACAAAAACAAACATCGTTCAAATCGCGAAGCGGCATAGCGGCAGCCATTTTGAACACCTTCGCAGACAGTAAGTATGCCGAATCAAGCACTTCAGTTAAGAAAGAGAACCATGGCAAACCTGGTATGCTGAAGATCTCCTAGGTTCGTTCAACTTCAATTAAGAAACAAACCAAAAGATTGCCGATCTTCTCCGATCCAGGTTTGCTGATTAAAAGTTCGTCCAATTAAGAACAGCTCTAATGGGCTGGTGGAACAGTTTCAAGGCACCTTAAAACAGTCACTTAAGAAAGTGGTGCAAACACAGCCATGGTCCTGGCACTGATACCTTCCAGTGCTGTTGTTTGCGCATCAAGAGCTTCTCAATGAGAGCACAGGGTTTTCCACCTTCGAGTTGCTATTTGGCAGGCGACGGCGAGGCACTATCGACTTGCTCGCTAATGCGTCGTCTGGCAATCAGGACGCTGGCGAGGCCAAAACTGTTTTCCAACATCTGCTGGACCTCAAAAACGTCATGAGGGAGTCATGTGAGATTGCCCATGACCAAGTTGATCTTGCCCGGAAAGTGCAGAAGCACTACCAAGACAAAAGTTCCAAAGTGAGAAAGTTTATTTCCGGGAGATCAGGCATTGCTCTTTTCCCGGATGACCAGCAATAAACTCCTACTGCAGTGGTGTGGGCCATTCAGAGTGGTCGTGAAGGGCAAGGAGAAGGTCTACCATGCGAACATGTTAAAAAAAGTACTTTGGCAGAGGTGAGCCATAAGTACAACAGGGTTCTATAGCTGTAGGAGAGACCATTTTTTCATTTAGTTTACTTGTGGGTGAAGGATTCTGTGAGCAGGATTTGCCCATCAGTCGGGTTAAACAGGATTGGAGGTGTTTTGCTGCAGGAAAGAAATGACTTTCAGTCAGTCTGTTATGTAAATCGGAAACTGTTGGACAGAAAAACTCTCTATAGCACTATTGAGCGAGAGTGTTTGGGTGATATCCAAATTTAAAGGTATTTGTGTGGGGACGGGAGGGTGGCGGTGGGGGGGGGGGGGGGGGGGGGGGGGTTGTTCCTCCTACAAACAGATCATCGACCACTGGCAAATCTTATGTCAGGCCGTTTCAGGAACACACGACTGATGCGGTGATCATCGATGTTGCAAGAATTTCAGTTCGAAATTGCGGGAGTTCCAGGTACGGAAAACACGTTTGCTGATATGTTATCGCGTTCTCAGTGCAACCAGTGAGCGAGTGTTTGAGATTTAATTGTTTTGATGGTTTCTTAGTTCTGATGATTTCAGTGTCATTCAGCAAGTGAAAAAGAAACTTGGTGGTTTCTTTTTTTCCTCAGGAAGGGGAAATTGTGATGAAGCTCTATGCCCCCGCATAAAGTTCACACAGGGTTTCTGCGTTGTGCTGTTGTGTCAGCAGTATTTTTTGTAACAGCTATTCCGTGTATGCACGAGGTTTCATGCGATTGCAAGGTCAATGATCCGCACAGAATTTTAATGGCGCAGCTCAGCCAAACAGAGCTCAAGATTAGTTAGTACGTGCTATTCTGTCAGTGAGGACGGACATGTCGGATACACTAGCCCTATTCCAAGACTCTGAAACCCAGATTTCAGGTACATTTTTATATGTGTTATTGACAGCTAGTGAGTTGGTAGTACGAGTTAGTAAGGTTTAGTTCGGTTGTGTAGCGTTGATTTGGTTCAGTTATGGTGATTTAGAATTTGTTGAGATAACCAGGGATTTTTCTATATAGTTATTTACCGGAATGGATAACTAAGGAATGTGATATGTGTACACCTAGGTTGTTTTCGAAGGTAGTAGGTGGGTGTGTTAAGTATAATCTTTTTCTAGGTATTGTGCGTGCGTCATGTTATAGTCTTTTTCAGTGTAGTGACCGAGTTATGGTGTGTTGCGAATCTAGTCTGTTTTATGAAACATGTTTGTGTGAATGAATAATGTGTAGATTTATTTGTATCAGTCAGGTTACGTAATGTACCTCATATCATCCAATATATGTGTGTTAAGCAAGTGTTATGACATTAGAACTGTATTGTACAGAGTTCTTGTGCGGAGCGAAGGACGTGATGCCGAGACGCCAAAGTCAACAGAGGCTGCCGCTGGAGGAACGTGTCGTGAGGACATTCACTGCTCGGGGAGCGAGAGACTTGGTGCCAAGCCATCAAAGCCGACAGAGGCTGCGCTAGACGAGCAAGTCGAGAGGATGTCCACAGCTCGGGGAGCGTGGGACAGGTTCAGGAATGCGTGATGAAAGAAACTACACACCTAGACATGGAGGAACGTGTGACTGTGAGTGATACAGAACGATTACACTAGTTGAGCAGGTTGGATAATGAGGACAGTTTACCTAACCTGGCTTTTACTAATATTGTGTGTGGATGTGACTGTGACGTGCTAGCATTGAGAATTGTGTATCTTGTGAAGAGTATTTTTTTGTTAGTTAAGATTATAACTGATTTTGGGCCACAGAAAAAAAAAGATATGATGTTTTGCGTTTATACTATACGAATGTGTCCGATGGAGAGTTAGCGTTCTTTGTGTATGTGTCTGTTGCGCTTGTGAGTCTGTGCGTGCGACCGGTTGAAAGTCTGCGTGTGTTACAGTACAGTAAACAAAACAAAAACAAACAGACATCTCTGGGTGGGTGGGTGGGTGGGGGGGGGGGGGGGTGAGAGGAAGGGTAGTAAAATACATTTAACCCATAAAGCCCTGAAAAACTACGACAACCATACTTCTAGGCTGGTGTCAAAATAGCTTGGCGCCAAGCTGACACCAACCTTGAAATATCATGGCCGATCTGTCTCCAGAACTGTGATATAGACCTCAGAGGATATCTACAAATTTTGTCCTTAGGGCGTAAGGAATTAAGCAGGGCATTTGATTTAGTCTGAGGCGTATTGGTGACCTTGACCTATTTCTGCTAGCTCCACTGTAGGAGTTGGATTCAAACCATCCTAAGGGAATGCACTGTCAGCTTACGTTAGTGCCTGAATAACTGAGCCGATCAGGCAATAACCATGCACTGCAAAGGTCAAACCAACGCCAGCAACTTGTATGTGGCACTCGACAGACCACTGTAATAAAACAAATTTTCCTACCTGAAGAAGATGAGGGCGTTCTGAAGGAATACAGCAATACCAGGCCAGTCAGGCTGGAAACCTGTAACAACCCAACGCACAAAACTTCTTCAGGCCATTATTGGCCACAGTAAGCTAGTTAGTTAGTTATTGGGGTTTACCTCCAAGCAGGTGACTAAGGCCATCTCACGGTGGGAAGAGTAAAAGTCTAGCCAGCCAGACTAAGAGAAAGGTCTTAAAACATGATGTAAATAGTTTTAAATATTCTTGGCTAAAAAGTCGCACAGGTCAATTGTACATGTCTACAGACTTTTGAAATTCATAAAAACCGTCAGATTTATACAGACTACACAGACTCAAATCTTGTCTGCTCTATTTTCACCTTGTAACTGTGTTGAAAACAAAAGAGGAGACTGCCAGTGCTAATATTTTAGGAAGATTACAAAGTAAAGTAGTTAAAAGCACTGTCTGGGGAGAGAATTGTGCAGTATCAACCAATGATCATAGATCAAGTTTATCGAAGCACAAAAAGAAAAAGATAGGAAAGAAGGGTGCGCTAAGTGACTGGAAGTAGTGAATATGGAAACTCCCCCCCCCCCCCCCCCCCCCCCCCCCCCCCCCCTGAAGGGGAGCGTATCGCATATTGACTAGATTTCCAGCCCCTTAATGCATGGAAATTTAGATCTAGGTCCCCCAAGCGGGGTTCAGATTGTTTAGCCGGTGTCGACAGCCGTTTCGGCTTTGGCGACCTCGTCAGCACTTCATTCGGCATACTGGTGGAAGGCAGGAACTTTTGCCTACCTACAAAGACAGCCACATTTTACTGTGGCATCTGCAGGGGCATACATTCCATGCCTCCACCTAGAGCTAAATTTCCATGCACCCTAATAGAGAACCTACTAAAAGGGGGGAAGGGGTTGCTGTCGATATTGTAGTAATAAATGAAAAGAAAAGGGGAGACTGCCAGTGCCTTCGGGGGCGTTTCCATATTCACTATTTCCAGTCACTTACTTAGCGCACAATTCTTTCCTATCTTTTTTTTTTGTTTTTGTGCTTCGATCAAACTTGATCTATGATCATTGGTCGATACTGCACAATTCTCTCCCCTGACAGTGCTTTTACCTACTTTACTTTATAATCTTCCTGAAGCTGTGTTATTTGTATAAAGCTTTCCCCCAAACTATAAACAAAGGTACATTCCTGTGTACTCAAAAAGTGCTTTTGTTTCTTTTAAAAAATAACAGGTGTAAATGTACGCCCCTTGTCCATACCGTCATGGGCAGAAATTGCATGAATTGCGCCACATCAATTGTATAGTGTGATTTTTAACACATACATAAGATTTAAAGGTAATACAAAGCTCATATTCACATTAGTATGTCTTGGATAGAAATTGCACCATACAATTTACATAGACTGCGCCACAATGAAGGTAGTAAAAGGCAACATATAGTGAAGGTAAATGTCACATCTGACACATGAAACTAAATCGCTGAAATATTGAAAAACAGAAAAAGTTTACCCTGCAAAATAATGTTTGCCCTGCAAATGACAATACTGACAATAGTCTCAGAGGCTACACAATAACCAACAAGTTGCTGTAAGCTACATCATCGTACCCTCCACAACGTAGAATCCGAAGAGAATCCAGGAAGCCGCAATGAGAGACCCGAAAGCCAGAAGAAAACCAATAAACAGCCACACACGGGCACCTACACAATACATGACATATGAAAGATTTGACAAAAAAAACACAAAGACTAACGTTTACAGTAGATTCATAACATGTGTTAATTTTTACGGTTACAGACTTAAACCCCCTTACCTGCTTTTTGTCGCAATGATTCCAGCAGGAATTGCCACAACAAAAAGCAATACTGACAGCAAAAGGGTTAGAAAAGGTGATTTCCAAAGATTTCTGTCATTTTTGACAAGCCAGTAGTTCAGCTTCAATATAGTTAACACACTGAGCTGTAAATGGATCGAAGTTCACAAATGCAGGAGTTGTCATCTAACTGCACCAGTCAGAGACAAAATGACCAGGGTAATTTAACTCATTTAACCCCACGGCCACATTTCTCATGTTGGAGTATCAGTTGTAGGAGATGGATTGATCATGACAATTCAAAGGTAGTGCCAGATGAGCTTGGCGCCTTCAGGCACTACCTGAATTATCATGATCGATCCATCTCCTGCTGGAGGGCGTTGGGGCTAAGGAGGTGCCAGCATAGCTTGGTACCTGGCCACCAGCACCACCCTTGGACTATTATGGATGATCCATATCTTTTCGTAGTATGTCTGGGACCCATGGTATAACTTAGATGCTGATGCCACAGGCAAAAATGCCCAGTTAATGACAAACCATAGACACTGAAAGGATAAACATGCCTGTCTGTCCCAAGCATCCATTTGTGTAGGACTCCCCTCTGATCTGGCCGTTCGACACAGAGTTGATTCTGGAAATGAAAAAAGAAATTGAAATGACAAATTAACTGTATGGGAGCAGATGGTACTAGTCCTGAAACTGTGTTGCATCAGCAAAAGGGCACTGCTGCATCAAGTGAAAACAGCAGATTTTTAAAAATCAACATTCATGCTGTGAGAAAACAGACTGGTGAAAACAAGACACATATTAACCCTTTTAGCCCCAAGGTCCCATTTCTCTTTGGAGGGGTTGTCTAATGACTATGTACCAGTTGCAGGAGATGGACTGACCATGATCATGTAAGGGTAGTGCCAGATTAGCTTAGTGACTTTAGGCATCAAGCTAATCTGGCACTACCCTTGAATTATCATGGTCAATTCATCTCCTGCTGTAGGGACTCAGGACTAAATGGGTTAAACAAGATGGGATGAACCATAACCCTTAAATTCTCTTCTATATGAACTTGCATGTTATGTATTTAACCACTTTTTGCACAATTTGAACGCAGGTCTATATCATGAGAACAAGATGAGGATTTCATCCCAAAGTCTACCATATTGTTTGGAGCTCACATGCGTTTTTCTTTCAGGAGCATTCAGAGTTGTTCATATTTTTTAACTGGTCCTTTTCCCTCGTCTCTAACCCAACCTCTGATCAACACAAACCGGCGCACACAAATAAAGACAGACACATGGCGCTTCCAGCCATTAGTAAGCTCTGTGGGCTGGTGTAGCGACAGAAATATTCTGAAGAAGAATAGCAAGATCAGCAAAATGACGTCACTATAAGCTTCCCATCATGGCATCGCTAATCTCACGAAGCTGTGTGGGCAGTGACGAATCTGATGTTTGACGTCCCTCAAGGCATGCAAGGGTGTCTTCCACACAGCCTCTTCCAGGGCTGACTGTTTTGTTCCACACACCCGCTTCCAGGGCTGACTGTTTGATAGGAGTATAACATGGCACAAAACATGCCAAAATAAATAAATTATTGGTAAAAAAGTTGCAGATGTACAACGCTGGCTTATAAACTCATTCAATGTCTATCTCCAAGCTAGCTATATGCAAAATTCCAAGTGAATAGAACAAAAATTATGGACTCAAATGCGGGTCAACCGACTTTCTCCAAAGTTGCCATTTCTCGTCAATGAACGATCCAATCTTAACCCTTTCGCCGCCGCAGGTGCTGAAATGTTGCATTTCCCAGCGCCGCAGCTGTTTTGCCAGACCACTGTCTCGCAATACCTCCTATCTTTAAAAGGCTATAACTCTTGAACCACTGAACCGAATTACTTCATTTTTCTTTTTTAATGGAGATGAGAAAACACATTTGTACACTGTCACTGTTTTGCTTTCATGTGACTCACTGAAAGTTTTATATCTAGCCTGATGCAAGAAAAATAAACAAAATCTTTGTTCACAACACATACAACCAGACAGTTTACACACAAGGCAGTCACCAACACAGTAACAAATACATGATAACATGTCAAGAAATTTATTGAGAAAATGGTCAACTCACCAGTGAAGCATAGTTGGTTGTTCAGAGCTCTACAGATAATCCACAACACACCAACTCAAAAGTATAGTCCATGAAGAAAACACAACACTCTTCTGCACACCAGTCACTTGCACGCCTAACACCAGTGTCAGATATAAGATGCAAGACTTGCAAATTCAACTAAAGAAAGGTAGTTAAAGTAATTTTCAAACACAAAACAGTTATTAGTTTTTTTCAGCCACTCCATTGCTTTAATTGAAGTGTATTTGTCAGCAACACACAGAAACCTGAAGTGAATTTGTCCGCAAAACACAATCTACTGATTTCCATAGATCTGTGAAGCTGCAGATCTGCAGAAGTCAGAAACTGTGTGATACAGCTCAAAACAAGTGGTGGGGCACATGGCAACATTGCACTGCTTACAAGTTACATTGCACTGGCAATCTGCAGTGCCACATATGTCTTCATTTCAGCAGCCGATGTGTTACTTGTGTAGCCGAGGCGAGATTTGCGGTCCACATCAGCTACAATGTTGTGAAGCTGTTGCCCAAATAGGTTGGTCTGGTAAGCTATGTGATCAAAGGCAGCATCCGGAGAGAATAGCTTGAAAAAATCCACTGGCTTGAATTCCTCTGTATCCACTAGTAGTAGTACGCCTGAAAAAAGATCAAGAATGACATAAGTACTTGCAATTGCATCATCAAACCATATTTTATTCCCCACACTTTTGATAAATGGATACATCATGATAGTTCAAGCTGCCTTGTCAGTTTTGGAAGGTGATGTGGCTGTTGATCTATCATGGCTGATCCATCTCGCTGCATGGTTACTTGTAAATTTCTATCCATGCATAGATCACACACAAACATGTGCGTGCGTGCGCACACACACAGTCATACCTGCATAAGCAGTTATGGAGCATATACATCCATCTCCCTGCATGGTTACTTGTAAATTTCTATCCATGCATAGATATCACACACACACACACACACATACACACACACAAGCGTGCGTGCCGTCGCACGCACACACAGTCATACCCGCATAAGCATTTGTAGCGCATATACATGCACGCTCATTTGTGCTAGCATGCACCCCCTCCCCCACCCACACAAACATGTATAGAGTTGATCTATTGTAAGACTTACCAGTTCTCCTACGAAAAGGTGGTAACCAGTCAACAGGATAATAGCAGTCATCCATGTTATAGATCTCCCATTGGAACAGGTCTGCTACTGGCTCTCTGCCACGCCCACTCCGGGACCTCGGATCACTGCCTGCAGATCAGGCACGAATCACTCTCCCCATTCTTGTCCCCCTTCCTCTTGATCGACCATGTGTATTTCTTCTCACTTTTTGAAGTTTTTCGTCACTCCTACTGTCTCCTGTTTGCATCGCGAAATGTTCAATGCGAGCAGAAGAACGAGATCTGCTCGCGAGAGTGCTCATACTCGGTTCTGGCTCGTAGGTCGGATCGCTATCAGAGCTATCTTGCAACTTCAAAAAAGCTCAAAAGTTGTCAACTTCGTTGCCACAAGGATGCTCCTCGTCCGAATCAACATCAGTTTGTGATGGTAGGAGGTTCAAACGACGCAAAACTTCCTCAGTAGATAGTCTCTTTTGTTGCTCACCTCGCACTTTTGAAGTTTCAGCCATCACGAAAAAGCACCGCTCCCAAAATTTCAGAAAAACTCGCAATTTCTTCGCTCAAAACTCTCAAATGCACTCAAAGATGGCGCCGAAATGACAAGGGGATTCCCCTGTCCCATGATGCACTATTATTGACCAAAACTACCTCATATATTAGAGTCACGATCAAGTACAGTGAACTCTACTGTGGTACTCGCCAAAAGGCGAGATCGGCGGCGAGCCACGTACTCGCCAAAAGGCGAGATCGGCGGCGAAAGGGTTAATATCTTCGGAGGCTGTCTCCTAACTTTCTATCAAGATTAACATCTTAAAATTTCAAGCTTGTATGTATACACACATTTCAGATATTTGTCTTTACACACGCACACACACACATACATACAGCGTTTTGCGCCAAATGTACGTTGAGCAGCAAGGTTAGCGTAGCCAGACATGATGTAATTATTCTTGTGTTACTTTATTATCATAGCCTAAAGACTGCCCGCCTACGGCATCATCGGCATACTACAGAATGCACCCCATCGCGACCCATCCTAAAACGTCTCTTCTATAAGTAGAAGACTCTTAAAAAAAGGGGGTGAATTTTGTGGGTTTTGAGAAAAGTCCCAACTTACACAAAAAATGCTAATGTTGATATTGCACCAGGTGTGTGGTAGGCATGATTGAAATCTTTCTGGTCAGGATACAAGGCTGCGGCATCGATCACCATCCACCATCCAGCAAAGAACTGCAAGACAAAATAAAACAGGTTAGCCGCTTTGTGCATACAGCTACCAGTAGATTTCATAGTATCTCTAAGTGCATGTACAAAGGGAGATTATAAACACAAGCACATGTACATTATATATAATACACTGATAAACATGCCCTACACAAGTAGAGCTCTTTTTTAAAATCCTTTTTCATCCTGATACACTCTTGCCTGAAATAGATTTGACTATGATAGTTGAAGGGTGGTGCCAGAATAGCTTGCCGCCTGAGGCGCAAAGCTATTCTGGCACCACCCTTCAACTAACATGGGTTATCTGTCTCTTTATCGGACTATAAATTTAATGAATTAGCAATTTTTTAAAAAACTCAGCCTTAGTATGTAAAACATGACATGCTTTAAAATATTACAGTGCTCATTTTGATGTACACTGCACTGTTTACAGTTATCCACTTTGCTTACCTACTTGAAACAGATGAACAACATATATGTGTCCATAACTCTTTGCCTACATCTGATGCTTCATCCGCCATGAGATTAATTCCCCTAGAACACTATTGGTGGCTAGATCTGCCCAGCCAAGGTCGGCTTGCAGTGTGTTTTGCTTTGTCGTTACCAGCCGTTACTTGGCTTGCACACCAGATCCAGAAACGAACTCTTAACAAAATTACTTAGTGGCAGAGTACATGTTACAGATAATTTACTTAACTCTTTTTAAGCCCCAAGGTCCCATTTCTCAAATTTTGGAGGTGTTGCCTAATGACTATGTACCAGTTGCAGGAGATGGATTGACCATGATAATTCAAGGGTAGTGCCAGATTAGCTTGGCGCCTCCTGCTGTAGGAATCTGGGGCTAAAAGGGTAAAAAAGCAAAGAATTAAACCTGTGAGCAAACAAAGCCCTTTGATCAAAATGTTCTAAGATTACATGGGCAGGGTTTATTTTCAAACACGCCCTTCACCACTGGAGCATCATTTCCCAAAATGACCCATAACATTTTGAGGTGTGTCTAGGAAAGGGACCCTTGCAGATGTTTATAAATGACCCACTGGCTATGTACTCAGCGTATCATAATGTGCATAATGTTTTAGAATGAACCATGCATTGGCTGTCATTGCTGCATACACAGCATGGACCAATGGCAGCTGATGTCAGTCTGAGGATCTTTGCCACATTTAAGCCATTCTCTAAAGTTGAACACCAAAGTGTGACAAAAACTCAAATTATTAAAATGTGGCATGTTTTGTCATTCTAGTTTTCAAAACAGTGTTTGAAAAGATAATCTATACTGCTGTTAGAGCCCTTCAAAAATCCAAAATCTGAGAAGAATGGAGGTTACTGATGACAGGAAATAGTATCTAGTACAACAAGATGAGGATTTCATCCCAAAGTCTACTGTATTACTTGAGTTTCCTCTTTTTAAGCTTCACCCTTATTCATCTCTCTCCACCTGAACTCACTGTACCCCCCCCCCCCCCACCCCCCCCCCCCCCCCCCCCCAACTCCTCTATCCGCACAATGGCACACACAAACTGACAGACACACGGCACTTCATACCAATTATGCATTCTGTGGGCTGGTGTAGCCAAAGCCATTCTCAAGAAGAACAAGATGGGATCACCCATGCCTACAAAGTCTCTTCTATTCAGTTCTATATGAGCTTGCATACATTTTTCACCTTTTCCACAATACGTTCGCAGACATCATAACAATCATAGAGAGATCGTCTTCCTAAATATAATCAGAGAGGGAGAAAATTGCATCAGCTCATACACATGTAAAACACTGACATGCAGGTGCTTTGCATCAATTAGGAACATTGTATAACACTGAAATGTTTGGTGCATTTACGTCACCGTCTGATTCTTCTCCAGAAGTTGAGGATTCTTACTTTTGTCATTCTTTTCTGCAATGAATTTTTATTTTACAAAAAGTTGAAGAGTTACAAAGCTGGTTAACGAACTCATCCAATGTCTTTCTTCAAACTAGCTATATCCAAAATTTCAAGTGCATATAATCAAAATTATGGACTCTAATGTGGCACAATCGATTTTCTATAAACGGTCATTTCACTCTCCAGTGAGACATACAATTTCAATATGTTCAGAGGCTCTCCTAAGCACTTCCTGAATGAAGCATTTTGTCTGTTTTCAAGCTTGTACGTACGCAAACTTCATCGATTTTCATGTTTACATACATATGCACACACACATACGGCGCTTTGCTCCGAAAGTACATTCAACAGCAAGATTAGAGTAGCTAGACATCACGTCAATTTTATCTTGTTACCTCTTTGCCACTATCTCAGGCCCACCGCCTGTTATGTTATTTGTATGCTATTGAATGGGCACCAACCAGCCCCATCTCAATGTCTACCATATTTTCAATACGGTAGACAAAAATAAGCGTATGTGTGCATCTTTTAACTCCAGCACAGACAGAACTAATACCATGATTAAAATAATACCAGAAAACTGTACACATATGTTTACTAACTAGTGGGAATTTCCCCCCTCCTCCGAGCTTGTACTCGATGACCGAACATGTAACGTCCCATCGTGTACATTCGCAGGTGTTTTAACACCAATACAAACATTTTCTGGAACTAACTAAAACTTTCTGAATAACGTACTCACCTAATCTATCCATGAAATGGCTGGTTTGCAAAAATAATCACAGTGAAAGGTTTGTTTTTACTTGTTTTCTCAGTAGGGGTTCTAGCGTCAACGTTTTCAAGCTGCCAACAATTACTTTTTTGTCTAATTAAGCCTCAACAAAGTACACTTTCAGAAGGGTAATCGAGACATGCTTGTTATATATTTCTTTATTCAATATACAGCACTGACAAAAGGTGTAAAATGGAGTGTGTCAGCGCAATATAATGTTAACGCCTGAGTGACAAACATGGTCACTTTTCGGTGCTTTCACCTACTGTGAATGGCTCATATATACTCACCATAACACCAGAGACGATGGATGCCACAAGGTTTCTCCTCTCTCCAAGCTCTATACAGTCACATTTGGGCACTGTACAATTGTCAAGGAATCCAGACATCTTTCAAACTTATTTGTTGAGATGGCAAGTGGCCCCTGGATTTATTATGAGGAACACCTGAGACACTGCCTGACTTTAGAGATGGTACCTGTATAGAAGAAGAACTGACTGTAAACAGTACTGATACCTGCAAGCACAAGGGGGGTGGGGGGGTGGGGGGGGGGGTGGGGGTGGGGTTAACCCACTTAGCCTCAGCATCATACAGGAGATGAATCGACCATGATAATTCAAGGGTAGTGCCAGATTAGCTTGGCGCCACCCGGCGCCAGGTTAGTCTGGCACTACCCTTGAATTATCATGGTCGATCTGTCTCCAACAACTGGTACATGTACATAGTTGATAGGTGCTACCTCTAAAATGTTGGGTTAAAATAGTAAAGGTAACAGATTAAGATAGCACATGCAACAATATATTTACTCTGAGAACACGTTAGGATAGGTTAGTATGTGATGTGCATGCATATGTTTGCTATGGCGGTGTACACCGACAA
Organism: Semisulcospira habei; assembly: GCA_036245525.1. Classification (NCBI taxonomy): domain Eukaryota; kingdom Metazoa; phylum Mollusca; class Gastropoda; family Semisulcospiridae; genus Semisulcospira; species Semisulcospira habei. The sequence continues at coordinate 115,534,124 of BTPG01000006.1, read as the reverse complement.
ATTACACTTTGTTGTAAACACCACCACTACTGTCCTCATCTTTTGACAGTGTTTGTATCTGTTCAGTGTTGCTGTCTCGTGGCCTTTTTGTATCAGATGGTTGTACAAAACCAATGTTTGTAAAAGAAAGTGTATCACATCGCACATTATCCGATGAAATGGCCTGGTTTTTTTCGGCCGGCCGAACACACTCTTTTTTCACAAGTCAGTCAGTTTTTTTGTGTTTAAGAATGAGGTGTGTTTCGAGGAAGTTTTGCTTTCAGAGACGGTACTCCTCTTGTCAGTGGACCAAACCGTTCGAGATATATCCATGTTCACAGCAATTTTTGGCTGTTGTTTCAGTCTCCTACATTTAGCCCCGATTTACTTATCGGGTCAGATGTGTTTGCCCCTTTTTTGGGGCATATTTCTTAATTTCTTTTTAACGTTTTTTAATTTTTCCTTTTTTCGTCTTATTTGACCGAGGGTGAGAAGCTTAGTTTGCTTCGCTGGGTGAGGTTATCCACCTCTGGTTGACACAGTGGGGGAGGTAATCGTGGTAGCACGCTTGTGTGCCTTGTATTTAGGTTGTTTCCCATGATTTTACTCACTAACGTACAGCTCGCGGTCCGGCGTTGGTTGTGAAGATCATTGTTTCATTTCTTTGCGTAGTTGATTGGCGTTATCTGTATGTTTTATTTTCAAAACATTCCTCTGGGGTTTCTTCTCCGCATAGTTGTCGATTTATGTGTATTTCGAGTGAGTTTTTGCTTTATTTGCAAGGCACTACTCTCGTCAGCGGACCAAGCCTGACCACTTTAAGTGGATTTTTGCTTCATTGCGTGGAATCTTGATGATCTTCTTCACTCGGTTTGAGCGTCGGTCGTCGTTTCAGCTTTCAATTTGTAGTCTTCCTATACAAGGTTGATGATCTTCTTCACTCGGTTTCATTTTGTAGTCTTGTTGGCTTCGCCTGATTTCGGCTGCATGTCAGATGTGCTGCCTGACGTGTCCCTAGGGATAGTTTCACTCTTTCACCTTGTTATGTCTTAAGTTTAGGACTTCTCGCTCGTAGTTTGGTATGGAGCAGGTTGAGTTCTTCAATTCTTTCAACTGCGTTATAGCAGTTTCTTGCGATGCAGTGTTTTCCTTTTTAACAGTCCTTTGAATACTGCTGGTGGGTGGGCCGACAGGTGCTGTAGGTACTGATATGTTTCAGTTGTGCACTCTGGCACGTCGTGGCGGCGAAAGAAACGCCTTGTCCGCAGGCCAGAGCCTATGATGGTCTGAGGTCTGGCGTCAGGCTGCAATGAAGAAAGGCAGGAGAGGTTGGCTGTGCAGTAAACACACTGTTTACGATGTCACAAAAAGTGTGACGAAAACAGCTGAACGTCATGTCATTCATCGTCAATTTTCTCTTCTTTGATGTGTTCTATCGATCTTTCCTTGATGTCATAATGAAGAACGACCTTTTCTCTGCCAGATGCACATCGTATGTTTTGTCAAATGATAAGATTTACAGAGACAGCTTCCTCGCAAAGTAACAGTACTAGCGAAAATCGAGTCCGACGCCATTTCAGACCCTTGACCATATGCATCAGGAGGCCTTGATTCTTTCGTCATCTGAGGGAACAGACATAAATTCATCCGTGAGATGGAGTTCCCGCGGGGTTGTTTTATCTCTCTTTTGACCGCGATGGGTCAGTTTTTGAGTCAACACTGTTGCGGTTTAAGTGTTCGGGATTTTGGGCTATAACTTGATTGTTTGGTCTTCTATTAGCAAGCCTCTCCATACATTTATGCATGTGCCAACTACAGAAGGCCACATGTCTCGCAGGTGGCCATGGGGTATTAGTTAAGTCAAACTCGGGCCCGGCAGTTACGTAACCAAAGACCATTCCCAACACCCTTCTACTACTTTTGGAAGAAGTAGCGCGATGCATGGATAGCGGCATAGATGTAGCTGTGCTGCCTGCCTGTTAGTAAGATAGCGCATCCCTTCGCTGTGTAGTTTTCAGTGTTTTCCATGTGAAATTTAGCTCTCTGTTTCAGAACACTGTCATTTAGATTTTTCTTATTCAGTGCTGGGAGGGCCTCTTTTGTGGCCTGTAGAATCATTTGGTTGATTCCTCCTTATTTAAGTTTTGAGGAGATTAGCATGTCTCCTAAATTTTTGTGTTGCCGATTCAGATTTCGGGGGCTGTCCACTTCTTTCGTAGGCAATTTATATCATTTCTTTAGGAGGGGTGCGGTGTTACTGTCGATCAATTCTGGCGTTGAGCTGCTAGATGTGGCGCTGATTACAATAGAAGGCGGCGAGAGCAGGGCTCTATTTTCCTGTTACGTACATCTCGCGGTCGGCGTTGGTTGTGAAGATCGTTGTTTCATGTCTTTGCGTAGTTGATTGGCGTTGTCTGTATGTTTTATGTTCAAAACATTCCTTAGTTTCATTGCGTTTTTATTTTTTTATTTTATTTTTTTATATTAGACGTTTGTTTCTTTGTTCATTCTTCACTGTGATAGAATGCTGAGGGCGAGTTAGTTTTCTGCTTCTAGGACATTGGAGCTCTGTACCTCTATGGTACAGGTTATGTCTAGAAGTTTTGTGTTGCGTCGGCTCTCCACGTAATGTGTATTGAGCGTCATGCCGGGTGGTGTGGCACATCACTGTGTTGGGTGTTGGGTTTTCGAGCGATTCAGCTTCGTTTTGGTCTCCACGTTTGTAATTTCCTTGGTGCTGAGTCTGGGGGTTCGGGGAGGTTTTGTTCAGAACCCCATACTCTCCGACATGTCTCTAGGGGTAGTTTCACTCTTTCACCTTGTTATGTCGCAAGTTTAGGACTTCTGTTAGTGAGGCTTCTGATACATTTATTTTATGCATGTGTCCAAGGCAGAAGATCCCAAGTTTCGCTGGTGGTCATGGGTATTGTGGTTCGATCATGCGTCGGGCCCAGCAGTTATGAATTCAAAGACCATTCCACAGTCCACTCTACTACTACGTTCCAAAGTAGTAGTGCGAAGACTGTGCAGGTGACGGCCTAGATGTAGCTATGCTACTTGCCTGAGCGAGATAATTCATGCTGCCCCGCGACAATTCTTTTTCTTTTTTCTTCTATTTTTTTCCTTTTTCTTGCTGATATTCCAGCGTGATTATGGCTAGATTTTGCTCTGCGGTGTAATGATGTGTAACACTTAAACGAAACAGTGTTGACTCAAAAACTGACCCATCACCATCAAAAGAGATAAAACAACCCAGCGGGAACTCCATCTCACGGATGAATTTATGTCTGTTCCCTCAGACAACGAAAGAATCAAGGCCTCCTGAAGAATATACTGCACAGCCAACCTCTCCTGCCTTTCTTCGTTGCAGCCTGACGCCAGACCTCAGACCATCATACTCATAGGCTCTGGCCTGCGGACAAGGCGTTTCTTTCGCCGCCACAACGTGCCAGAGTGCACAACTGAAACATATCAGTACCTACAGCACCTGTCAGCCCACCCACCAGCAGTCTTCAAAGGACTATTAAAAGGGAAAACACTCCACATCGCAAGAAACTGCTATTAACGCAGTTGAAAGAATTGAAGAACTCAACCTGCTCCATACCAAACTACGAGCGAGAAGTCCTAAACTTGCAACATAACAAGGTAAAAGAGTGAAACTACCCCTAGGGACACATCGGGCAGCATATCTGACATGCAGCCGATATCAGGCGAAGCCAACAAGACTACAAAATGAAAGCTGAACTGACGACCGACGCTCTAACCGAGTGAAGAAGATCATCAACCTTGTATAGGAAGACTACAAATTGAAAGCTGAAACAATGACCGATGCTCAAACCGAGTGAAGAAGATCATCAACATTCCACGCAATGAAGCAAAAATCCACATAAAGTGGTCAGGCTTGGTCCGCTGACGAGAGTAGTGCCTGGCAAATAAAGCAAAAACTCACTTGAAATACACATAAATCAACAACTATGCGGAGAAAAAAGCCCAGAGGAATGTTTTGAAAATAAAATATACAGACAACGCCAAACAACTACGCAAAGACATGAAACAGCTATCTTCACAACCAACGCCGGAACGCGAGCTGTACGTTAGTGAGTAAAATCACTGGAAACAACCTAAATACAAGGCACAAAAGCGTGCTACCACGATTACCTCTCTCACTGTGTCGTCCAGAGGCAGATAACCTCACCCAGCGAAGCAAACTAAGCTTCTCACCCTCGGTCAAATAAGACAAGGAAAGGAAAAAGAAAAAAAAAAAGAAAAAAAAACCAATTAAGAAATATGCCCAAAAAAGGGGATAAACACATTTGACCCGATAAGTAAATCGGGGCTAGGAGACTAAAACAACAAAAGCCCAAAATTGCTGTGAACGTGGATGTCTCAAACGGTTTGGTCCTCTGACGAGGGGAGTACCGGCTTTGAAAGCAAAACGTCCTCGAAACACACCTCATTCATACACACACAAAAAAACCTGACTAATTTGTTGTGAGAAAAGAGTGTGTTCGGCCGGCCGAAAAAAACTGGCCATTTCATCGGATAGTGTGCGATGTGATACACATTTTTACAAGCTGAATCTGGGCAGTCAAAACCCTGAGTGTATGATGAAAGCACATCCCATTGCAATCTTACATCTGGAATTGGATCCAGTAAGAAACGATACTCGACAGTGCCTGAGGTATCTTTTCTTTAGAACTGATCTGCGCAGCAAACTTTTCAACTGTTTTTGCGACAAATGAAACTATGCTCACCTATTACCGCGCCGTGTGCCTATGTTTAAGGCTAGTACTTTCCTAGCTAGACCTTTCTGGCAGTTGTTTTGTTTACAGGCTGAAAGAAATTATTTGCGGCCCTCGAACCGGAAGCGTTTTCATACGCGATTGCTGATGACGTCACCAAATGTTGTGTATAGGGTCCTCGTTGGCTCAGCGATCATCTAAACACAGAAATGCTCGAGAAGATCATTACTATTTGCAACGTACTGAGGGGTCGGGAAGGGGGTAGCAGACCCCCACCCCACCCCAATGTTTTCTTTTAATGATAACATGGGAGACGAAATTATATATTAGGGAAAAAAAATCGCGAAGGTCTTTGATGTTTGCGTCACTGGCGGATTCATTCAGCGGTTTTGTGTCCGAGCCTGAGTTTGAATCACTGCGCCAGGGCCGCCGCTGACTGCGTCGCTCCGGGCCTTCACCCCGCGGCTCCCCCCACTGACCTCTTCCTCCGCTCACTAGGGGTTTAACTTTTTCGGAGCCTACTACCTGCATCCCTCGTTATACTTGAAGTTGAATTTTGGGCCAGTGCCGGGAAGCCTGTGGCCCAGTACCCAATGCCGCACAACTGAGGTCATAGTCGGCCGCCGTTGCCGGCCCGCGCCGGCACAGCCGCTCAGCCTTCAGGCGGTTAGCGTCGGAGCGAAGGAGACTCGAGTCACCACTGAGTGAAGAAAATCGCCGGGTCGTGGGTTTGAGTTCCCGTTCGGGGGCACCGGTAGCGGACTCTCAATCCGCCAGGGAAAAAAAGACGGGCTTGTTCAATAGCCGGCATGTCCGTTGAAAGGTCCTCGGGTAAATCAGTCAAAGTCAGTGGCCGGCACAGTTGCAGTGCGGCTGAATTGATCACTCAGGTCGTATCTCTCTCTCTCGGCTTGACTTCGCGAACGAAGATTCTATAGGGCTTGCCCACGTCGTCTGCAGGCATTTTCGTGGCTGCGGAGGCCAATCCGGGACAGGCAGGTTCGACCGCAGTGGCTGCAGGGGAAGGTCTGGTCAGGGTTCTGAGTTACGACAACTCTGTTTTTTCTTCTGAGCCGCTTGTCCTTAAGGTTAGCTCTGCGAGAGTCCTCAAAGGAGACGGCTGCCTTGTGAATGGTGGAGCGCCAGGTGTCCCGGTCCGCAGCAAGCGAAGACCACTGGCGGTGGTCGATTTGGCAGGCACTAAGTGACTTCTTGAGACCGTCTTTATATCTCTTCTTTGGTGCCCCTCTGTCTCGGTGTCCAGTGGCGAGCTCGCCGAACAGAGTGATCTTGGGTAGGCGATGATCCTCCATCCTGGAGACGTGCCCCGCCCAGCGAAGCTGTGTCCGCAGCAGCAAAGCTTTGATGCTCAAAGTTTCCGCCTGTTCAAGGACCTCGACGTTGGTGACATAGTCACTCCAGTGAATGCTGAGGATGGTACGCAGGCAGCGCTGGTGAAAGCGTTCGAGGAGTCGTAGTTGGCTGTGGTAGAGGGCCCAGGACTCGGAACCGTACAGCAGGGTGGTGAGGACGACAGCTCTGTACACGCTGATCTTTGTGCCTTTTTTCAGCTGTTGATTGTGCCACACCCGCTTGAATAGTCGCCCGAAAGCACTGTTCGCTTTTGCCAGCCTGTTGTCCAGCTCCTTGTCCAGCTTGGCGTCTGACGTGATGATGCAGCCAAGGTAGGTAAACTGGTGTACAGACTTCAGTTCGGACTCGCCGATGATGATGTGGGGAGGGCGATGCTCTTCCTTGGGTGCCGGCTGATGAAGGACCTCTGTCTTTTTCAGACTGACCTCAAGTCCAAAGAGCTGGGCGGCATCTGCGAAGCAGGACGTAATGCGCTGCAAGGCTCTCTCTCTGTGTGCAACGAGGGCAGCGTCATCAGCAAAGAGCAGCTCACGAATCAGTTGGTCTAGGGTTTTCGTGTGGGCCTGCAGTCGTCTGACGTTGAACAGGCTGCCATTGAGGCGATACCTGATGTACACTGCGTCGTCATCGTCGAGGTCGACTGTGGCCTGCTTCAACATCATGCTGAAGAAGATGGTGAAGAGGGTCGGTGCCAGCACGCAGCCTTGCTTCACGCTGTTGCGAACGGGGAATGGTTCTGAGAGGTCACTGTTTGGTCTGACCTGGCCTTGCTGGTCCTCGTGGAGCTGGACGATCATGTTGAGAAACTTTGGGGGACAGCCTAGTCGCTCCAGGATCTGCCACATACCTTGCCTGCTCACAGTGTCAAACGCTTTTGTTAGGTCGACAAACGTTACGTACAGCCCTTTGTTCTGCTCGCAGCACTTCTCCTGAAGCTGTCTCAGCACAAAGACCATGTCGGTGGTACTCCTGTTGGCTCTGAAGCCACACTGGCCCTCTGGGAGGTGGTCTTCAGCGATGGCAGGTACCAGCCGATTCAGGAGCAACCTTGCGAGAATTTTCCCGGCAATGGACAGCAGGGTAATTCCACGATAATTAGAGCAGGCAGACTTCTCTCCTTTGTTCTTGTACAGGGAGATGATGACTGCATCACGGAGATCCTTTGGTAGTGTTCCTTTTTCCCAGCAGCAGAGAAAGAGGTCGTGGAGCTTGTTGTGCAGTGCTGGGCCTCCATGTTTCCAGATCTCTGGCGGGATTCCGTCATTGCCTGCTGCTTTGCCACTCTTGAGCTGGTGGATGGCTGTGAGGGTCTCTTCGGCGGTGGGCGGTTCGTCCAATTCAACCTTTAGTGGAAGGTGTGGGATTTGGAGGATGACTGTTTCTTGAACAGTGCGCTCAGCGCCGAAGAGGTCCTGAAAGTATTCCGACCAGCAGTTCAAGATGGAGGTATTATCTGTAAGGAGTGCCTGTCCATCAGCGCTTCGCAGGGGACTTTGTACCAGGTGCCTAGGGCCATACACTGCTTTCAGTGCTTCGTAGAAGCCCCTGTAGTCACCGTTGTCAGCGCAGAGCTGGGTTCTCTGCGCGAGTCTGGACCACCACTCGTTCTGGAGCTCTCTAAGCTTGAGCTGGAGACTGCTGCAGATGAGGCGGAAGGCAGACTTCTTCACAGGGCAGGAAGGCTGGGCTAGGTGGGCCTGGTGGGCGGCTCTTTTTTTTTGCTAGAAGTTCCTGGATCTCTACGTCGTTTTCGTCAAACCAGTCTTTGTTCCTCTTTTTAGCAAAGCCCAAGACTTCCACAGACGATTTTACAATAGCAGTTTTCAGTTGTTCCCAGAGTGTTTCAGGAGAGGAGTCTGCTGGATCAACTGTGTCTTTGAGCATGCGCTGTAAATCGGCCTGAAGGGCAGCTTTCTTGTCGTCACGCTGAAGGCTGGCAACATCAAGCTTTTTCTTGGGGGGGGGGGGGGGGGGGGCCTTTCTTGGGTTTCAGCTTGAGGCGGAGCCTGAGTTTGCAGCGAACAAGGCGGTGGTCAGTGTGGCACTCTGCGCTGGGCATCACTCTGGTGAGGAGGACGTCACTGCGGTCCCTCTGATGCACTAGGACATAGTCGATAAGGTGCCAGTGCTTGGAGCGAGGATGCATCCAGGTGGTCTTTCGACTGTCCTTTTGCTGGAAAGTAGTGTTGGTGATGACAAGTTGCTGCTCTGCACAGAGCTCCAACAGTAGGCGACCATTGTCATTGCAGTTCCCAACGCCATGCTTGCCGAGGACTCCTTTCCAGGCTTCAGAGTCCTGGCCCACTCTGGCGTTGAAGTCGCCAAGGATGATGACTTTGTCGTCTGCAGGGGTGCTCTGCAGGAGGCTGCGCAGGTCAGAGTAGAACTTGTCTTTTTCTGCAGGCTCTGCCAGGAGGGTTGGGGAGTACACACTGAGAAGGGTGACGTATTGCTGGTGTCTCAGTGGGAGGCGCATGGACATGATGCGGTCGGAGTGATCCGTTGGTAGGTTTTCCAACTTAGTCGCAATGGGGGTCTTCACCATGAAGCCCACGCCTGAGAGCCGTCTTTCTGATGCAGGCCTGCCTGACCAGTAGAGGGTGTAGCCAGCGCCAAGTTCTTGGAGGCTGCCTTCCTCCGGGAGGCGTACCGCTTCGCTGAGTGCGGCGATGTCGATGTTTAACCTCCGCAATTCATGGGCAATGAGGGCGGAGCGACGTTCAGGGCGTCCGCTGTCTGCTGTGTCGAGCATGGTTCGGATGTTCCAGCATGATACGTTGAGTCCGGTCGTGGTCGTCATGAGAGTGGATCCATTGTTTTTTCTTGTTTTCTGACCGCATGAGAAGATGCCCGTTGACCGCGGCTAGCCAACTGGGGTTACGAGGGGATGAGCTTTGGTTAGGCCACCTTTTCTAGGCCCCTCTCCGTGTGGAGCAAGCAGTGCTCTCCCTAGAGAAGGCTGCTTGGTCGTTCAGGGTGTGCCGAGTGACGTTGTCATCCCCAGGTCAACATCAGGCGACCAATATCCTGAACCGCCTGCATGCAGGTTTGAGACTGCGGCTTCCAGTGACATCTTTCACCTGCCGTTTTTCCCCTTGCCCATCGCTACAGGACTTGGAAAGTTCAGTGCCATAGTCCGTGGGCGTTTCCTAAAGCCTGCGCGGTGGAGCTTTTTGGTGGAGTGCAGTGTGCGCAGTACTGGCCCCACCCTTTAAACCCTTGGTTCGTTTGCCATGGCCTAGCAAGCTGGGACGGTGGCATCGAGGTCCTCGGGTCGTAGGTTTTATATCAGACTGTCCTTGTCTTAGTCTCTGGCTCAAAAGCCTTCCCCGGAGACACGAGGGCTTTGATGTCAGGGGTTTCCTCCCTTAGCCTTTCCGCAGCCAAGCGGCCAGGCCTGCAAGGCAGCAGGGGACTCGTGGGGGCCGGGGTCGTCTATGTCCCGTGCAGATGTGAACATCTGCCCACTGCCCAGACGGTGACACCAGAGGAGAAAAATCCAAAGCCGGAACCCGGTATCGAATCTCGCACCTTTGGCATTGGAGGCAGACGCCTTAACCACTGCGCCACTTCCCCGTCAGGTCGTATACGGCATAGGCAAATAGATTTGCTGGCGGCACGTCTGGAATGAGTTAATGGCGTCTATTCAGTATCACTTCAGTGCGGCCGTGAACGTTCAAAAACTCGAACTAACCAGTGTCTTCAACCCCCCCCCCCTCCTCTCCTCCAAAATGAAAATGATCAGTCATGCACAAATTTGCTCTGCCGGGTAGAGGATTCACACCTGCCTGGGTGGATTCAGCTGGACCCGTACGCCTAAATATAGCTGTGGTGGACTGAATCCAGTTGACCCCTTCAGCGGCGACCGTAAAGGCTCAGCGACGCTAATAACGTGTGATCACTCACACGGGATAGAGGGGCGGGGGAGGTGGGGGGGGGGGGCGGGACAGGGGGGGGGGGGAGGCGGTGTGGAAAGGGAGGTGACGCGTTGTGCCGCTTGAACTTGATGTCCAGTAGCGCTCGACTCATCAGTCGGTGCATCAGGTATGTACCTGAGGCACGCATTAAAGCTGCAGGAGCCAGTTGAATGAGTGGGTTCGATCGGTCCTGCACCTATTTAGCACCTTGCTGAGTGGCTGGCGCAGTACTGAGCGCAATCATGCAACTGACCCCAGGGGCGGATTGGACAGATGTGTGTGTGTCGGGGGGTGGGTCAGTGGGTTGGGGGGGGGGGGGGGAGGGAAGAAACTTGAGAGCTCGGCTCCCGGAGCCGCCTACTACCCCTCCACCATCTCTCTCTCTCTCTCTCTCTCTCTCTCTCTCTCCTCTCTCGATCTCCGGGCTGCCAAACCGAGTTATAACTACCCCTTGACTCAACAAATCCTGGAGCTTGAGCAAAAACTGTATTCCCATATAGCAGACATAATTACAGATAGCACGCATAAGTAGATACACGTATTATCTTTATGATTGTATTTGTTGTCAGGCAGGGTTAGTTTTACTCTTTGTTTGTTTCATCCAAAGTTTTGTAATGTCAAGTCACTTGTTTTAATCTAATTTTTTTCTTACTTAAAATTTTTCTGAATCCTTGTCTCACGCTGGCATTTTCATTTGGTTCACTTCCATAAAACATGCATTAATTGTATCTTTTTTTAGAATCCCAGGAATGGATACTCCATACCTGCCTTTGACATGGATTGGTGGGGCAAAAGTATCTGGTTTGGCCAGACACCTTTCTATTACTTGCGACATACTTCAGTCTGGCCCTCCCCATATAGTCAAGTTGTTTTCCTGAACAAACAAACAAACAAACAAACAAACAAACAAACATACAAGTCTGGCCAATAATGAAAAGAAAACGGCTTTGATATTATTTTCAAATTAGGTCATTATATGTATGTCTGTAACCCTGTTTTGAAATATCTTTTAACATGAACTTTGTTGCATTTGTTCTTTCCACTAAGCTTGTTTCTGCGCTGGGCATTTTTTGCATGTATTGTTTACATTCCACCCCGTCCCCTCCCCCCACCCCCCATCCCCACTCCACCCCCACCCCATATACGCACACGTACGCACACACCAACACACAGTACGCACGCACACAGTTTCCTGTCGTGTGATGTTTGTTGATGTTCTTCCGTCCGGGTTTCTTCTCTTTTTTATCTGAGGAGGGGGGGGGAAGGGGGGGGGGTGAAGGTTGTCCCCTCGGCAATCTTCCTACGTAGTCACTGATAAAAAGTGTCCAGCTGAGCACACATGCTTGCAGTGTGTCGCCGGTGTGCCAATGGTACACAGTGAGTCATCACGTGATTTGGAGGGTCACAAGTACGGCGCATAATGCACACACATTTTTCCATCTGAGGAGAGTTACAGATTCTCATGAACCCCAGCTTTTATCGTAGGGTCTCATGGAAATCACCGTCTCTTGCTTGCGAAGTATTTCCACAGCCCGGCGGTTCCCTCAATGCTCCTATGGTCTCTTCTCCTCGATTGAGGTAATGGGATAAGTACACCTGTGGCTACGCACGGCATGGCATAGCCAAGTCACAGGGGATATCCATATTGAGAGGGTCTCTCAAGGCCGCGGCTGACTCGCTGACATTTAGTTTGAGCGTGTATCGGCTTTGCCTCACTTCGAGCCGCTTCAGCGGTTGTGTTCCCGGGATCATGACACCGCAAGGTTTCAGGCCACGGACCACAGTGGTGTTTCCGTACTGTCCAGTCTCTTAGCCTTAGTCAATCCCAGTCATCCCCTAATTGTTCAATTCCCTAAAAAGCACTACCGCCCACCAGCTGCACATTTGCCATGCATAAAATACCAAAAAAAACAGCACATGACCCGTCTCATTTCTTGGCTATGAAACTGGTTCCTTACCAACCCCACACCCAAGCACAGCTGAAATCAGCGTGCCCCTCAAATCACTACGCCAAAGGCAACTCAACATAGGCCCACAAATGTCCACTGGATAAGCTCAGGATGGTATGAATCAAAGCACCAAACATGTCTCCTCTCAGCTAACCACAAATTTCCAGCAAATTCCCACATTCAGCCCAACTGCAAATTTTCAAACAAGGCAAAAATTATTTTTAAAAACACGGGACCTTGCACTGCCTGAACTTCCCAATTTAAATGTATACCGTGACCTTCAGTATTACCGCTGCACGGAAATGTCATTGCTGCAGTCATATTCGCCGTTCAAGAGTGCTGCTACTGCTACTCCTACATGATTGTTGATTCAAATGCGCTGAAGCGGATAGTGGCTGTGCAGCAGCTATTAACCCATTTCATCCTGAGGCTGATTTTTGTAAAAATTGTTTATTGTGATATGAAGGCTAGATTGCAGATTTGGGGATAGATCAACCATTTTAGTTCGGGTTGGTGCCAGAATAGCTTGGCGCCTCAGGCGCCAAGCTATTCTGGCACCACCCTTGAACTATCATACTGCGATTCATTTCAAGCAATGGGTTTATCAGGATGAAAAGGGCCCTTAAGATGACAAAGCTATCCTTTCACTGACGGCATAGGCGCTCACCAGAGACCGATCATTTTTATCACAGCACTGCGGGAAGTACTTCTGAAGACTCACAGAAGACTGATGACTGAAGACTAATGAGACAACTGAGCTCAGAACCCTGGCCATACCTTCCCCTGCAGCCACTGCGGTCGAACCTGCCTGTCTCGGATTGGCCTCCGCAGCCACGAACAAGCCTGCAGACGTCGTGGGCAACTCCTATAAAATCTTCGTTCGCGAAGTCAAGCCAAGAGAATGAGACAACTTATAACTTGACATACGGCCTTTCCGATTTCAGTTAATAATTGCACAGAATCAGTGAGACGTTCGTTTTGGTCATAATTGAATACGAGTCTTTCTTCGGAATAAAGCCAAGACTAAGTGTAGAAAGTGTGCCAGTGTCAGTGATACCAATCAATAGGGCGTGACAGATTCAGTTCACCGTGGTACTCTATGACGCTGGATCAGTATCATAATATTATCACGTCAGTGAGCTTTGTTTTGATTTCATCTTCCCTCTTCAGAGAGCGTGAAATGTGGTCGGCCTGGTGAAATGTGACATCAATTTTCAGAGTGGGGTGCGACAAATTTAGGCCGGCCTTACATACACTGATCACAACATGGCGGTGGATATTCCCTAAATGTCACTGAAATTTATCTTTGTTCCTCAGTACTACTTCAGTAGTGAAATTAAGTTCCTCAGTGGAACGTTGGTGATATATATCCAGCGTCGGCTGGCCTCGACAATGCACATACCACTTCCGAGTGTGGCAAGCTTTACGTGAGTGACAGGGTGAAGTTTGGATGGCGTACACAGTATCATAATCTCACTTAAGACTATAGTGTACACGAGCAATTTCATAGTCAAGCTAGTTGCCAAATACAAAATTAAAAAAAAAACACAAACAAACAAAAAAAAAAACTGAAAGTAATGTCACTGTGCTCAACGCATCACTGAGCAAGAGTCATAGATTCTCATGAGTCCCTGCGGCCGCAGGGACTCATGAGAATCTATGCCTCTTGTTGCAGTGCCTGCTCGACACCTCTGTTTTTCCCTCTCTGAAGACGAGATCGCCTGTGTTCACTCAGTTTTTAAAGTCAGGCTGTCGGCTGCTATGCATTGTGTGTCGAGCCCCAGTGTCAACAGATCAGCCAGTACAAAAATGTGGACGCTGCTAGCGTTTCTACTTTTGCTGGGCCTTGGAACTCGAGCCGTAATCGTCTCCAGCTCCAGTGGCACGGGTAAGTGCATTGGCAGTACGGTTATTATTTTGTGTGATGATGGTCTATATTTTTGGACCTCACCGCCTAGGATTGTGTGCGCTGGTTTGTACTTTTCGATCTTTCGGTGATTCGTAAGATGAAGCTCTCAAAGTCAAGATCAGTCACACACCTGTGTCGAAAAATGAGGGTTTTTTTTTTTCACGCAAAGAAACTAGTATAGATTCCGAAAAACAAGTCAGTATAGTCAAAAGATCGATAAGGGGATTTGGGGGGGGGGGGGGGGGGCGGGGTATGCCCTAAAATCGTAATGCGTGGCTGGCGTTATTTTGCCCCCCCCCCCCTCCCCTCTTTTTCCCTCCCGCCCACCCCCTTTGACAGCTGTCGGGCTCAGTGTTACGCAGGCTTACAACGATCTACTCCAGGCAGTAAACGGTATCTTGCAAAATCTCTTTGATACATGTTCTTAGCATGTCTTACAATAATGGCGAAAGGGCTAATTAAATTATGACGTCTGAATGTCGTAAAATGAGAGACTTTTTCTGCTCTTCTCCTTTGTGCGCTGGAGAGTTCAGTGTTAAAGCCCCGCAAAAGGCAGTGGAAAACCGATGGGTACGTATGCCTGCTCACATGGCCCGATTGGGAAAACTGAGAGTGGCTGAACAGTTAAGGCAAGTCAACGTCGATAACACTGTTATGTGGTCGAATTTTAGTGGCCAAAGCCCCGTCATGGAGCAGATCGCTTTAAGCCATGTCATGTTAGAGACAATTACTTGTCAGCCTGTTCAGCCCTGATCAATACACTGCAACAAGATGTGGATCGACCTTGATAGTTCAAGGGTCCTGCCGGAATAGCTTGGCGCCTTATAGGCCCCAAGCTATTTCGGCACCAACCTTGAACTCAATCGAGTCATGCTTAGTCGATTAGTCGATCTGTATCCGGTCACTGTAATGACGTTTCAGAAATTTAGGGATTTCTAAATTAGAGCTTAGTGTGCTGAGAGAAACACATAAGCAAAACTCCTTTGTTTGCAACACTATACGAACATATACTATATGAACTAGGAGCACAAGTTCCGCCTCTGATTGGGCCGACGCCAGCCGCGGTTCCCGCCCGGCGCACACACGACATGGGTCTGCGCATTGCCGAGCATGTTAGGCGGCTCAGAGTAGATTATCACTGACCAGTCCCTATGATACTTATTGTAATAACGTGATAGCTAATCAAGTTATTACGACCTTATCTCAAAAAAAGTAGACCGGTGAACACTCACACTGAGAGGCCGGGTGGACACAATGCAGGGTTGATATAGACTCGGACATGGTGCTCTAATCTGCTGCAGGGCAGAGCAGCGCCTGATGAGTGATCTTCAAATCCCAACTACATGTACACAACTTGAATTTAGTTATAGTCGATTTCGCTTTTGACTAGGTCGGATATAACAGAAGTCGGATAAGCAAACCCCACTTTGCCTGGGGACTCGACTGCGCCATCTCTTTGTAATTTACTTTGCATGTAACAAACTTCGGATATTTACACTAAAAAGTTTGGGTCTAAAAGCGTTTTATTATATCCGTTTACTGTATCGGGTATTTAACCCAATTAGCCCCGGGGCACTACAACAGGAGATGAATCGACCATAATAATTCAAGGGTAGTTGCAGATTAGCTTGGCGCCTGACGCCGCCAAGCTAATCTGCCACTGCCCTTGAATTATCATGGTCGATTCATCTCCAGCGTCTGGTACATAGTCGTTAGGTGACACCTTTAAAATTAGGGAAATGCCGCGGCCTTGGAATTAAATGGATTAATGCTGGGCAGACGTGCATGTGTGCCCATGTGCGTGCGTGTGCGCGCGTGGGCACGTGCGTGCCTGCAGACTTCATACATGCGAACAATGACCACAGGAACTGACAATACAATGTGCCCTTTGGCAAGAGTATGCTTGACTAATCACAATTAGAACTGACTTAGCCGCACTTCCTGATTGTAACCCCCCCCACACACACACACACACACTTTCTACGTCCCCCTACCCCTTCCCCGCCTGTATTTCGTATCACGACCGCAGCAGTCACACAGACGTTCCACGCTAAATCTTGTTGAAAACGTCGGTTATGCCCGGCGCCCCTAAACTCCTGTCATTTCCTCATTATTAGTTGATGTGTCAGTTTGAGGTGAAAAACACCGACAGCCCTATGCGCAAAAGGCCATCGGGTCGTTGTCGGCGGTCGTTGGCCTGCGGCGCACGGCCGTGCGCGGGTCAACGGCGGCCGACGTCGGCCCAATGGCTTTTGCGCACTGGGAAAGGACTTGTCATTTGTCATAGACCATGGAAACATCGACAGATACGTGTCCACATACACGATGTCGCGTAAAATGGTCTCGCTTGCGTGCATAATAAATAAATGTCAACGTTAACCTCTATTTTTGGTTTTGTTTTGTTTTGACGGAGTTGCCGGGCTGTGCGAAAGACGAGCAGCTTTTAAAAAAATCACAAAATTAACCCCTTCACGGTCTGAAGGCAACGACTGAGAAACATTTGCATGTAAGAGGCATAGATTATATAAGCCCCCGCAATTGCCGGGGCTCATTAGGATCTAAGCCTCTTGCTGGTCTCTTTCACATCCGCAAAACATTGTCTCCTATGAACCCTTCGGCCTGTCGGCAGCGCTTCTTGTCGAGATGATCCCGGCAGGAATCGGTAGACACGAAGAGCGTGACCAACAGCCAAAGGGTAGACACGAAGAGCGTGACCAACAGCCAAAGGGTAGACACGAAGAGTGTGACCAACAGCCAAAGGGTAGACACGAAGAGCGTGACCAACAGCCAAAGGGTCGACACGAAGAGCGTGACCAACAGCCAAAGGGTAGACACGAAGAGCGTGACCAACAGCCAAAGGGTAGACACGAAGAGCGTGACCAACAGGCAAAGGGTCGACGAGGCAGCGACCGCGATGATTTCAGAAAGGTCATTTTTAGACGCTGGCAAGGAAAGCGTTAAAGTTAGGAGTACTGTGCTATTCTCAGTCACACGCGAACGTTTCCGCCGACACAGATTCGTTTCCACTGATTCAAGCCTTGTGTCTGCATCCGACTGCAAGAAGCATAGATCCTCATGAGCCCCACCGCAAATTACGGGGTGGGGGTGGGGGTAGTGTGTGTGTGTGTGTGTGTGTGTGTGTGTGTGTGTGTGTGTGTGTGTGTGTGTGTGTGTGGAGGGGGGGGGGTAGTGTGCGTGTGTGTGTGTGGGGGGGGGGGGGGGCGGTGCTTTATGGGGGTCTGTGCTTCTTGTTTGTGGTCATTTACATCCTTGTTTCGTTTCCTGGACAATCTTGGGGCCGATTTACGAGAACAGCAACTTCCAAACTTTGAACCTTCATTGTTTTGTGAAGTGTTTGCCAGGATCATTGATTGGAGAACTGAGTTGACCAATAATAAGTTCAGGAAGTAGCATGACATTTTGCCGAATGTCAGTAGTGGGGGAAGAGAGGAAAAGGAGGGGAGGGAACGTGTTGTGGTGGCGGGGTTAGAGGGGGCTTGGGGGGGGGGGGGGACACAGGCATTCGACGTTGACTCTGTAGTGGCCGTGCCTCGCACCCTTTCAACTGCCTTCAGCTGGGCGGTCATTGAATGCTAAAATTCGCCAATAAGACGTCAATGTTTGTCCTAACTTAACTAAGACTTTTCTACCCATCTTTTCACAAGCTGTGTGAGTAGGCACGGTACACATAACATAGGTGTCGGACAGTACTGCCTTTTCGCTCATCGGCAAAATCACCTACCTAGGAAAAGAGACGAAGATCAGCGGGAAGGTCTTTTAACTTCAAAACATTATAGCGTCATAATTAAACAAACGACACGTTAGTCCTTTTCTCCAGCATTGTTGTAAGACATACGATGAACATTTATGAAGGAGATGTTGTGATCACCCAAAAGGATTAACATACTCTGAAGAACGAATTTTTTTTTTCATTGTTATTAATATTCATTCATATGGTTTACAAGACCAAAGCTGACCATTATGTCCCAGATGCTCTGGTTGCGCTTGAGGTATGACCGCTCTCCAACGATTACGACCAGTTGTCAAATTCGTATGATGAAAGGTGTGATGTAAGTGTTGGCCTTCAGGGTGCAAGCAGACCGAAGTGGTTCAGCTTAAGGCCTGGATCCACGAATCGGCAATGCCATACGGCGGCGCTTGATGAGCGATGTCTGATCATAATTATTCCCGATCACTTGGTAGCGCCCAGGGACTTCCGGTCGGAAAATTACGTGAGTAAAGGTGATTGCTTAGAGTTTGGCGCATTTTTCAAAAGCCTAGAGAGCGATCAATTGCGGTGAGAATAGAACATGTTCTATCTCCATCGGGTATCCGACAGTGTCTGATCGTGACATTAAATTCAGCCCGCTCCTGAATGAACCATCACTGCCATATACCGTTGATCTAGGCCTTAACTAATTCGAGACGTGCCGCCTCCGGATACGCGGCTTAATCTGGAGGCGGCAGGTCTCGAATGAGTTAAGGCAATTGGTCTAAGCAGACAACAGGCTAATGCCGTACTTACATGCTTGGTACACCCACTGTTGTCAAACTTTTGGCCAGCCTGTTAATACTTCTAGAGGCATACATTCTCATGAGTCCCTGCGGTTGCTGTCAAAGACCGGCCACGGTTACATCTTTTTCGTTCGTCATATGTTTACGCTAATTTGTCTTCTTCTGTTTTATTACTTTATTCGCATTTTATTTTTTTTAAGCAGGGGTTGTTTTGACACTCCAAGACCCCTCCTCCTTTCTCCAGAATCCGCCACTGTGGTTCTTTGCAATTTGGTTCATCAAGTTGTTTGTTTGTCAGTTTGATTGACTAGTTGATTAAATGATTGTATCATTGATTGATTGACTGACCTATTTTGATTAATTGTTTTTTGTTTGTTTTTTTGTTTGCATTAATTAAAAGATTGTACCTTTTGGTTGTCAATAGCACTTTTTGGTCGAAGTTAATCCTACAGGAATCGCCTCGAGAAAAAGCGCCACCGACAACTAGAGGGTTAGTCCAAGTTTTTAAATTGTTTTTCTTTTTTAGATACCTGCGTGCTGAACATCAACACCCCAGCATGGTTTATACAAGAGATCCCCTTTTTTTCACTCGATACTGAACTCCGACATCGTAAAGGCTTCTCCTTCTCCGTCACCACCTGCAATGACGCACATCTTGTTCTCAGCAGTGGTACCAATATTGCCACGTCTCAAACTTACGAGATCGTGATTGGAGGGTGGGAAAATTCCAGATCTTTGGTTCGAAACTGTGTGCAGTGTGACCCTGTTAAAGTGGTCGAAGTTGTGAACGAACCTCTAAGTTGTAATGAATCCAGATCGTTTTACGTGGATTGGCAAGACCATGTGATAGAGGTTGGTACAGTGGTGAAAGCTGTCGGTGGTCCAGCGACATATGCCACCGGAAGTGCCACAGGAGATGCTGATTCCACCGGAAACAGCACCGGAAATGCCGCAGAAGATGCCGAAGGGGACGAGATAAAGAAGCAGCCGTTTTTGACGTACGAAGACGTGACCATAAACATAAGCGTTCGTCACGTGTTCGTGCACAATTTTTACGGCAAGGGAGCAGAGTGGCAGATAGGTTGGTATCTTCTGACTGCAATGTCTGGACACTTTAAAGAACCAATACCGATGTTCAAGGGGGTTACTTTGACACTCTCAGAACATTAAATCGGCCGCCGTTGGCCCGCGCACGACTGTGCACGGGCGAACGGCGGCCGACGTCGGCTAGATGGCCTTTTGCGCGTTGGGTTGTGCTTGCAACCACAGGTCCTGTGAACAGAACCAGTGGCGGCAAGCACAAGGGGGTTAACCACATCACAGATACTCCATAAGCCAGTCCTGGCTACCATGCACCCTCCTCCCCCCCCCCCCCAGTACTCAATAAGATGAGTTTCAAAGTGTACCTTAGTATGTCCTAAGATGTTTGAGCCATGTTCCCCTAAAATCCTTAGGAACACACCAGAGATATAGCCGATGGCGCAAGGGTACCCCCATTCACCCTCTTCGCGGATGCTAAACTGAGGTTGAGAAACATTTTCCTGTAAATTAGTCAGAATTCATTCCAGAAGCCCTAATCAGGCAATATTATGTTAAGGCACACCTTCTACGTCCTCTGCAAAAAAAAAAAAAAAAAAAAAAAAAAAAAACAAGACTGAAAAATATTGAATCTATGGCTCACAGTTAAGGTATTTAAACGGCCATTTCCGCGAAATTTCAAAAAAAGACAAAAATAATGTGTCAGATGCCTTAAATTCAGACATTTTCTATAGCACTGGCACGTCATTCAAACAGGATGTCAAAATTATTATAAACTTGACTACGTGATGCTGTGATCACTGTGAGTGCCACAGTTGTTGATTTTGTATCCCTACCCCCAAGTTGTAAAAATACACAAAATTAATTAGAAAAAATTACTAAAGTTATTCCATTTCATTTTGACATCTCTTTACCTATTAAGTTTCAATAATGTGAGCATAAAGTGCAATAAAATAAGGAAAGTCGGCATCCTTTACGGTACGTTCGTGGTGAATGATAGCTTTTGCCCATTTAAAATTGCCGAATTATGAAACGTACGTTGTTTCCGATGCCCTCAAAAATTTTGTATACAACTGATAGGTCTTTTTTTTTTTAAAGGTTTTATTGGTTAGGATAGAGTACCACAGTTACTCTCAACTTGATTTTATGATGCTGTGATACATTTAGGGGCCACAGTGGCTGAATCTGCAGCCCTACCCCAATTTTACCAGTACGCAAAGGAACGCAAAATGATCATAAAAATTGCTTACGTCATACTCCTCTGTTTAAATATTTTTTTGTTGCCAGTTTTCTTTACAAAGTATGCATATTGAGCATAACAATTTGTGATCATTTCATTAATGTCAATGTGACCCATCAATTTAATTGTAACTATTTTTAAACATTTCCTAAATTGGGCTGCTCCAGATGGCTCTAAGAATGTCACTGCATCATGAAAATGACTCATGTTCTGCATCTTGTCAAGCCTGGCTTTTCTGGTTTTGCAGGCAGTGTTTCATGTTGTCGATGTATCATGGTACCGCACTACTCTGAGCTGGTGTTTGCTTCCGCCAGGTTGCTGTAATTTGCGCCAATGTGGTCCCCACCAGTTTCTTCACCAGATACTTTTTTCCCCCGCAGCTCTAGCTTCAATGGCTTCGATGTGAGGCCTCCTCGATGGCTTGTCTGTCTTTGGTACTGGAAGGTCTCCAGTTTCAAGGTGACTTCTTCCATCTGATTGAAAGAGATGGTCTAGCTCAGTTTGAGTGACCATCTTTCAGTCCAGCTGCTGACTGTATTGGCAGTATCCTGGATTCTGCAGGATGCTATTTCTTTATGTTCTGCTGTGCTCCACACTGCGAAGTCATCCGCATGGAGGATGTTCGAGACAAACCTTGGTACTGCTGTACTGATGTCATTAATGTAGATCAAGAACAGCATCAGACACATCTCGCTGAGGTACACTTCCCCGAGTTTGACAAGACTGCTGAATGTGCAGACGGTAGAAGCTTCAGCGGCAGCCCCTGTTAAAAATGCCGTAACTAAAAAAAATTACAATTGATGGGTCACATTGAAATTAATGAAATGATCACACATTTTTATGCGCAATACGCATACTTTGTTAAGAAAACTGGTAACAAAAATATTTAAACAGAGGAGAATGACTTAAGCAATTGTTATGATCATTTTGCGTTCCTTTGCGAACTGGTACAGTGTGGGTAGGGCAGCAGATTTAGCCACTGTGGTCCCTAAATGCATCACAGCATCATAAAACTAGGCTGGGAGTAACTGTGGTACTCTATCCTAACCAATAATACCTAAAAAAAAGACCTATCAGTTGTATACAAATTTTCTGAGGGCATCGGAAACAACGTACGTTTTTCAATTCGGCAATTTTAAATGGGCAAAAGCTATCATTCACCACGAACGTACCGTAAAGGATGCCAACTTTCCTTATTTTCTTGCACTTTATGCTTACAATATTGAAACTTAATAGATAAAGAGAGGTCAAAATGAAATGGAATAACTTTAGTAATTTTTTAAAAATTTATTTTGTGTATTTTTTACAACTTGAGGGTAGGGATACAAAATCAACCACTGTGGCACTCACAGTGATCACAGCATCACTTAGGCAAGTTTATAATAATTGTGACATCCTGTATTAATGAGGTAAGCCTGAAAATGGACTGCCAATGCTATAGAAAATGTCTGAAGACATCTGACACATTATTTTTGTCGTTTTTTTGTTGTTGCAATTTCGCGGAAATGGCCGTTTACTGGGTGCACAAATACCTTCACTGTAAGCCACAGGTTTAATATTTTTTCATTCTGTTTTTTTTTTTTTTTTTTTTTTTTTTGCAGACGACGTAGAATGTGTGCTTTGGGCTTCTGAAATGAATTCTGATTAATTTAGAGGAAAATGTTTCTCAACCTCAGTTTAGCATCCGCGAAGAGCGTGAATGGGGGTACCCTTGCTCCATCGGCTATATCTCTGATGTGTTCCTAAAGATTTTAGGAGAACATGGCTTAAACATCTCAGGACACACTAAGATACACTTTGAAACCCATCTTATTGAGTACTGGAAAGGGGGCGGGGTGTGGTGGAGGTGGGGGGGGGGGGGGGGGGTTGCACGGTAGACCGGGATAGCTTTTGGACTAGACGGTTAAAAGATATGTCACTGAAACTATCAAAGATTCATTTGTCAGGTAGTTAACTCCGTCTGTCTGTAAAATACAAATGTGAACAAGGCTAGCAAGAAGCATAATTATATCTTCAAGAGCCCCGTGCATCTGCTAGCCTCGGGATCTGTGTCCTGTCATTGACTGAGATGGTTAAATGCAGTGGATAATCTTTACATAATTAAATATTTTCAGCTATAAGGCCTATATACACACTTTTGCCGGTACAGGATTAACCACAGAAACGGAAATATGCCATTGATATTACTTTTCTCATATGACGTTAAAAAAGCGCACCCATGCAAAGAAACTTGTATCATTTTTCAGACCATGTTTGTTCGTTTGATTTGGTGGGGATGGGTGGATAAGGGTACCACATCAGCAAAAACCAAAAGTTATGGCTAATGATAATGTTGTTTTTTTTTTAATTTTATTTATTCATTAAAAAAAAAAAAAAAAAAAAAGCCCGTGTCTGTGAAACAGCCTCCCGCAAGAAGTCCGTTGTTCAGAATCATCACAGTCCTTCCGAACTTCCCTTAAAACCTACAATTTTCGCTACCTTCTTGAATAGCTGTTTATTTATGATGTTTCGCTGACCTGCACTCATGTGTGTGTGTGTCTGTGTGTGTGTGTGTGTGTGTGTGTGTGTGTGTGTGTATGTGTGTGTGTGTGTACTGGAAAATTGGTGTCCTTGTAATGTTGTCTTGCATTTGCTGTTATTTTGTAAATATTCGTTGGATGTAATGTTATTTCGTTGTGAAGCGCTTAGAGCTCCTTTTTTAAGATTAGGCGCTCTTGTAAATTTACATTATTATTATTATTATTATTATTATTATTATTATTATTATTATTATTATTACTATTATTACCAAGTTACATTATTATTATTATTATTATTATTATTATTATTATTATTATTATTATTATTATTATTATTATGTTATTATGTCTAGTTTGGTCATGCACAAAATAATAATACCGTCACATATAATACGACCATTATTACTAATTGTATGCTGATCTGTGATTTCTGACCTGTAGGCCGTAAAGGTCCAAAATTACAGATCAGCTGACGTGTAATCAGATATGATCACGTCTTCACTGCTCTTGTCCACGCAGATGTGCCGTGCAACCCCACAGAATCCCCAGATACTGGGTGTGATAAGGACGGTGGTAAGGATTACGTCACTTCCTGTCGCATGCTTTGAAAACAAGGACGGACATGCGCAGTTTTGGAGCATTTTTTCGACATTGTGTGATCTAGCTAACGCAGCTTTGACAATGTATGAGTTCAGTGTCGCAGCTTTAAAAATGCACGATTTGACGTATCTTTGAGCTGATACACTTTTTTTTTTTTTTTTTTTTTTTTTTTTGTTGTGTCTAACCATGTACGGTGGATGCATATATAAAACGACCCTTCTA
This sequence comes from Semisulcospira habei, assembly GCA_036245525.1. Classification (NCBI taxonomy): domain Eukaryota; kingdom Metazoa; phylum Mollusca; class Gastropoda; family Semisulcospiridae; genus Semisulcospira; species Semisulcospira habei. The sequence goes on along the minus strand of BTPG01000006.1, from coordinate 115,510,120 downwards.
TTTTGATAATTTTATT
>BTPG01000006.1:115495104-115505104 GCA_036245525.1 Semisulcospira habei | reverse complement strand
ACGCACAAGGGCTGTATACACTCAAGCTGTATAACACGTGCGTGATACAGCTTTTCCGCTCGTAAGAAAAAGTGCTTTGAACTCAAGTAAATCTTCACGAGTTGGGTTTTGAAATTGTGCTGTTGATGAAATAGTACCGTTGATGTAGTTCAGTAGTGTAAAATATACAAAAAGGTACGGGGGAAAATGGAAATTTTTTTTGACATTTGCATGACTGATTTATGTGGCGTGGATAATGCGTCACTGTTATTTAACCCCTTCCTTGCCACTGTACGTATCTTTTCTTTCAGAAATCTTCGTTCATCCAGCGTCCGAAAGCCACAACCGTCCCAGGAACATGGCTACAAATTGGTTACAGCAAGAGGCATGGATCCTCATGAGCCTCCGCAACTGCGGAGGCTCAATAGGACCTATGTCTCTTGCAGCTGGGTCGTGGTTGACTATTCTCGGCAGTCAAGGGGTTAACCCCCTTGTGGCGACTGCAGGCACCGGGACTGTAAACAGTACTAGTGTCTGCGTTCACCAGGGGTTTAACACCTTCGCTGCCAGTGATCACGAACTGCGCGACAGAGACGACTGCACACTAGCCGACATTCGTGTGAAGAACACAGATGTGAATGGGACAAAGTTAGGCATGCAGAACATAGGACTAACACGAGATATTAATCCTCATGAGCCCCCCCTCCACCCCCACCCCCTCCACCCCCCACTACACACACACTCGACTGCAGAGGGTTCGTGGGGGTTTATGTCTCTTGCGGCTGGGCAGCATGATGATGATGATAGAACTTTATTGCCATATTATGTAATGATACATTAGGAAATCGTTGCGGTGCTGCGCAACATAAAAAGAAGAACATTAAACACATCAAAATATAATTAACTCATTCTACCCCATCACCGAAATCCCCCAAATTTTGCCATTGTCCTCTGAAGACTGCATTGCAGTGCAGAACGCAAATCGACCATGATAGTTCAAGGGTGATGCCAGAATAGCTTGGCGCCCATAGGCGCCAAGCTATTCTGGCACCACCCTTGAACTATCATGGTCGATCCTTATCTTGCTGTAGTGTGTCTGGGGTAGAATGAGTTAAGATAGGCTCACGTGCACACACACACACACACACACACACACACACACACACACACACACACACACACACACACACACACACACACACACACACACACACACCGTATACCTTAGTAACTATTGTGGTCTATTGCATTCGTCTTGCCCTGGCAGTGAAAGGTTTTAAGTCTACGAACATGTGGTAGTTCTGGACCCACGCACTATTGCACAATGCATGGTGAAGATGCTTTGACGTTGCATGGACAGCTGCCTTTTTGTGCTGCTTTGGCAATGCATGCTTTGCTCCAGAATGCATTGAAATTGATTGTGTGGAGTGCGAATGATTTTACAAATTATAGTATACGAGTATTACTGGCCTTTCTGCAAATGCATGAATGAATGTTTTGTTTGTTGTTGGTCTTTTTCTTTTCAGATGGGGTGTGTAACGAGGAATCCCAAGAAGGTATTTTTTTGGGGTCAAATTTGTCTTGCGTTGTCCACGGTACTGCATTAAGACGTTCAGTTTGTTGTTGTTGCTCTGTAGTGGTAGCGGTGGTTATTGTCTTTTTCATTAGGCGTTGTTTTTCTTCTGTGATTACAAATCATTTCCTGAAATTCCCGACTGTTTTAACGTTACCATCAAGACTGAATTTGGTGCTTAAGAAAGGCAAATCTGCTCCATGGCAAGCATGGTTTGGCGTATCAATGGCTTATCAATGTTTTCTTAAAAAAAGGCCCACTACCACCATAACTGTTCACAGATACACTTCTGTAACAGATGGTTACGAAACGCTACACTGACACGGTTCATTTAAACACATTGCAATCCATTTCAGCACACGTCGTCTTTCTATCAAGTAACCTGACAATGGCTCCACTCCGTTCTAGAAATACAGCGCTATCAGTACGAAAAACAGCTGAAATTAATAGATTGACACGCTAACGGCTGCGCAGAATAAATAAGTGCGATTACGCTGCGTGACCAAACTGCTGTTAAAGCCCATTAGATGTGTTGACAAGGCATAACAAACACAAATGGTCCTGAAATGTGTCATCAGATTTGTGCGTAATGGTACTCTAAACTAAGATTTTTTCCTGACCTTTCAAAACCATGTGAGTAGGTACATATAGCAGAGTTTTTTGTTTGTTTTGTTTTGTTTTTAACTGCTCTGTTGTGTACCGGGTGAACTCTTCTACATACAAAAAAAAAAAAAAAAAAAAAAAAGCAGAAAAGTCTTTAATTTTAAACATTCAAACATTATAAGTTAACACCTACCCTGCCGAGAATAAAAGTGAGCACGATCCAACTGCAAGAGACACAGATCCTCATGAACCCCCGCGACGCGGGGGCTCATGAGGATCTATGCCTCTTTATGAGACCAATTCGTATCCATATTTCTTGGACGGTTTTGGATTTTGGTCTTTGAAAAAAAACACGATTTTAGAAAGAAAAAAAAAAAGTACGTACAGTGGCTGGGAAGGGGTTAAGTTAGCCCTTTTGTCCAGCATTATTGTAAGACATACTAAGAACATTTATAAGGGAGACATTGCAAACTATTAACCCTTTACTGCATGGAGTAGGTCGCTTTAACAGTGTTTTCTGGTCTTTCAGAAGAGCAAGACGGTGTAAGTCGGGGACATCTTGCTGGTGCTGTGATCGCTGGTAATTGTGATTTTTTTTCCCCCCTACTTTGTCGTTTTATCGGCATGGTCATTATCATCATGGTTATTATTATTACTATTATTATTGGTTTTAGTATTGTTGTTATTATTTTATGTTATTATTACTATTATTATTATTATTATTATATTGTTATTTATTATTATTAATATAATTATTATTATTTAGTGTCTTACTGTTTTATTAAAGTTAAGTATTTGTTAGTGTTTATTATTATTATCATCATTGTTGTTACAACAACAACAACTACTACTACTACAACAACAACTACAAAAACTACCACCACTACTACTACTACTACTACTACTACTATTACTACTATACTACTACTACAACAACTACTACTACTACTACTTACAACTACTGCTGCTGCTGCTGCTGCTGTATATATTATCATTATTATGTCTCGTGTGGTCAAACCCCGTGTGGATGAAAATGTATACAATCATACTCTATTCGGTCCCCCATCTCTGAAATCATCTTCATGGTGGCTGAAGATGTTACGTCCTACAGTGTATTTTTTTTGTAAAACTCATCGTGCCCGAGGTACGAAAACCCACATTTTGGAGTTATCCTCTGAGGACTGCATTGCCGTTCAGGAGACAGATCGACCATGATAGTTCAAGGGTGGTGGCAGAATAGCTTGGCGCCTATAGGCGCCAAGCTATTCTGTCACCACCCTTGAACTCCTATCATGGTCGAGCCATATCTTGCTGTGGTGTGTCGTGGGCAGAAATAGTTAAAGGATTACAATAAACAGTGCATGGATATGTCGTACCTTTACTCTTTCTTTGCTGTTTCTCAGCTCTGCTAGCTGGACTAGGGGTCGGTGTCTGCTCAATTTATTTTGGACCGAAGCTTTGGACGAAATGGTAAGTGACGTAATTAGAGGTGTGATCATATATTTACACTGACGAGCAGAAGAAATGCGACAAATTCGGAATCATCGGAAACGCTCCATTTTTTTAGACGACTCCGAGGATGTCTCGTTTATTTTTTTCTGTCAACATACACGCTTTGCAGCATCACCATTGTTTATCCCGACTGAATGACTAAGTCTGCAAGTAATAGCGTTGTTTTCAATAGTACAAGTGTTCAGTTGCATATCAGCGAAAGAAAAGAAAAAAAACGCGCTTTGGAAAAACCTCAACAAAAGATAAAATAAAAACAAAACAGCGGCCAAAAACCCTTGAATTCAATAAATGCAATAAACACAGTTCCCAGGACGCAAAAGGCTATTGGGCCGAAGTCGGCCGCAGTGGGCACGCGCACCCACTGCGGCCGACATCAGCCCGATGGCGTCCGCGTATTGCAATGAAATAGTGATGCCAAAGCAGTTTACTGTTTTACCCTTGTTATTTTGAAGTGCCGTGTAGTACCTTTCTCTCCGTGTTGGTTATTGCTTTCGACTAACTTTACACGCGTGGCGGTCTCTTTGTTGGTCTGGGTTCGGTTCAAGCATTCCATACATGCCGCATGCGGAGCCGCGGCATACAGCCGCGTATCCGAGTGCAGCACGTCTCGAATGAGTTAAAACCACTGACTAAAGAGCACGTGCTGTGTCTTCTCTCAGGGGAAAGAGAGGCGTATAGAGGTAGATCAATGAGAAAAAGTGCAAAGAGTCTGAAAGACAAATTAATAGTATAGTATAGTATAGTATAGTGTTAGTATTATTTTTATGTAGTGTATTACTGTTATTATTATTAGAAGTTTAGTATTTGTTATTTTTATTGGTTACTACTACTCAGTACTACTACTACTACTACTACTACTACTACTACTACTCTCTCAGGTCTTCTTTCTATCGTGAGCGGAAGGATACACAGCAGAAGAAGGAAGAGGCCAGGGACTTCGAGGAATTGACCAGTTTAGTCACACAGAAGCCTACGCCAGCAGATAAAGTCCCTGGCAAGGATACCCCAGGATCGGCCATCCCCAGACCTCCCTCCGACCTCTTGCCTTCTGCTCCTTCCCCTACAGGGGCGTCTCCTGCCGATAAGAAGCCGGGCAACGCTTACACGCCCTACCACCCCATGCACGGGGAGTCCCCGCCCAGCTCTGACGTCAAGAAGTCTGATGACGTGGCGTCTGACGTCAAAAACCTGCCTGGACTCGGCGCCACCAACGCCGCCAGGAAAACTTCGCGTGCCACGGCACCACTTCCTGAGCTGCCGTCTCTTCCTGAGGGAATGGCGCCACGAACTGGCAAGGTGACGCCACAGGCTGGGAAGGGGAAGGGGAAGGAGAAGGGTGGAAAGGGGAAGGGTGTAGAGGCGGAGCCTCCTGAGGAAACGTATGCTAATCAAGATGCGCACGTGTACGAGGGGGTCAGGCACGAGCTGCCCATTTATGAAAATCGCGAAATGAGGATGTATGAAAGTCTGAAAAAAAAATGAGGGAAGTATTTGAATTGAGCTACAGTGACGAACAAAAGAAACGCGACATATTTTTAATCGTCGGAAACATTTTAATGTTTCCGACGATTCAAAAAATGTCGCATTTCGTTTGCTCATCAGTATACTTAGTAGAACTAAAAATAAATGAACTGTTGTTATGTCGTAACACATTCGAGTCGTGCTGTATGCATGTACGCTGCTTTATCCTGGCTTCATGCCGAAAAAGCAGGTGCAGCATGTCTCGAATGAGTTGAGGGTAGTTTGTGATTAACATTGCACAGCTCCAAAATCATCTGTAATATGGAGGCTGATTTTAACAGAAAAAAGAAGAAGTTGACACGTTTAGCGTGATTGCTGACAGATTAATTCGCTTATCACTAGGCCAATGGGCGGGCAAAGTGCATGGAAACTGATCGACCATCATAGCTCTGGTATAATGATTAGCCTTGTGCCTTTCAGACACTATCCTAGGTGAACTATCATCCACTTTCCATCAGCTGTTGCATTTGTTTGGCACTGGGTGTAAATGATTAAATGATTGATTGTATGGTGTATGTGTGTGTGTGTGTGTGTGTGTGTGTGTGTGTGTGTGTGTGTGTTTGTGTGTGTTTGTGTGTGTGTGTGTGTGTGTGTGTGTGTGTGTGTGTGTGTGTGTGTGTGTTTTGGAGAAGAGAGAGAGAGAGAGAGAGAGAGAGAGAGAGAGAGAGAGAGAGAGAGAGAGAGAGAGAGAGAGAGAGAGAGAGTAAGTATTCTAGTCATTCATCCAAAACATGCCTTTGAACCCATTTACACCATGAATCCTTTGTTATCGTAGACAATCTTTGGACAGTCTTTGGAGACTGATTTGGGGTAGAAAATGTATGATCTTTCGCAACAATATTTTTTATACATATAAGATATACAACTAAAAGGTAACAAATTGCACGTGTTTCGAAGAAAAAAGAGGACTTAACACATTCGAGACGTGCCGCATCCGGTTACGCGGCATTATGCCGCGTATCTGGATGCGGCACGTCTCGAATGAGTTAATGCCAGGACGAATATGCGATATGGCAAGTTTTTACGGGGTCAGTTTTAGTCCACGGTTTTCGTCGAAACTCGTACAATGTTGACCTACTTCTGATTTGCGAACAACGTCTTTCCTGTATACTGTTATGATTGTCATGGAATATGCAGCGTATAGTTACTTTGTAGGTTGCAAAGAGTTGCGTACCCTAATTCAGTATTGGAAATCTTTTTGTAAAAATACCGATTTACTGGTCGAAATGTTTCGATTATTCAAAGAGCATAGTTCACTATGTGTAACATGGACAAATGTACATTTTTTCTTTTAATATACGTTTTCTTGTAGGAATTTGCTGTTGTTCGGCATATTTGCGATGCACAAGTCAACTTACAGAATGTATGTATAAATGGTTATGTTTATAAATATTGTTTGGTTTATGGTCCCATGCTCGCACATACAAGTGTAAGTTATGTCTTCGTACGATTGTCTACTGTGTTGTATTGCTAGTTGTATTACGAGTCAGGCTTTGCCAGTGGTTCACTTCGCTTCGAGAGTCCTATCAGTAGTTTATTTTGAGGGCATTAGCCCGAGCCTGTTGTATTCAAAATTAACTCTTTCAGTCCCGACACACCACAGCACGATATGGCTCGACCATGACAGTTCCAGGGTGGTGCCAGAATAGCTTGGCGCCTATAGGCGGCGCCAAGCTATTCTGGCACCACCTTTGAACTATCATGGTCGATCTGTCTCCTGAATTGTAATGCAGTCCAGATAGGACAACTCCAAAATGTGAGTATTTAGTACCTGGGACTCAATGAGTTAACTCGCTGACCGGACCCAACAGGCGACAAAAACCAGTGGCGAAGCACAACTCGTAGTACAACGATTTTGTCTTCAACTGTGAAAATGTAAAAGCACGAAGAGGTCCCCCTTGAAAGAACCCCTGCTAAGTACTTTCAGTACTCAGGGGACGCAATTCTTAATGTCAGTGAATTACATCCGTGTACTGGAAGAACGTGGCTTTCCCATCGAGGTCGGTACTACCTCATGACTTACATGTTGGCAACGTGTGATAAGTAAACTCCCGTTGCCTTGAGAACGGGCGACCAGGAAGAAAAAAGCGACAGCGCTAGGCCAACGAGTAAACGTGTAAAGAGTCTGAAAGAAGACAAGAATGTTTTATTTATGTCGATAATTATGTGGTCACATCTTCTTCCTTACATTTTTACAATCTTAATATATGCGGACAGATTTTGTATTCGTGTTGCATTTTTTTTTTAGTTTTGTTTTGTAAAAAAAAAGTAACCGATATTGCTGGACCAGTCATAGAGGCCCACATTACGGCATGTCGGTACGGTCTTAACTGGAGCTTGTTTTCAATTGTGTAAATAAGTAGTTTCTTTAGCATGGATGAATTCCATGAGTATACGTGATAGTCTGTGATTTTGGACCTTGCGGCTGAAAGCCGTAAGGTTCAAATTTCAGACCGTCAGGCAGTCACAACGTTTATGTAAACTCTTGTTCGTCTTTCGTTGTATTGGAAACATTCAACTGTACATATACACGAAATTGACCATGCAGGCTGTACCAAAAGTGTTCGAAAGCGACCTTCTCCAGGCAGTAAGGGATTAATAGATCGCAGCATCTCCTTTGTGAATGTTCTTGATATGTCCTACAATAATGCACTGACAAAACTTAACCCATTCAGCCCTGTCGCACTACTGAGATGGGTCCGACCATGATAATTCAAGGGTAGTGCCATTGTCGGCGACAGGCGCCAAGCTAATCTGGCACTACCCTTGAATTATCATGGTTGATTCATCTCCTGCAACTGGTGCATAGTCGTTAGATCACACCTTCAAAATTTGGGAAATTCCGCATTGGGGTTGAATGATTTAAAGTATAAAGTTTGCACGTAAAAAGGGAGACGATTCTGCTCTTCTTTCCCTTTGTACGCAGGAGAGTTCCTTCCCATGCGTTACGCCCAAGAGGCAAGGGGAAACCTCCGGTACGTGAATCTGCTCAACTGCCGTGCATTGTGAAAAGAAGGGTAGAAAGTCTTAGGTGAAGCAAAACAACATTCCTCGCTCGTCGTATCTGCGATTTGTTAGCAATCAAAGCCTGACATGGAGCAGGTCGCTTTAAATTATTTAAGGTGCCCCGCATCGATAGCTGCGGAAGTGTCGTATAGCGATACCGCCGGCAACGCTATACGACACTTTCGCAGCTGTTGATGCTGTGCGCCTTGAATGAGTCAGTGTTGAAGATACAAATAATCGGTGTATTACGTGAGCTGGTCTGTGATTTTCGACCGTACGGCTGTAGGCAGTAAGGTGGAAAATAACAAACCAGCACAGGTATGTATATTTTTGACTGGAAACTGGCCTGGTTGTTTTTCTTAATAATTTTTTTCTTTGTTGTCTTTGAACAAGTTGTTTTACATTTGTATCCTCTCCAAGGGGCCAAGTTTGTCTACATTGGCGATTTGAAACGCTGTACATTTTTATTGTTTTATTTTTTAAATTCTTGACTCTTAAGTTCCAAGCTTTTCGGCATTTTGAGATGCCAATTTTTATAAAGGCCAAACCCACAAACCCAACCCCCTAAGAAAGGCAGCTTCTGTGAGCGTATTTTGTTTTGTATTTAACTCTTTTCAGGCGTCCCGCACCAATAGCTGCGCAAGTGTTGTGGCAGCGCTATATACTTTCCGCCTTGAATGAGTTAAAATTGTGCTTGTAAAGTTAATTTTACCCTTTAATCCACTTGTGCATACGGCCACCATATGGTAATCAGACAAGATATAGAGTTACAGGGGCGGATCAGTTGCCTCAAAAGGGGGAGTGGGGGTGGGGTGTGGGGTGGGGGGGGGTGGAGCTGTTTCCAAGTTTTTGTTTGGGACCTTCAAGCTGATACAAACTCCTCCCCTAAAGTTCCGAAAAATCGAAAAGCGGGGGTAGGGGGTACGAAGAGAGAGATGCCGCATCACCACTTGCCAAAATATCAAACAACGGGGGCGGGGGGGGGGGGGGGAAGGGGACCCCAAAAAGGACTTTGTTATAGCATTTTAAAGAATTCAGATCCGCCCCTGGGTAAGCTTAATTTGGAAGCACAGTTGTATGAATTCGTTGCCGGCAATTTTACCGAATGTATTTTGAGCGACTACTCTTCTTACATGTCACCAAAAGCTACCATTCAGGTGACTGTAGCCACGGCCTAACTGATGGTCTTTAATGACAGGTGGCACTTTTCGCTCAGCGAGACTTCTTTCGAAACTCGTGAAAGGGTATTTTTCCTTTAACCAATTACATCCTGATACTGATTAATTGTATATTGTGTATCGCCCTATGAAGGCTACATTTCACATCTAGAGCTAGATGAACCAGTTTAGTTCAAGGAAGGTGCCAGAATAGCTGATTGATAGTTCACGGGTGGTGCCAGAATAGCTTGGCGCTTCAGGCGCCAAGCTATTCTGGCACCACCCGTGAACTATCAATCAATTTAATTTCAAGCAGTAGTGTATCAGGATGAAAAGGGTTAATAAAAAAGATGGTTACTTAAAAGTGGTTCTGCTGTAATAAACTCAGTTCTTTACAGCGGGATTGTCAACACATCTATAGAGGGACGCAAGCATGCCTTCAATGTCCACCTGTTACAAATGTGTGCGCATAGGGAGTTGCTTCCCGTGCATTGAAGCCTGTGCCAGTCGCTGAAGACCATCAACTGATTACATTGTATTACGAAATTACAATTTTTAAATTCAAATAAAAATGAAAGCAAGTCAGCCGCTTGTGTGCGTGCGAGTGTGTGTGTGTGTATTTTGTGCGTGCATAATAGTGTGATCTCGG
>BTPG01000006.1:115477604-115490104 GCA_036245525.1 Semisulcospira habei | reverse complement strand
GTGGTGTTGATCATCACTTTGCTTTTATCCGTACTGATCTCCATGCCATAAGACCCTGCGCTACTTGAAAGTTTGTCTGTCAGGTTTTGGAGCTCACTATTGCTGCCTGCCATGAGGTCAATGTCGTCTGCGAATCGAAGATTGCACAGGGATCTGCCACCAATAGAGATTGAAGTATGGTGGTCGTGGAGGGTTTCCTGCGTGATCTTCTCCAGGAATATGTTGAAAAGGACAGGAGAGAGCAGGCATCCTTGACGGACACCGATCGTCGTCCTGAAGAACTCGCCTGACTGATTGTTAAGTAGAACCGCGCTGCAGGCGTTCTTGTAAAGCGCTTCTATCATTTGGATCAGTCCCTCCTCTATGTTGAACGATCTCATGACTTGCCAGAGTCCGTCGTGCCAGACGCGATCAAATGCTTTCCTGAAATCAATGAAGTTGTGGTAGAGTTCGCGCTGATGCTGCAGATGTTTCTCGATCAGGACGCGGCAGTTGAAAATCTGCTCTACAGTGCTTCTTCCAACTCTGAAGCCAGCCTGTTCTTCTGCCAGCAGTTCCTCGGCGAAAGTTTTGAGGCGGTTGAGAATGATTCTAAGCATTACTTTGCTAGGGTGACTTATCAGACTGATAGTTCTGTAGTTCTGGCACTGTTTCAGGTTTCCTTTCTTGGGGAGCGGGATCACTAGAGACTGTGTCCATTCTACTGGCCATTTCTTTTGCTCCCAGATCTTTTGACAGAGTGTAGTGAGGACCTTCGTTGTTACTTCTCCTCCATGTTTCAACAGTTCAGCAGGTACGTTGTCTACACCTGGAGACTTTCCTCCCTTCAGGCCGCGTACGGCTGCTTCCTCATGATAACAGCCTCAAAACAAAATACTAATTCGAGTAAGGTTCAGCAGCATTTTTCGTCTCCGTCAGTGTCAGTTGATGCAGACTGTGATTCTGCAATCTTTGTTAAAGTACCATTAGGCATAAATCTGAAGACACATTTCAGCACCATTTGTGTTTGTTATACCTTGTCAACACACCTTTAACAGCAGTTTGGACACGCAGCAAAGCACACGCGAAATCGCACTTATTTATTCCTCGCTGGTGTTAGCGTGTCAATTTACTTTTAGCTGTTTCTCGTCACTGAAAGCGTTGTATTTCTAGAACGGAGTGGAGTCATTGTCAGGTTACTTGATATAAATACGACATGTGGTGAACTAGATTCTCCCGTGTTCAAATGAATCATAACTAGACGTGTGTAGCGTTTCGTAACCATCTGTTCCAGAAGTGTATCTTTGAACAGTTAAGGCGGTAGTGGGCCTTCAATTCAAAACACACAACAACAAAAAAACTAGCTGTCCCAGGAACATGGACTCAGTGTGGTGTCAGCAAGACTGATACATAGATCCTCATGGGCCTCTGCAGATGCGGTGGCTCATGATGATCTATACTTCTTGCTGCTGGCTTGTGTTCAGATGTTCTCGGCACTGTACAGGTTAAATATGTTTCAGAAATACCCCCTCCCCCCTCTCTTTCCCCATCCTCCGAAGAAGGTGTATGACCCTGTATTATTTTGTACAATAGATGGCAGCCTGTTCAACCTCAGACGACTGCAGGCCCACACGAAAACCCTAGACCAACTGATTCGTGAGCTGCTTTTTGCTGATGACGCTGCCCTCGTTGCACACACAGAGAGAGCCCTGCAGCGCATCACGTCCTGCTTCGCAGACGCTGCCCAGCTCTTTGGACTCGAGGTCAGTCTGAAAAAGACAGAGGTCCTCCATCAGCCGGCACCCAAGACAGTGTATCGCCCTCCTCACATCACCATTGGCGAGTCTGAATTAAAGTCAGTGCACCAGTTTATTTACCTTGGCTGCATTATCACGTCGGACACCAAGCTGGACAAGGAGCTTGACAGCAGGCTGGCAAAAGCGAACGGCGCTTTCGGGCGACTTTTCAAGCGGGTGTGGAACAATCAACAGCTGAAAACAGGCACCAAGATCAGCGTGTACAGAGCTGTGGTCCTCACCACCCTGCTGTATGGTTCCGAGTCCTGGGCCCTCTACCGCAGCCAACTACGACTCCTCGAACGCTTCCACCAGCGCTGCCTGCGTACCATCCTGGGCATTCACTGGAGTGACTATGTCACCAACGTCGAGGTCCTTGAACAGGCTGAAACTGTGAGCATCGAGGCTTTGCTGCTGCGGACACAGCTCCGCTGGGCGGGGCATGTCTCCAGGATGGAGGATCATCGCCTACCAAAGATCACCCTGTTCGGCGAGCTTGCTACTGGACACCGTGACAGAGGGGCACCAAAAAAGAGATACAAAGACTGTCTCAAAAAGTCACTTAGTGCCTGCCAAATCGACCACCACCAGTGGTCTTCACTTGCTGTGGACCGTGACACCTGGCGCTCCACCATTTACAAGGCAGCTGTCTCCTTTGAGGACTCTCGCAGAGCTAGCCTTAAGGACAAGCGGCTCAGGAGAAAAACAGAGATGCCGCAACTCTGAACCCTGGCCATACCTCCCCCTGCAGCCACTGCGGTCGAACCTGCCTGTCTCGGATTGGCCTCCGCAGCCACGAACAAGCCTGCAGACGTCGTGGGCAACTCCTATAAAATCTTCGTTCGCGAAGTCAAGCCAAGAGAGATTCTGTACAATGTATGCCTTTTGAGCATGAAGCACCATAACCTGATAAATAATGGCAATTTCCTCTCGGAGTTTAGGCTCAGAAATACAGCCGTGCTAACACACTGGTTGTCTCCTTCGATTCGCTGCGGGAAACAACCAGTGTGTCGTGCAAAACTTCCAGGAAACAAAGTACGAACCACTAAAAAAAAAAAAAAGAAAAAAAAAAAAAAAAAAAAGAAATTCAGTTCGCAGCCTTGATGTTTTGACTGACATCTGGTTTTGAAACCATCACCCGCTACCCATGCGTTACCCTGGGGGCTACTGGGGCTGGCTACGTGTTGTGATCACACTGTGTCCAGATTAAGGAGTTCTTGAAGGCAAGGCTTTAGGCACGCGGCGCCCGCCTCCATGTGTTGGCGATCTAGTCGTATTTCAATCATTTAAAAACATCTTTCATTTTGTACTCCACCAGCAAGACCTTGACCGTGTGCAACAGGCATAGAGTGTCATGAGACCTTGCAGGGGCTCCTGAGATTTTGTACCTCTTGTTGGTCACAAAGAACCACTTTCTTGCATTTTTGCTCTGTGTGTGTTGTGTAAGGCGACCTAAATGTTATTACAATCAATTTAAAACATCTTTTATTTTATGGCACATCAATGATGTGGCTGTCGGTGGCGGTTTTTGTCGCGATGATTCCTACAGAAATCATCGCGACGAAAAACCGCTACGCGACAGCTAAAGGGATCACCAGAACACACACCAAGGGTAACCACTCAGCGATGGACAGACAAACGGTTAGATCCCTTGCCCCCTCCTATCAGGCACACAGTCGCCAGCCCAAAGAAAAATACACAGATAAATAACATGACTGGCATATAGGGATGTGCATCTATGCCTCTTGTTTGAGTTAAAGACAGTCATCTCTGCCTCTTAAAGGATGATTTGATTAACTGTTTAACCCTTTGGGTGTCGGTAGCGGTTTTAGTCGCGATGATTCCTGTGGGAATCATCGCGACTAAAACCGCTACCGACACCCAAAGGGTTATGGGCCTTCGGTAGTGCTTTTGGTCGCGGTGATTCCTGCAGTAATCTTCGCGACCAAAAGCGCTACCGACAGCCAAAGGGTTAATTTGTTTTATCCTCTTGGATGCTGAGAGATCATTATATTTTGAAACATAACTGTTTGGTCACAAGCAAACCTGAGTCATATGCAGCTTTTTTTTTTTAATTTAAATTTTGACGTTTTGAAACTTCTGTAGACACACCCCTCAAAGACTTGCACGACATGTTAGCCTCAAATATATTTTAAAATATATACATTTTGTTTTAAGACCTTCTTTTCGTATGGCTGGCTAGATTTTTTTCCTTTCACGCCTAAAGATGGCATTAAGTCGCCTGTTCGGCGGTAAACCCAAATAATTAACTAACTAACTTACATTTTTAAATATTATTTTTACTTCTGTTTTAGGTGTGGGTTTAATTATGTTTCCCTGGGTACCGTCAAAAACAGACTGTGTGCCTTGCTTTATCGTGTTCTTATTTTTCTCTCCACAAATGCGTGTATCCTTTTTATGCTTGTTTTCGGCTGGGTTACACATCTCCTCTGATCGTATGTGTTGATTCTATAATAATGAGACAAGCTAGAACATCACGCTTCTTAGTGCTTATCAGATGTGTTTTCCGGCCAGGTTCAATCAAGTTCTGCAATTCATTGCTATACTCACGAGCAAAAGAAATGCGACAATTTTGGAATCATCGGAAACACTTTAGTGTTTCCGATGATTCCAAAAATTTCGCATTTCTTTTGCTGGTCAGTATAATTATTTTGTTGGCTCTAAATCATAAAAATCGACCACGTGAGTTCGGGAACCGGAAGAATAATTATTTTAATGTTTGTCTTTTGAGCTTACAGGTGAAAATGATATCCATTTGTCCATAAATATGCCAGAAAGCTAAGCGTATAAAATCAGAGGGTTACACTGTGTAACAAAATCTATGATTGAAAACTGAAAAGCGACACCACTGCTCTTCCAGAATTTCGACCGAGAACAGTCATCTGGGGGGCTATTATACACATTACCCACCCCATGACAAGACATTTGCATCTGAAAGGGGCATAGATGCTCATGAGCCCCTCCATGGGGCTCATGAAGATCTATGCCTGTTGCCGTTGTAGATTAGTCCTTTGTCCTTCCATGTATTTAAATGTTTTAGAATTTACATTCAAGGCTAGTCCCTGATCACTTTTAGTGCCAATGGGACATAAAAATGAAGAAGATGATGATGACATTCAAGGTTTGTAGGCAGCAGAGGATCCAGCAAAACCTTTTACGCCAGCAAGAGGCATAGATTCTCATGGATCACGGCAGCTGCGGGGGCCCATGAGGATCTGTGCCTCTTGCTGGCGTAGACTGGTCCTTCATGAGTCCTCAGGTTTAGATATTGATGATTTAACCCTCCCCCTTCTGTAACCATCTCAGATTTACTGCGGGGTTGAGTCTGAATGTCTGAGGCATACAAAACAATAAGTGATGTCATCAAGAGACATAGATCCTCATGAGCCCCCGCATACGCGGGGGCTCATGAGGATCTATGTCTTGCAGTTTTGGTGTTTTTCGCTGTGCTATGGCAAGCGAAGAGGTCAAGTTGAGGGGTAGTTTGGGGGCCCGGGGTAATAGATCCAATTGCCTCACCCCCTCGGGGGCTCTTAGTTGCCGCTGTGTTGTGTGTCCTGAGGGGTGAGGATCGTGAAGAGATGGTCCACCCGAGGATAGGGGATAAGGGGTCGGGGAAGCTTAGTGTAACACGACACTCTATGAACAGACCTTTTTTTTTAACCCTTTGGCTGTTGGTAGCGCTTCTGGTCGCGGTGCGGAATCACCGCTGACCAAAAGCGCTACCGACATCCAAAGAGTTTGAAGGGAGACAGAGAAAGGACTCGCATGGGGAGGTGGCCGAGGGAGGTTTGGGGGAGGGGGTGGGTGGGTGTGGGGTTGGGGGTGTGGGGTGGGGTGGGGAATGGGGGTGGGGAAGGGGGGTGGGGGGGAGAGAAGTTGCGTGGTGCAGGGGCAGGAAAAACCCCAACAAGATAAAGGTGCTGGTGGTAAGTTGATATATGTCAGATTGTGGGGCTGACTTGAGACAACTTTAAAACCAATGGAAAAGAGAAAGAGCACCATCACCAGCATCAAATTTAATAACAAAACCTGACTTCCAATACCAATAACCGGAAAGGTCTGTTCTCGTTACTGAATAAACAGCGGCAATATATAGTTTTAACACACACACACACACACACACACAGAAACACACACACACGCGCGCGCGCGCATGCACTCACAGACACACAATACATGTCCTATGAAAATAAGAAAACACTAAAAATGAGAATACATCAAATAAAGCAACGAGAACAAAGATGACAACGACAACAAGCAAAGAAACAAAATCGACCGACCGATCCACCAACCGAACAAAGAAACGAAAGAAGGAACAAACAAACAAACAAACGAACCAACGAACTAATTAACGAACGAACAAACGAAAGAACGAACGAATGAACGAACTAACGAACGAACGAACGAAGGAAGGAACGAGCCAACGAACCAACGAACGAACCAACCAACCAGCCAGCCAGCCAGTCAACCAACCAACCAACCAACCAACCAACCAACCAAACAAACAAAGCCAAAAACCAAAGCCAGGCACTCCACAAATGAATACCCACCCAATAATTGCCACTTTAATTATGTTTGCCCTTCCGTATAGCGAAACCACCTCTAATCATCATAAACAATCTAAAATATGGTATCAGTTGTCAAAGAGACCAAAATCTACATACGAAATTGGTTCTACACGTCACGCACATTTGCTTCAACTGAGATCGAGCGTCGCGCGCGCGTTTATCGTACAAACAAACCACAGTTTGCGAAGACAGTTCGAAAAAACAACTAAAACAATTAGCCCTACAGCGGGAGACGGATCGACCGTGATAATTCAAGGGTAGTGCCAGATTAGCTTGGCACTACCCTTGAATTATCACGGTCGATCCATCTCCTGCAACTGGTACATAGTCGTTAGGTGACACCTTTTAAATGCGGGAAATGTGGCCTTCGGGGTTCAATAGGTTAAAACAATGTAATTAAAAAAAAAAACCGTCAACGGGCTGAGGTCGGCTTTAATTGGCCCGCGCTCAGTCGTAGTTTGCTCGCTTGGGAAAGCTGACGTGATACACGTACAGTGTACGTCATTCATTTTTCAGTCTACTTCTCTGATAACAAGGTCGGACATAACACAAGTCGTATATATATGACAACACTTTTTCAGAGGTTCCGACAACAGTCCTTCTATGTTAATGACTTCGCTTATGATAACCTTCGGATATATCAACAAGGAAAATTGGATACCGCTGGCGATTTGTTATATCCCAAGTTTACTGAATATCAGACGTGATCCGCTTCAGTCTCAGGATGTGAACGAAACACAACGCTGCAGACAGTTGAGAGGTATAACTTTTCATGAGACCCTGCGATTGCAGGGGCGCCTGAGAATCTATGTCTCTCGTAGCAGACAGTCCGAATTAACAACTCAAACAAACAAACAAACAAACAAACAAACAAACAAACAAACAAACTTGTTGCATATTGCAATGTATGTCAGTTATTAGTCGTGGATTTTTTTTAGGATGTGTGTACTCGCCGACCTCACCAAGCAAGCGGCATAGATTCTCATGGGCCCCTGCATTCGCACGGGCTCATGAGAATCTGTGTCTTCTACAGGTGAAAGATTGTGAATGTGGAATTGTTATGAACAAGAGACAGCTTGAAAAGGTAGTTGTCATAATTCAAGAAAGCATCAACTCGCCGAAAAATCAAATGATGTGGGAGGAACGGGACTGCTACACTCTCAAGGAGGCTTTTCGCTCTCTGTAAAGGGGTGAGGTCCTAAGTAAACCGAAAAAAAAAATTACATGGCATTTTGAAATATTTTGGGGGCTTGGGTGGTAGCAGTTCCGGAGTCCCAGGACCCCCACTCCGCCCACGGTGTTAATTTCTTCCCCCGTGAAAATGTTTTTTCAGATTCCTGGTCGAAAATTGGAAGTCACAAAGAAACGTCATTGTTAGTGTTTTTATTTGCTTTGCATGTCACGGCAGGTTTTTCACCTTTCCCTAATCCCTCCCCTCCCAAAGACCCCTCCCTTCTCCCCTTCTGCCTGTCAACACCACCTTCAAACTCCTCCCTATACTCACAACCACCCACCCACCCAACCATCCCCAAACTGTCTCGTCCTGTGGGAAGATAGCCGCTTCCACACGGAGGTGTATGTCCGGTTAACATTTTCACTTCAGGGACCTCCCCCCCCACCCTCCCCACCACACACACACCTCATGAACTGAAGAGGCAAAGAACCTCATGACTGATCCCCAGATTTAGCCTCTCGCGCTTAAGCCTACAGACGTTCTTTGGCCTCGAGCTGTCTCGCTTGCCACTCCATTTTTATCCGTGTTCCTAAACGGTTGGGGTTTACATCTGGCACGGTTTCAAAGACGTAATTTTTCGAGTCCGGTTTGAAGAGGAGGGGTTGAATGCGGCGGTTGTCCGGGGAAAGCGCCGTGCACAATTCCCTTGTCTGCATGTCTCGGCAGTCATCACACCTTTACTGTTCGAACCGAACCAGTTTTTAAAGGTCACCGGTGTAACCCTAGACAGATAGGTTACAACACTAGGTGAGATACCTGCGATTTAAATCTGAGAGACGCGAAGTGTTTTGTGCCTTTTTTTTTTTGGGGGGGGGGAGGGGGCGTGGGGGAGGGGGTGGGGTGGTGGTGGAGGGGGGTGAGATGGGTGGGTGGGTGGGTGGGGGTTGGAGGGATGGGTGGGTGGGGGTAAACTCTCCCACTCTCTCTCCGTCTGAAACCCTCTTTCTCCTCCTTCCAGTCCGCCCTCAAAACTCACCTCTTTCAACAGTTCTAGCACTATAAGGCCACCACACTCCCCATCCCAAGCTGACTGTATTCAGTTGTGGTACGTGAGTCATTGTCAAAAGCGTGCACATGCGTGCGTGAGTTGTGAGTGCGCGCCTAGAGTTATAATTATTATAAGATAAGCGCATTATAAATACCGTAATTATTATTATTAAACTTAAAATGAAATGTTTGTGGTAGACACAGTGTTGCCTTGTGAAAGCAAAAAGCAGCGCGTCCAGTTTTGTGAAAAGCGAGATTTTATTTTTGCAAAAAGTTGGAAAATATCGCTTTTCACCGAAATGGACTTACTGTCTTTTACTCACAAACCAAATAGGTGAGGCTAGCGCTGGTAGGACAGCACACAAACCAGACGTGGGAAGGCCATGTCTGGTGCTCCGAGCATTAACTCATTCAGCCCGACGCATGTATTTCCCAAATTTTTGGGGCGTCATCTAACGACTATGCACCTGTTGCAGGAGATGGATCGACCATGATAATTCAAGGGAAGTGCCAGATTAGCTTGGCGCCGACAGGATTTATTATCATGGTCGACCCATCTCCTGTTGTAGTGCGTCAGGGCTGAATGAGTTAAGGGAATTAATCAATTACCAAATCCTCCGATTATTATAGGCATAACTAAAAAATAATTATAACAAAAGCATGAGCTGTAACAATTACGTTATACAGCTGATCATCTCCAAGTAAAGCCCCCTAGTTGCTCTAGTTCTGCACGAATTAAAAAGCTTAAGGCAGTCCCAACTAGTCCAGATCATATACCAAATAAAATATAAAGCATACTAATATCTTTGTGGTTTGTAGAAAAAAAGTCAACGCATAAATAAGGGCCTAATACTCAGCGCTGGACATTCACAGAGTTAGATCCCCTGCCCCCTCCTATCAGGCACCCAATCGCCAACCCACAGAAAAATACGCAGGTAAAGAACAAAACTATATATATATCCCTAAAAAAGATGCATCAGGTCAAGCCTATAACCCATGTCTTTTTCTGGAACTTAGGAAGTAGGCAGGAGAAACACACATACACAAACAAGAAGGTGCGGGTAAATACCCTGAAAGCCCACAGCAGATGCACAAGACAGTACACAAGAATGTAACGATGCAAATTTTGCATCGAGTTATGGAATACTCACAAACCAGATAGGTGAGGCTAGTGCTGGTAGAACAGTACACATTTAGTAGTGCAGCTTCTTGTTTGTGTATGTGTGTGTCTCCTGACTACTTCATAAGTTCCAGAAAAAGACATGGGTTAAAGGTTTGACCTGATGCATCCTTTTTAGGGATGTATATGATAGTCTTGTTCTTTACTTGTGTATTTTTCTGTGGGCTGGTGATTGGGTGCCTGATAGGAGGGGGCAGAGAATCTAACTGTGTGTATGTCCAGAGCTTACTGTCTTTTGCCTTCACAGGGCAGAATGGGGAACTGAGGAAGGGGGGGGGGGGGGGTGGTAGGGGGCGGGGGGGGGGGGGGGGGCGGTGACCCCACATGGACGTAGGAAGATTTTGGGGGAGGTAGGGTTAGGAGGGAGTGGGCGAAGTAGTGGGAGGGGATCAAGCAAGACCGACTTGATGAATACATACATTACATAGGCATTACGGTATCCATAAAACATTAACTCATTGCGCCTGAGGTACGAAATACCCACATTTTGGAGTTATCCTCTGAGGACTGCATTACACTTCAGGATAGTTCAAGCGTGGTGGCAGAATGGCTTGGCGTCTATAGGCGCCAAGCTATTCTGCCACCACCCTTGAACTATCATGGTAGAGCCATGCCTTGCTGTGGTGTGTCGCGGGCAGAATGAGTTAAAACTTACAGCAGAAACTTGTTTTGAGAGAACAACCTTATGAAAGATCACCTGTCATCAAAGACCATCATTTAGGTGGCTGCAGCCACCGAGATGATGGTCTTTAGTACATTCTGGCCCGGGACCGAAATCTCCAAATTTTGAAGTTGCCCGCTGAAGGACTGTATGACAATTCTAGAGACAGATCGAACATGACAGTTCAAGGGTAGAGCCAGAATAGCTTGGCGCCTAAGGGAAAAAGCTATTCTGGCACCACCCTTGAACTATCGTGCTCGATCCATGTCTTGCTGTGGTTTGTCGGGACTGAATGAGTTAATGACACTTTTTGCGCTTCAAGACTTCTCTTTTACGACCATATGTTTCTTGCAACAAAAAAAAAAGTGTGGTGGTTGAAAACAGCATCTGCTCTATCATTATTAGCCTGATTTTATTGTAACAACGAAACGTTATGCCGCGATGTTTTCTTATCTTTATTCTAGTAGCAACAAATTTAGTGCGCACGATTTCCGTTAATCAGAAGTAGGTCCCATTTGCACGTGTGTCGACGAAAACAATAAATTGAAAGCCCGGTCAAACATGTTTTCGTCAAAATACGAATTTTAATTCTCTGATAGTGAAGTAAGAAGATAAAAATTGCGCAAACCTCGTTGTAGAACATATTTTGGGCGCGAAGCGGCGCCTTGTGTGTGTGTGTGTGTGTGTGTGTGTGTGTGTGTGTGTGTGTGTATGTGTGTGTGTGTGTGTGTGTGTGTGTGTGCGCGCGCGCGTGCGTGTGCGTGCGTGCGTGCGTGCGTGCGTGCGTGTGTGTGTGTGTGTGTGTGTGTGTGTGTGTGTGTGTGTGTGTGTGTGTGTGTGTGTGTGCGCGCTCGCGCGTATGTGCGTATGTATCGCAACAAGAAAATCTCCGAAGTTTGCGTACGTACAAGCTTG
Source organism: Semisulcospira habei (assembly GCA_036245525.1). Classification (NCBI taxonomy): domain Eukaryota; kingdom Metazoa; phylum Mollusca; class Gastropoda; family Semisulcospiridae; genus Semisulcospira; species Semisulcospira habei. The sequence goes on along the minus strand of BTPG01000006.1, from coordinate 115,478,760 downwards.
AATTTAGGAGAGGTGTTTCATTTTAAAATTGGATGTCTCATTGAAGAGTTAAGTGACCGTTCATAAAAAGTCGGTTGACCCACATTAGAGTCCGTTATTGTCATTATATTTACTTGCAGTTTTGGATATAGCCGGATTGGAGAAAGACATTGGAAGAGTTCTTTAGCCAGCTTTGTATCTTTTGAACTTTTAAAGTAAAAATTAATATTTGAAAAAAAAAATTAAAATGTAAAAATCCCCGACATCTTGAGAAAATTAGACAGTGACGGTGTCTCAAAAGCAGAAACTTCGTCATCACAGACACGGACGCAATACTCTAGATGTGACGAATTTCTCCCCTCTCAAAACAATGACGAGTATGCACTTTGACCCTAATAGAGCTCACTGATGCATTGGCAAACTTGCGAGGGTTTACAAATATATTTCAAAATCATAATTAGGTCAAAGACAACAGGTAGAAACCCTTGACCGCAAGTACAGCTCGCTTGTGAGTTATGGCTCTTATATAGAAGAAACTTTGCGGATTATGGTTCATGCGGATTATGGTTCATCCCATCTTGTCAGCAAGTTGACCTGCTGATGATTTCCGAACAATGTCTGTTTCGCTATTGGGCCTTGGTGAGGGTGGCTCGTTAGTTCGGAGTTAAAGTCGTCAGTGGCACAAAAGCGACAATGGGCGGCTCTAAGGGGCGGGTGATCAGTGGGGGGACAGGGACAGCTATTACCAATGGAGTACGATTAGACCACTGATCAACTCAGGCTCACTGCAACTGTATCACTTTGATTTACCGTAACTTTAATCGTGTATGGCATACGTATGCATTAACACACTATAGTAACTATTCTGCGGTATTATCTACGTTAAAAAAAAAAAATTATGGTCAAACTGGAGATAGTCTAGCCTGGCCGTGCTATGCATGAGCCGACGGCGGGGCTGACGTCGCTCCGATGGATTTTTGCTTACCGTGAATTCAAGTTGGGTCTGCCAGCTGAACGTAGAAAAATAAAATCCCTGCCCAAAAACTGGGATCATGTTGGTTGATGGAAGCCAACGCGGCTTCAGCCACAATGCCCTCCAAATAAGAATGCAGGTCAAAGGAAGGTAATCCAAGCTCCCTCGGTTGTCGCCCTAGCGCACTTAACCTGCCAGCGGTGG
>BTPG01000006.1:115450104-115472604 GCA_036245525.1 Semisulcospira habei | reverse complement strand
CGTGTGTGATACAGCTCCGGTGCGTGAACGGCCACAAGAGTGTCTTGTAGAAAGTCTAGTCATCAAAACACGCGATATTGAAACATGACCTACTTTAAGCTCACGTGCAATGACGACATTAGTTATGGAGACGTCATGTATTCGCTATTACGTCGTCATCTAGGAACATTTGTCTGGCGTCGAAAATAATGATGCCACATTACAAAATAAATTACGTCAGGATCTTTGCCAAAAAGTGATGTCGGCTTTGTTGTGGCTAGGCATGTCCGAAAACCAACTCACTTCGGATTACTGCAAAAGAAAAAGGTGAGTAAGAAATAGACTCTTACATCGGTGTTTAGGTAATATTGAAAATCTGACTCTCGTGGTCTTAAAACCTGATCCTACTCGCTTTCGCTCGTAGGATAAGGTTTTAAAACCACTCGAGTGAGATTCTCAGTATCACCTAAACGGCACCGATATTAGACTCTATTATATACTTTTGCTTTTGACTTTCTAGACTGCAACTGAATTGAACGAACGCTTCATGGTACTTTCTAGAACTGCAATTTAGACGAACGCTTTATGGCAACACTGAACAAACAAAGTTAAACACGCACTCAGAACCCTAACAGTTTGAACTTGGAAACGCAATTGGAAACGCAAAAGGTACGAGTTATGAACATGCACCGAAGTTAGTAGCAATGTGGAGGTTTGCACATAAAGTAGCGCTTCGTAGTCTCTCTCTTGGCTTGACTTCGCGAACGAAGATTTTATAGGAGTTGCCCACGACGTCTGCAGGCTTGTTCGTGGCTGCGGAGGCCAATCCGAGACAGGCAGTTAGCAGGCTTGCGAAGCTCAAGCGTCCATCACTGCGGCGCCGTGAGCAGCTTGAACTGAATAGATGGATATGCGCGCCTCGGATACACCTTACAATACAATACAATACAATACAATACAATACAATACAATACAATACAATACAATACAATACAATACAATACAATACAATACAATACAATACAATACTATGCATCAATACAATACAATACAATACAATACAATACAACACAATACAAATATCAATACACTTTATTGTCCCAATATATGTAAAAGGGAAATTTGTCTTTCATCACGTTTTACCATTGTTTAAGAATAAAGATAAAAGTAAATGTACATTTCACATCACATCATTTACTAAAACTAGATTTCATTTTATATAAAAAAAATACAATACAATACAATACAATACAATACAATATAATTCTATGCATCAATACAATACAATACAATACAATACAATACAATACAATACAGTACAATACTTTGCATACCTTGTGCTAAAAGACAGCGAGCAGATGCATAGCCCGCAAACCAGTAGCATTCCAAGCACCATGTGCATATGATATCACATGCAACAGATATATCTAGCAATTTCAGCTTACCCCTTCAGTATTGCCACTGGACGCATAATTTGTTTCTAAAAACTGAGTTAATTCAACGTCCAAAAGACAGCCATCCAAGGAAAATGGATACAAACTGGTCTCAGCAAGAGCCATAGATCCTCATGAGCCCCGCTCATGAACTGCGGGGGCTCGTGTTCATCTGTACTCCAATGTGGAATTTTTTTACCCTGTAGTTTAACTCATTGTGCCCGAGGAACAAAATACCCACATTTTGGAGTTATTCTCTGAGGACAGCATTACAATTCAGGAGAACCATCATGGTCGAGCCATATCTTGCTGTGGTGTGTCGCGGGCAGTACGAGTTAGGCATCTACAGTGGTCCGGCTAACAAAATGCCAGCGGCACAGTACGGTTGAGTCAAAGAGTCCACACACCTTATTGTAATGGAGTCCCCTCTTACAACTGCTTCACTCGCATTATAGACATGAGTTGTGCTTTGAAAATGTTAAATCATTGCCTCGGTTGTCAGACCATTAGGGAAAATATGTTTCATCTGAGAAATATATTGGTTCAACGTCCACGGCACCTGAGTGACAATGGACGGCCCTAACGGGCGGGTTTTGTGGGGCCGGGACATGGACAAGGACAGATATAACCTGAGGTACAACCTGAACATTGATCAATTCAGGCACACTGAAACTGTGCCACTTTCAGCGGACACTTCAGACCTTTCAACGGACCTGCTACTGAACAAGTCCGTCTTATGTTTTTTTCCTCTGGACTGGAAAAAATATATGTACAATTATTGTCCCCCCCCCCCCCCCTCCCCCGCAAAGAAAAGAAAAATGTTTGTCTTATTGTCTTTCGCAGATGTGCATTGTCCTCCGTGACCCGTCTTTCCCAAACAGAACCACGTCCTAATTTTCACTGTTCTCTCCTGGGAACCTCTTGGCTGTCCTTTCGTCACTCAGTTCCATCAGTAAGAGGCATAGATTGTCACGGGCCCGTGCGGTAGCACGGGCTCATGACAATTTATGCGTCTTGTCCTCAGAGATCGTACATTTTTACATCATAACATCCATGGAATCTTCAGCATATCTTAAGTTTATTTTCCTCGTTAGACAGGCTGGCGACATGCATTAAGTATTCTGTTGCTTTGAAATTCTATTTATTTATTTTTTACATGTTGCTGTCTTGTCGTTCAGCGAAATGCAGACAAGAAACAAGAAATGTACGTCCTCAGAACGAGGAAGTCATCCGGGGCAGAGTCCCACGAAAGCTTGCACCGGAACACTACGTCTGCGCATGCGTCAACACCCGCCCGGAGTTCTCGCCCTTTATGAAATATGAATAAAATTAGGCCTTTATCGCGCGCGCGGGGTTGTAACCCGACTCTGCTGGTCCCAAATCAGCCCCCTACTCGACCACTCGCAACTGTTATGAAATTAGTTTACCATCTCTTTCGGAAAATGGGGATTCTCATCATCGCCGCGTGCCCTTTGACCTCTCATTATGGTCGACACGGGCAAGAGCAAATAACTCTGGCTGCCGGTGCTTTCAACGGCGGATGAAATCCAAATAGAGTCGACACGACCAGGGTGACGGTGGCAGTTGCGGTGTTGATGATATCGATAGAAATCTGCTAAGATATTTTTTTTTCTTTCTCCTCTTTTTACCCTAGAGGCTGGCAGATTTTTGGGGACAGCTTTGTTATAAAGGTAAGGGGAGGCAGGAAACGGGGGCTCTGGGCCAGAAACGCTTATTTCCGATGTGTGTTAACCCTTTGGCTGTCGGTAGCGGTTTTTGTCGCGATGATTCCTGCCAAAGCCAAAGCGTTAATGTACAATGTTTGTCTCTTCCATTCCCTTCCTCAGTGTATTGTTCCATGGAGTAATGCAGATGATCTTTCTGTACTAATCACCCAGTTTCTGTCTTGTCAGACTGTTCATTGCTGATTGAAGCTGGGATTACGTTGGTCAAAGCTTTGGCTCTGTGAAATGCGCTGAACACCGAACGCCTCGTCGCTAGTCATGTTTTGCTGCGCTCAAGATGTGCATGAAAGTGGTGGTTTGTGGTTTTAGTGAGAATAAGAACAATAAGAAATATGTTTGCTCACTTTTTTGGCACATAAAACATTTATGAGTCATTTTTAATCTCATCGCCATCAAGCCCATACCTTCATACCATTTTTTCTCGCCTTAAATCACACAGTGACACTGCAGCCTTTCAGACAGCTGTTTTCATGTGCAAGAGGCACAGATTCTCATGAGCCCCTGCATCGCAGGGACTCATGAGAATCTGTGCCTCTTGCTGGTAGATATCACTTTTACATCTTTACTCTTTATCGGGGTTTGAGAGTTTCGAGTAACAAAGGGACCTTAGTCTCCCTTGCCGCCGTTCATCTGATCAGGCTCCGTGGATCGTGTGGAGCTTGCAGCGCGGCTGTGGTGGTGGGGGGGGGGGGGATCGATTGGATCCTCCTGGTCGTTTGTCCTGGTCCTTGTTCCAAACACCAAAACCGGGCCTCAGAACCAGCATGAAAAGCACTCTTGCCTCTACTTTCGCATTGGAACCTTTCTTTCGCCATCGCCTCTAACAACTGCAAAGCAATTTTATTTTTCTTATACTTTATACATTACACTTTGTTATAATTCGGGAATCTCATCTGGTTTGGCCGGTCTGGTCTGTTTTTGTCTGGAGTTGTTTGGTGTCGTCTTGCTGTCGGCGTCCTGACGTGTCTTGTCTTGTCCAATATCGTAGGGGCGCATCAACTTATTCATCCCCGACACACCACGGCAATACAGTGGATCCAGCATGATAGTTCAAGGGTGGTGCCTTGAACTATCATGTTCGATCCGTCTCTAGCATTGTAATACAGTCCTTCAGAGGGCAACTTCAAAAAGTTTGGAGATTTCGGTCCTGGGGTTGAATGTGTTAATTTGGTGAATGTATTTAAAACAATGTGTGTGTGTGTGTGTGTGTGTTGTGTGTGTGTGTGTGTGTGTGTGTGTGTGTGTGTGTGTGTGTGTGTGTGTGCGTGTGTGTGGGGGGGGGGAGGGAGGAGGGGGGGGGGTGCAAAGACAAAAGAAACAACGGAAAAATGTTTAAGACAGCACGGCATCCTGTTTTGCAGATAGGTACAGTGCCCCGAGTGACCGTCTGACCTTTCATTATTTTTTAGTGATAGTCATGCCATAGTTAGTGATTGTATTTCATGGCGATAATATTTCCCTGCGGAAAGTAAGAAAGTAGTTTGAATTTTAGTTTTCAAAATCGTGGACTGTAGATGTCGACAGACACAGCTACTTTCCTCTCTACTTTCTTTCTTCTAGTCTTCACGTTTAACTTCAAGCAACCAACCTATCCATCGCTCATTTGATCATTCACAAAGCAGACGATCGCATGGAACCAGACACGGTTGTCACCCTTGACACTCGCATGCATAAACCTTTCCTTCCTTTATTCGAGGAGCAAGGTCTTGATGGAATTAACGCTTACAGTCAAGAGCCATAGAAACTCATAAGCCCTCTGCATCTGCAGGGGCTCGTGAGAAATCTATGCCTCTTGCAGGCTGCCGGTTCAGTGTTCCTGAAGGACCCTCTAACCGCGCACCACAGTCCCGGCACCTCGTAACACACGCATGCGCACGCGCCTGCGTTCGCACGCGCTCCTCACGGACCCGTCCCATGATCTTGTAGCGCGTGGCGGGCACGTGTCACCCAACCTGGCGTCCGAAGTATGTCGCGGGACATTGGAGAGGAATAGCTGTCTGACTTTCCAGATCGAAAATGGCCAGCACTTTAGAACAGTTTGCCAAACACTGCGTACAAGTCAAGTGAGATGATCGGTCTGTGATAGCTCCAGAATAGTGCCTGATTAGCTTGGCGCCACCCATCCTCGCGTCCAAAGTATAAAAAGACGGAATATTGGAGAGACAGATGTCTGATTTAGACAACAAAAATGGCTGGCGTTTTAGACTAGTTTGCCAAACGCTAAGCACAAGTCGAGGGAGACAGATCGAACCGTGATAGCTGAAGGATTGTGTGATTAGATCGGTCCCTGAGTCCGATCTAATTAGTCACTACCCTTGATCTTATATGATCGTGACATCTCTAGTTGATGGTCTTGGGGATTACAGAGAATAAGAATTGGCTTGGATGTTGAGTGAGATACTGCAGCTGTGTAGAATTGTATTTAGTTGATCCATTTGTCTTCATGTCAAAGCGCTTAGAACCGACCTAAACAGACGGGTTACAGCGCTATTATTATTATTATTATTAGTAGTAGTAGTAGTAGAAGTGGAAAGTAGTAGTAGAAATAGTAGTAGTAGTATCATTATCATCGTCGTCATCGTTATTATTATTATTATTATTATTATTTATTATTATTTATATTATTATTATTATTACTATTATTATTACTGATTAAGATGACAGCGCAAGGATAGTGCCTGATTAGCTTGGCGCTTGCAGGCGCCAATCTATCAGGAAATATCCGTGCGCTTTCATGATCGAGCTACATTAATTATCTGGCTTTCGGTTGTATAGAGCACAGTTTGGAATGCTAGAGTGTCACTGTTACTGGCAGTGTCCGAAATGTTGTTATTTTGTGTGTGCGTTATAAATTGGTTTGGCACAAGCTAATTAGACACTATAACTTTGCTATCAAGGTCGAGGTGCCACTAAACGCTGGCGTTGGGTGTTATAGGGATAGACGATAAGCTGGGATGTCGGGGTGTCCAAATTATTGTTATACTGTGTGCGCTGTGCAAAGTGGTTTGGCACCCCGGGTGTGTACTGTGTGGTGGTTATCGAGATAGTGATGGTGGTGGCGATAAACCGTATGTGTTGGAGTGCAATCTAATGTGATTGTGTGTGTGTGTGCGCGCGCGCGCGCGCTTGTGTGTGTGTGTGTGTGTGTGTGTGTTTGTGTATGTGCGGGTGCTCGCTCTCACGCACGAACAGTTACATGTTTGTGAGTGTCAAACGATGCCTTGCAACACAAAAATACTCCAAGAGAAGAAGACAGGCTAGCAAAGCAGACACTGACGGATGGCACACTGGCTGAAATAAAATCAACCAACCGAATAACCGATCAGTCAACCGATGAGCTAGCTAACTAACAAAACTTCCAGCCAGCCAACCGACCATTTGTGTGACCAACCAATTGACCAATCAACCAACGAACCACCCAACTCAATAACCAGTCAACCTACATAACCACAAACAAGCAGCAAATCAAACAACCAACCAGACATGATATCGTCTCGTCTGCACTGTGAAGGCAGAAGGTAGTAAATCCATTTTTGTCAAAAGCTTAATATACAAAGAAAATCTTGCTTTTTACAAAAGGATTATTGTCTTTTGCCTTTTGCATGGCAGTCTTCACGTACATTCAGCAAGAACTGAAGGCTTGAAAATATTGCTCGGTTGATTTTCAAAACCCACTTGAACTCTGCATGCGCGGTGTGACGTCACAGTTGTCAAAGAGTCACGTGGCATGACGAACCCTCTCATTTCGGTGTCCATATTCCTCTCCTGATTTGATCACTTGCGCAGTCAGCATGGCGGAAACCACACAATTTGTCATCTCGTAGGCGACACGGAAGTTTTTTTTTCAGACTCTCTGTCTGGCAGTCAGATCTTTCGCGTCTAATGCCAGCTGTGGGGATCGACAGCTAAATCTCAAAGGCAGTGTTTATTGCGCCTTGCGCTTCATCCACGAAAACTCAAGGGCAGTGATTGAACTAAATGCTCAAGGGATGTGCCCGATTAGCTTGGTGCCTGGAAAGGCTCCAAGCTAATCGGGTACATCCCTTGAGCTTTCGTAATGGATATAATTATCTTCCGTGGTATTACGAAGTCCTTAATTTGTAACGTGTTTGACTGTGAAAACGAAAAAGATAAGGGAGGACGGTTCGTCTGGGGCAGACTGAAATAAATTTACTTTGTAAAACAATGTCTCCCACTTCACTTTCGGCGTTATTTAATGTTCCACTTTCATGAGCCCGGAAATAGGCTGCTGACTTCGACAGCTCTAGAGTACTGCCTCAAAGATACATGACCTTTGGCTGTCGGTAGCGCCTTTTGTCGCGAGGACTCATCGCGACAAAAAGCGCTCTCGACAGCCGAAGGGTTTGTGTTTTACTTCATCTCGGAAAATAAAATCTGCTACTTACAACATATAGAGTATAGAGTATGGAGCAAGTACCGACTTCCAAAGTGGTGCCTGTACTGACGAATTGGCATCCTTGCCGGCCCCAGGCTAATCAGGGTCTTCATTTGAGCCATCACTGTCGATCACTAAATTTCCAGCAGTTCGGGGAAAGAAGTGCAAGAGCTGTATAAAACTATTTAGGGGAGCTGGTTAGCTCAGTTTATAGAGCTTTTGATGTTCATCCGAAAGGTCGTGGGTTCGAATCCAGCTGGGGTCAATTTTTTTCAGACCCTATTCGGTTCCCCGTCTTTGAAATCACCGTCGTGGTGGACACAAGACGTTAAGCCCTAAACGTTTAACGTTTCTGTATAAAGGTATAAAAGAATAGCATCGCACTAATGACTATGCCAAACCCTGTGAAGATTCAGTCGACGTCACAGTTGTAGATTTAGCCCCACGCTGGTTGTCACCCTACCACTGATCACCGTTCATGTTTGGAACATTTAAGCAGAAGATGCCTGAAAATTAATAATTCTACCACTCTTAATTGTTAACGTTGGTGTTTAGTGATTTAGATTAGTTCTTGTCTCGACCACAGTGACACCCGAAGAATTTTAAAAAGAGTCATGCGGGATTTGTTACTGTAACGAAAATGATTGAAGTTAGTACCACTGTCAGTATAAAGGGTCAGTATTACTAGTATTACCATTAGTTGGAGTTACCTAGTTTAAAATTGGTACTCCTGCTATTCACAATGAGACAACCCAAAAACTTGACTCACTAAAGGGAAAGTACCAATTGTGTACTGGTCTGCGATTTTGGACCTTGCGGCCAACCATTATTATCAGTCAACCATTATTCTCATGAAACGTTAGCCGATTAATAAGATTCTGTTTTGGACGCTTTATCAATTAAGAAAATTTATGCGAACCATAGAGTACTCTAATTACTGAAAACAAGAAACCTAACCCTAACAATAACGTTAACCCATTAAGCCCTGACACACTACAGCAGGAGATTGGTCGATCATGATAATCCAAGGGTATGCCAGATTAGCTTGGCGCCTATCGGCGCCAAGCTAATCTGGCACTGCCCTTGAATTATCATGGTCGACCCATCTCCTGCAACTGGTGCATAGTCATTAGATGACACATCCAAAACGTGGGAAATACGGCCGTCTGGCTGAATTGGTTAATGTCGATCTTCTTTTGACGAGCTGTTTTGAGTGTCACTTTTAAAAGACAATCGTGCGTTCAAATGCGACAAATTCAATAAAGAAATAAATACACGTTTGGAGATTGCTCCATCAAAAAGGGGCAAAAATTATACGAATAAGTTGAGATCGACAAAGTAGCTATGATAGTATAAATCAGAAAGATAGCTTCCGTTTTGTGTTGAAAGTAGGTGTATATAATTACAGGAAACTAATGACTATTGCCATACAGTTGCGGTGTGATGAACATTTAAATGGTCCGCAAAATATTATTTCCACACTGTGTATCTTTACATTGAGTTAATACACTGCTGTATCAGCATCCCGGTATCTCCACTGAAAAATTTGGGTCACATGGTCTGTCATCTGGGGAAAGACAGGATTTAATATCTTAATAAAAAAAAAATCATGGAGCAGTTTCACTACAGCGGACTATCCACCTTTACGGTCTGTGTTTTACTGTTTATTGTGTTCGGCTAACACTGCCGTCAGTATGACGTCATATTATATGGGGGAGAGAGAGAGAGAGAGAGAGAGAGAGAGAGAGAGAGAGAGAGAGAGAGACAGAGAGAGAGAGACAGAGAGACAGAGAGAGATCGACTTCAGGGTCGAATCAGCTAGCAGTCAATCCATGGGCAAGAGATATACATTTTCAAAAGCCCCTTGCAATCGCAAGGGGCTTTTGAAAATGTATGTCTCTTGCTGGCCGAACTACATCATTACATTTTACCATCAACCCGTTAACCCCTTCGTGCCAGTGATCGCAAATTTCGCGTCTGGAACAACTGCACACCGATCGACATTCACTTGAAGAACACAAACTAAAAGGGACCAGAAACAGGCATAAACAACACAGGACCACATGAGCGGTTGTGGGGGAGGGGGGGGGGGGGGGGGCTCATGAGGGTCATGTCTCTTGCAGCCGGGTAGTGTTCGCCTTGCCTCCGCAACAAACTATATCAACATTAACCCAACGTAAAATGATTGGTGTCGAAATAGCATGGCGCCTCTGGAATCTTGTATCATGTTTTTAGGTGCGGTTTCGTCCTTGCCATTCGATACCGATTCTCTTTTTGTCCTTTTGTACTCTGCTTACATTATGACTATTTTTGTTGTTGTTGTTGTTGTCTTTAATGTAATATTCTGGCACGATCCTTGAACCAATTTGTTTTGGGATGCGCTAATCCTACGGTATCACTTCCAAGCTTTTAAAAAATAAATTTATTACAGTAACACATTCGATACCGAGTCTCTTTCTGTCTTTTTAGCTCTGCTTACATTATGACTACATTTTTGTTGTTGTCTTCAATGAAATATTCTGGCACGATCCTTGAACCAATTTGTTTTGGGATGCGCTAATCCTAATGTATCATCTTCAAGCTTTTTTAAAAAAAAAATTGTTAATACAGTAACACAATGATCACTCTTTAACCCATTTATCCCGGACGCACAACAGCAGGAGATGGACCGACAATGATAATTCAAGGGTAGTGCCAGATCAGCTTGGCGCCTGATGGCGCCTGATGGCGCCAAGCTAATCTGGCACCATCCTTGAATTAACATGGTCGATCCATTTGCTGCAACGTGTACATAGACGTCAGGTGACCTCCGTAACTTGGGACATCCGCTCTTGGGGCTAAAGGGGTTAATATCAACAGTGATCTGTCATTCAGCATTGTGGAATTATCAACGAAACTTAGTGACAGTAGCAACCAAAATCCGCCACCACACACCAAACGTGCTGCCGCTGAGCGGCTGTGTCTCGCCAGATAAAGAGAGGAAACTCTTCCAAAGAGGAGGAAACTCTTCTCAAGGGGACGCAACCCTGGACCCTCAGGGCCCATTAATCCTTAATTAGCTGCCCTTTACGTGCGAAGTTCTTTCGGCGACTGCGCTGTTTTAAACGGCGGTCTATTTATTTATCGTGACGCTGCGGCCCAAACTCAGAAACGCTGTTTGACTGATGATTCGCTTAAATCACCCCAACCGGACTTTTGAGCACGTCTCCAGCGCGAAATCTTTTAGAGGGCGGACCAATCTCTTCATCCTGTCATAAAAATTGAACGCTGACTCCAATGACCCTCATCGTCTACAAACACGGCTGTAGGTAGGGGCAGCCAAGAGGTATAAATCCTCATGAGTCCCCGCAATGAGGGGACACATGAGGATCTATGCCTCTTGCAGATGGGTAGTCGTTTGGCGCATGAGTGAATCGTGTTTGCCGATTGTGAGGCCTTTACGCTATTCTGTGCTCATTTGTAGCGCGACAGAGGCAGTGATGGGAAGATGATTTTTGTCAACACTAAAAACTTGAAAGGAAATTATTTTACGCCCCCTCCCCCCACCAAACAAAAAGAAAAAAAAACTGAGAGAGAGAGAGAGAGAGAGAGAGAGAGAGAGAGAGAGAGAGAGAGAGAGAGAGAGAGAGAGAGAGAGAGAGAGAGAGAGAGAGAAAGTTGTAGGGGATGGGGGAAGAACTGAAATTATCAAACCGCTTTTCGACCAAAATAAAAACAAAGTGGTTCTCTTCTTACTGGATGGCTAGCGCTTAGTTTAGGGAATATATACAATAAACTTTTGATATAACAAATCGCTAAGGGACCCAACATTTCTCTCTCTCTCTCTCTCTCTCTCTCTCTCTCTCTCTCTCTCTCTCTCTCTCTCTCTCTCTCTCTCTCTCTCTCTCTCTCTGTTTTTAGCATATAAGCTAGATATAAGCGTGTGTGTGTGTGTGTGTGTGTGTGTGTGTGTGTGTGTGTGTGTGTGTGTGTATGTGTGTGTGTGTGTTCGGCATACAGTAGCATGCAGACTAAGCCAGCTGAAGAGTTCTCATTCAGTCAGTACTTAGCACTTTTATCTTTAATAAGCCTACCATGATTGGTGTCCAAGTACCTTTAGCTGTTGGTTCTGGACCATATGTATTTACAGACAAGGCTGACCTGAAATGGACTGTGTTCACAAACGGACAGCCGCTGCTGCAACAGGTTGTTAATACACAAGAGCAAGACTGCAAAACTGTGGGTGCAAAACTGATGGCCTATGTCATGTGGCACCAAAAAGGCCTTTGGACTGGCATGTGATTAGACAAATACAATGAAACAATATGCATGTCTTACGGTCATGGCCCGTCAGGCATGACTGGTTCGACTCTGAACGAGTCCACGTTTGCCATATGGATATACTCCCACAGCATCCGCTCACAGACCATGCGTGACATCAGAGGCCCTGAACATCGTCGCTGTTCACAAAGAGAAGCACAAGAGCCGTGTCAAGGAAGATGCTGAGGACAGGGCCAAGATAAGAGAGGTGATTCCCATCTGCATCGATGTCTTTGTGACAAGCAACCAAACTACATCAAGACTGGTCAACATCTGCTCCGGGCCTGTCATGAATGACACTGCTGTCAATATTCACGATACGCTAGCAGTCTGAGAAACAGTGGACTGATGGTTTTCATAGCAAGGTCATTCATAAAGTGAAGAACACGTCATCTGTGCAGTTTAACAGCTTCAAAGCCTAGCAATGGGGATGCTCAAAGTATAGACGATGACTTATTTATATACGGGTGCTAGAGATCGTTGCATCATCGATGAAGCTGTTTCCTTGGAGTCTCTTTCTTCACTTGAGCTGGCACTCGCCACTGTTCTGTTTGATGAAGATCAATGCGGAAAACCGTCAGATCTGTGCTGAAGAACAACTTGCAAGGTCTGTCTGAGCTACGAAGCTACGATTCCCCAGAAGGTGTCATACTCGATGCCTGTGAAATTCTCTGGACGGTCCCCTGCCCCGCCTCACCAGCCAGAGCGTCGTATTTTGTTAATGCTGAGCACCGTCACAACGACCATGATGACTGATGTATACCGAAACAGCGCATGTGCTGCACGTGGATTTTGCATTAAACTGTGTCGCCCATCGATCTGTCAGCAAGGCATAAGTCGCATCTACAGCCTGCTGGAAGAACCCCACTGCCAAAGCCAGCATACAATTTTATATGCTGCTCAGGAACAGAGATCATTACGGATTAAACAGCATGAATAATGTAAAACATCACGCAAAGGTCATGCCCAATATACTCGCTGCACAATCGGTGACGAGTTGTGACACAACATCGTCAGCCGACAGCCTCCAACAAGCTTCAGTCTTTTGATGGCCGCCCTCTGGAATTAGATAGACACAACTGTCACGAGGCAAGAAATACTCATTCTACGACCAGAAGCGCAGCACACACTTGGCTGAGTATAAGGGAAGATATCTCTGGGAAGACGGCATGATTCAGAGCCCAGATTTGAAGCCCACTACTACGTGCTCACCATCATGTGTGTTTTGGAATGCGGCAAGCTCTCCATCTCCATATAAGACATCAGTCCCAGTTGGAATGTGGATTTAAGATGCAATAAGCCAAATACATGTACAATGCAAAATCAGCAGGTTGCAACCGATTCAGATTTGAACCTCGTGGACTGAAGTGAAGACCAGTTTCAGTTCTGTGGTTATCTATACAAGGTATATAGCATATGCAAGGTATGTGGCGGGCTTTACCTGACCTGCACCAAGTTCTGCACATGCAAATGGTGTGAAGCATGCAATAACCCTTTTACAGTCGTAATCGCTTACCATAATATAATTATGTAAAAGAATCAGAGTGAAGTAAATGTGAATTAATACACAACAAAAGTCACCATTCACAACAGAAGACTGCAATCGTTCATGATAAAAACATCCAAATAAAGCCACTTTTACACTTGCAGGGGGGAAACTTTTTTTTCATAAGCCGAACGGGTGGGAGGTCCGGAGGTCGGAACCTCAGCCCCCTCCCCCCCCCCTCTCGCGCCCCCTCGCTCCCCGCGATCCGCCCTTGATTCGATGTAGAAAATTATATATTTACTAAATTGTTTTGGACATAATCTTACAAAATCAGTGAGCCATTTCAAAAGAGTTTTCGTGTCTGAATTGTAATTACATGTGCCGAAATGAAAATTAGTATTTTTCCTGGCGGCCATCTTGGATTTTGCTTGATATAGAAAAACGCTCAATGTTGACATACAACGGATTCGAATTCAGCACCTCAAAATCATTCAGGATCCATTAAAACATTTTGTACTCCCGACAATGCAAGGTAGGCCCTACCTACGACCGGACTTAATCACAAAACTTGTTGCTCTGACCAATAATTCCAAATCGGTACTTCTCATATAGGTAGCGATTCTTCATAATTCTAACAAAGTGCCTTATATTAACACTGGTTTTCATTTTTAAGATAAGGTTCCGAGTTTAATCTATTTTGATGTCTCTGACTGACATACCGAATTTGACAGTGCACTGTGTGTGTGTGTGTGTGTGTGTGTGTGTGTGTGTGTGTGTGTGTGTGTGTGTGTGTGTGTGTGTGCGCGCGCGCGCGCGCGCGTGTGTGTGTGTGTGTGTGGCGCGCGCGCGCGTGCGCAAGGCCAGGTAAGAGTTATTACTATTTATCATTTAATATGTGTGCTGCTAGTATAATTAAGTTTTATGCGTTTTTCACTTGTACCCACATTGTTAAGTCTTAGTTATATTTAAGTCTTTTAGAAAGAACAGAGCGCGTGGAACCAAAAGACAATTTTCTCTTTTATTTATTTAACTCATTCAGCCAGACGCATGTATTTACCAAATTTTGGAGGCGCCATCTAACGACTAAGCACCTGTTGCAGGAGATGGACCGACCATGATAATTCAAGGCTAGTGCCAGATTAGCTTGGCGCCTATAGGCGCCAAGCTAATCTGGCACTAGCCTTGAATTATCATGGTCGACCCATCTCCTGCTGTAGTGCGTCAGGGCTGAATGGGTTAAAACAGACAATAACGTTTTTTTGAATCTTGAAGAAGAAAAAGAAGTAGAAAAGAAATAAAAAGATATTTATTTTACGTGAATTCAACAGCACTACCACCCCCCCCCCCCCCCCCCCCCGCTACTTCTTCTTTGTTCCAGACTATTACCCCTGATACGCTGAGGAGGGCAGAGAACAGAGAGGAATGGAGGGAGATGGTTGCCAAGTCATCAGTGGTGCCCCAACGGTCGGCAAGACTACGGGATATAGATAGATAGATAGATAGATAGATAGATAGATAGATAGATAGATAGATAGATAGATAGATAGATAGATAGATAGATAGATAGATAGATAGATAGATAGATAGATAGATAGATAGATATAGATAGATAGATAGATAGATAGATAGATAGATAGATAGATAGATAGATAGATAGATAGATAGATAGATAGATAGATAGATAGATAGATAGATAGATAGATAGATAGATAGATAGATAGATAGATAGATAGATTACCCCTGGAACTTTGCGCATCCCAGTGTTAATGATGCAAACAAATTGTTTACGACTGAGTTAACCCCAGTGCTATTACCCAAGGAAACCTAAACTACAACCCGTATTGTGGGAGCATAAAACATAGGCAACAGGAGTTGCCACATCCCGTAAATACTGTCCATACACATTCTACCCCAGGACCGAGAAGTTGCCCTCTGAAGGAGTGGTTTACAATTCTAGAGACAGATCGAGCATGATAGTTCAAGGGGGGTGCCAGAATAGCTTGGCGCCTACGGGCGCCAAGCTATTCTGACACCACCCTTGAACTATCATGCTCGATCCATGACTTGCTGTGGTGTGTGGGGGCTGAATGTGTTACATCAACCTCTTCTGCGCGGGCCGTATCAAATTATTAATATTTTCACACTGTCGATGCAGAACAGAGCATCATTGTCTTCTAACCCTTGGCTGTCGGTAGCGCTTTTTGTCGCGATGATTCCTGCCGACAGCCGAAAGGTTAGAACAACATTACAGGATGCCATAATATAAAAAGGTCGTAGGTTCGAACCCGCGCTGAAGTCAAAATTTATTGAGATCCCGAGCGGTGCCCAGTCCTCAAATCCCCCTCCTGGTGGCCAAACATTTTGATTGCGAAGACTGTGCACATCTTTTATGAAAGCAATCAACAACAACGAATGTTAAACGTTGTTGGTGTTCTTTGCTTTCATAAAAGATGTTCAAAAGTCACTCCTGTGTCATATTCTGGTTAATAGCGGCCTCTGTCAGAAAACTTCACACGCTATTAAGGCCACAATCCACACATTTTCTTTTTCCACCGCAGGCTGAACTGTTCCGTGGGAGAAACATAGATGTATGTGGGGACAGCAAAATGTATACATCTTCACGTGCCCCCGCTCGTGGCGGGGGCACATGAAGATGCATGCCCCTTGCAGTTAGATGGTGCTCATCAGAAGAACTTCGTGTGTGTTGTGATCTTTAAAACTCGATAGGAGGCTGCATGAATTGCACCTGTCCACAGCCCCTCATGACGACGCCTCCGTCAGCGAGAAACATAGACGCTCATCGGCTCCTGCAGTTGCAGGGTCTCATGCAAACATATCCTTCCTCCTGACTCCAGTCTGACTGCAGTCTGTTCCACCTCAATGTGAGGGTGTTATAGAAACATACAATACGACTGTCTATCGAAAATAAAACTTCCTCAGATGCCTTTTAGCTGTTCTATATGGAATGAAACTGGTTTATTATATGCCAGCATCTCTTGTTTGATGGGCATCATTATTTTCTCTTTCAAGTGCCTCGAGCCCAACGCCAAGAACAAAGGAAGACAGAGATGCTCATTTCTACATAACAAGCTTATAAACTCCAGGAGCCAGTTGTACAACCGAGCTTAAATCCTACGCAAACACTAGGCGAGGTGCTCCGCCATGGCGGAACACCTCGCGTAGTGGCTTGCCTAGGATTTAAGCTCGCTTGTGCAAAGGAGGCCAGAATTATGCCCAGTAGAGTGACTCAGTCTACAGAGAATGGATCGTAAAAGGGCTATATTCGGCAAAGGAAAAAAAATGTCTTTCTGTGAGATCCTTTTTAGAGCGGAAAGCATGTTCTAGACAAAGACCCTGCAGTGGTGTGCGATCGTAGATTGCAGGTAAGTGCTATTTTCGTCGTTTGAAAGGAGAAATTGTGGGATGTTAACTGCGGTTTGTTTGACGAAAGTTCTGGACAAAGATCTCTCTCTCTCTCTCTCTCTCTCTCTCTCTCTCTCTCTCTCTCTCTCTCCTCTCTCATGCTCTCTCTCCGTCTCTCTCTCTCCAGCTCTCTCTCTCATCTCCTCTCTCTCTCTCTCTCTCAAAACAAACATGTACATTAAACTTGTGCATGTGTGCATGTGTTCTCTGTGTGCTTTGTGTGTGTGTGTGTGTGTGTGTGTGTGTGTGTGTGTGTGTGTGTGTGTCTGTGTGTGTGTGTGTGTGTGTGTCTGATGTGTGTGTGTGTGTGTGTGTGTGTGTGTGTGTGTGAGAGAGAGAGAGAGAGAGAGAGAGAGAGAGAGAGAGAGAGAGAGAGAGAGAGAGAGAGAGAGAGAGAGAGTGAGAGAGAGAATCAATGAATCAATGAATCTTTATTTTACAACGGTAAAGATATTAACAATGCCAGAGGCAATGCCATTTATTCAAATCTGCCGTTGCTACATCTACAAACAAAACAATTACATTACATTAATACATGTATAGGACCAACGCCTACGGGTGTGTTGAGAGAGGGGGAGCAACGGTAAGGAAAAAAAAAAAAAGCAACAGCACAGCAGCATTATACATACACAGCAGTAGAATGGGTACATTACTAACAATAATATCTACGTATAGAAAGCAAAGCTTGCAGATAGTTATGGCTGCAAAAATAAATGTTTAAAAAGACTTTTCTTGAAACATGATACCGTTGGAGTGATCTTCGTGTGGGATGGAAGAGAATTCCACAAAGTCGCCCCCGAGAATGCTAGACTGGTTTTAAATCAGTCTATTCTGGTTTTGGGTACTACATCCAGGCTTTTTGTATCGCCATAGCGGGACTGTGACCGGACTAGCAGCTGGGTTAGATATTCCGGAGTGTTGTCATTCCGAATCTTGAAAAGGAGAACACCTTTGTTGAATGCAAACTGATTCTTGAGAGAAAGACGTCCCGCTTTGTGAATCTTATCATCCGTTGTCATAGTAGGATTAGGTAAAATTAATTTCGCTGATCGTCTGTGTAAGGAGTTCAGTCTTTTTAGATGCACATCTCTGCAGCCATCCCACACTGTCGAAGCATAATTAATGTGGGACTGAATATGTGCATAATAAAATAATTTTCTGGTTTCAAAGTCAGTGAAGTGCTTCACTTTGGACAGCATGAAAATGTTTCTTGAAACAGTTTTACACACTTCATGTGTGTATGCATGTGTGATATATATATATATATATATATATATATATATATATATATATATATATATATATATATATATATATATATATATATATATATATATATATATATATATATATGATGCAGCCAAGGTAGGTAAACTGGTGTACAGACTTCAGTTCGGACTCGCCGATGGTGATGTGGGGAGGGCGATGCTCTTCCTTGGGTGCCGGCTGATGAAGGACCTCTGTCTTTTTCAGACTGACCTCAAGTCCAAAGAGCTATATATACTATATATATATAGTAGGCGGGGAAGTGGCGCAGTGGTTAAGGCGTCTGCCTCCAATGCCAAAGGTGCGAGGTTCGATACCAGGTTCCGGCGTTGGATTTTTGTCCTCTGGTAAGTGTCACCGTCTGTTCACATCTGCACGGGTCATAGACGACCCCGGCTCCCACGAGTCCCCTGCTGCCTTGCAGGCCTGGCCGCTTGTCTGCGGAAAGGCTAATTGAGGAAACCCCTGACATCCGGGGAAGGCTTTTGAGCCAGAGACTAAGACAAGGACGTCTGATATAAAACCTACGACCCGAGGACCTGGATGCCACCGTCCCAGCTTGCTAGGCCATGGCAAACGAACTGCACTCCACCAAAAATCCCCACCGCGCAGGCTTTAGGAAACGCCCACGGACTATGACACTGAACTTTCCAAGTCCTGTAGCAATGGGCAAGGGGCAAAACGGCAGGTGAAAGATGTCACTGGAAGCCGCAGTCTCAAACCTGCATGCAGGCGGTTCAGGATATTGGTCGCCTGATGTTGACCTGGGGATGACAACGTCACTCGGCACACCCTGAACGACCAAGCAGCCTTCTCTAGGGACAGCACTGCTTGCTCCACACGGAGAGGGGCCTAGAAAAGGTGGCCTAACCAAAGCTCATCCCCTCGCAACCCCAGTTGGCTAGCCGCGGTCAACGGGCATCTTCTCATGCGGTCAGAAAACAAGAAAAAACAATGGATCCACTCTCATGACGACCACGACCGGACTCAACGTAGCATGCTGGAACATCCGAACCATGCTCGACACAGCAGACAGCGGACGCCCTGAGCGTCGCTCCGCCCTCATTGCCCATGAATTGCGGAGGTTAAACATCGACATCGCCGCGCTCAGCGAAGTACGCCTTCCGGAGGAAGGCAGCCTCCAAGAACTTGGCGCTGGCTACACCCTCTACTGGTCAGGCAGGCCTGCATCAGAAAGACGGCTCTCAGGCGTGGGCTTCATGGTGAAGACCCCCATTGCGACTAAGTTGGAAAACCTACCAACGGGTCACTCCGACCGCATCATGTCCATGTGCCTCCCACTGAGACACCAGCAATACGTCACCCTTCTCAGTGTGTACTCCCCAACCCTCCTGGCAGAGCCTGCAGAAAAAGACAAGTTCTACTCTGACCTGTGCAGCCTCCTGCAGAGCACCCCTGCAGACGACAAAGTCATCATCCTTGGCGACTTCAACGCCAGAGTGGGCCAAGACTCTGAAGCCTGGAAAGGAGTCCTCGGCAAGCATGGCGTTGGGAACTGCAATGACAATGGTCGCCTACTGTTGGAGCTCTGTGCAGAGCAGCAACTTGTCATCACCAACACTACTTTCCAGCAAAAGGACAGTCGAAAGACCACCTGGATGCATCCTCGCTCCAAGCACTGGCACCTTATCGACTATGTCCTAGTGCGTCAGAGGGACCGCAGTGACGTCCTCCTCACCAGAGTGATGCCCAGCGCAGAGTGCCACACTGACCACTGCCTTGTTCGCTGCAAACTCAGGCTCCGCCTCAAGCTGAAACCCAAGAAAAAGCTTGATGTTGCCAGCCTTCAGCGTGACGACAAGAAAGCTGCCCTTCAGGCCGATTTACAGCGCATGCTCAAAGACACAGTTGATCCAGCAGACTCCTCCCCTGAAACACTCTGGGAACAACTGAAAACTGCTATTGTAAAATCCTGTGTGGAAGTCTTGGGCTTTGCTAGAAAGAGGAACAAAGACTGGTTTGACGAAAACGTAGAGATCCAGGAACTTATAGCAAAAAACAAAAAAAAAAAGAGCCGCCCACCAGGCCCACCTAGCCCAGCCTTCCTGCCCTGTGAAGAAGTCTGCCTTCCGCCTCATCTGCAGCAGTCTCCAGCTCAAGCTTAGAGAGCTCCAGAACGAGTGGTGGTCCAGACTCGCACAGAGGACCCAGCTCTGCGCTGGCAACGGTGACTACAGGGGCTTCTACAAAGGCACCTGGTATAAAGTCTCCTGCGAAGCGCTGATGGACAGGCACTCCTCACAGATAATACCTCCATCTTGAACCGCTGGTCGGAATACTTTCAGGACCTCTTCGGCGCTGAGCGCATTGTTCAAGAAACAGTCATCCTCCAAATCCCACACCTTCCATTAAAGGTTGAATTGGACGAACCGCCCACCGCCGAAGAGACCCTCACAGCCATCCACCAGCTCAAGAGTGGCAAAGCAGCAGGCATTGACGGAATCCCGCCAGAGATCTGGAAACATGGAGGCCCAGCACTGCACAACAAGCTCCACGACCTCTTTCTCTGCTGCTGGGAAAAAGGAACACTACCAAAGGATCTCCGTGATGCTGTCATCATCACCCTGTACAAGAACAAAGGAGAGAAGCCTGCCTGCTCTAATTATCGTGAAATTACCCTGCTGTCCATTGCCGGGAAAATTCTCGCAAGGTTGCTCCTGAATCGGCTGGTACCTGCCATCGCTGAAGACCACCTCCCAGAGGGCCAGTGTGGCTTCAGAGCCAACAGGAGTACCACCAACATGGTCTTTGTGCTGAGACAGCTTCAGAAGAAGTGCCGCGAGCAGAACAAAGGGCTGTACGTAACGTTTGTCGACCTAACAAAAGCGTTTGACACTGTGAGCAGGCAAGGTATGTGGCAGATCCTGGAGCGACTAGGTTGTCCCCCAAAGTTCCTCAACATGATCGTCCAGCTCCACGAGGACCAGCAAGGCCAGGTCAGACTAAACAGTGACCTCTCAGAACCATTCCCCATTCGCAACGGCGTGAAGCAAGGCTGCGTGCTGGCACCGACCCTCTTCACCATCTTCTTCAGCATGATGTTGAAGCAGGCCACAGTGGACTTCGACGATGACGATGCAGTGTACATCAGGTATCGTCTCGATGGCAGCCTGTTCAACCTCAGACGGCTGCAAGCCCACACGAAAACCCTAGACCAACTGATTCGTGAGCTGCTCTTTGCTGATGACGCTGCCCTCGTTGCACACACAGAGAGAGCCTTGCAGCGCATTACGTCCTGCTTCGCAGATGCCGCCCAGCTCTTTGGACTTGAGGTCAGTCTGAAAATGACAGAGGTCCTTCATCAGGCGGCACCCAAGGAAGAGCATCGCCCTCCCCACATCACCATCGGCGAGTCCGAACTGAAGTCTGTACACCAGTTTACCTACCTTGGCTGCATCATCACGTCAGACGCCAAGCTGGACAAGGAGATGGACAACAGGCTGGCAAAAGCGAACAGTGCTTTCGGGCGACTATTTAAGCGGGTGTGGCAGAATCAACAGCTGAAAAAAGGCACCAAGATCAGCGTGTACAGAGCTGTCGTCCTCACCACCCTGCTGTACGGTTCCGAGTCCTGGGCCCTCTACCGCAGCCAACTACGACTCCTCGAACGCTTTCACCAGCGCTGCCTGCGTACCATCCTCAGCATTCACTGGAGTGACTATGTCACCAACGTCGAGGTCCTTGAGCAGGCGGAAACTGTGAGCATCGAGGCTTTGCTGCTGCGGACACAGCTTCGCTGGGCGGGGCACGTCTCCAGGATGGAGGATCATCGCCTACCAAAGATCACTCTGTTCGGCGAGCTCGCCACTGGACACCGAGACAGAGGGGCACCAAAGAAGAGATACAAAGACGGTCTCAAGACGTCACTTAATGCCTGCCAAATCGACCACCGCCAGTGGTCTTCGCTTGCTGCGGACCGCGACACCTGGCGCTCCACCATTCACAAGTCAGCCGTCTCCTTTGAGGACTCTCGCAGAGCTAACCTTAAGGACAAGCGGCTCAGAAGAAAAAACAGAGTTGTCGTAACTCAGAACCCTGACCAGACCTTCCCCTGCAGCCACTGCGGTCGAACCTGCCTGTCCCGGATTGGCCTCCGCAGCCACGAAAATGCCTGCAGACGACATGGGCAAGCCCTATAGAATCTTCGTTCGCGAAGTCAAGCCAAGATATATATATATATATATATATATATATATATATATATATATATATATATATATATATATATATATATATATATATATATATATATATATATATATATATATATATATATATATATATATATATATATATATATATATATATATATATATATATATATAGAGAGAGAGAGAGAGAGAGAGAGAGAGAGGAGAGAGAGAGAGAGAGAGATGATGATGATGATGATGATTTATTCAGGATGAAGCCATTAGGCAACTGAAAGAGAGAGAGAGAGAGAGAGAGAGACAT
>BTPG01000006.1:115212604-115447604 GCA_036245525.1 Semisulcospira habei | reverse complement strand
AGTAAAACATATACTTAAGCGCTACACACACATATTTATATAGCCGCACACAAACTATCAGAAATAATAACGATGATTTTGTACCTCCGCTTTAATTAGACCTTTTTCTTAGCCTCGACATACTATAACATGCGATGGATCAACTATTATAATTCAAAGGTAGTGCCAGATTAGCTTGTCGCCTGATGGCGCCAAGCTAATCTGACACTACGCTTGAATTACGTTAGCTGATCCGTTTGCACAACAGGAATATGGTCATTAGGTCATCTGACACCTCCAAATTTTGGGAAATGCGGCCGCGGGGTTAACTGGAGTTAATACAGATCTTCATAAACAGTTGCCTTAGAAGAATCTTGAAAATACACTGGCCAGAGAAGATCATCAACGGCAGACTCTGTCAGAGAACAGATCAGAAAACAGCAGAGAATGAAATTGGACGAAGAAGATGGGGATGGATTGGTCACAGTCTGAGAAAGCCAGTTTCCAGTATCACTAGGCAGGCATTGTCATGGAACCCCCAGGGAAAGAGGAAAAGAGGCAGGCCGAGAAACAGCTGGCGTCGAGACCTCCAAGCAGACATCAAGAGACTGGAAACCACCTGGAGTAAAATCGAAGGAGAAGCACAGGACAGGAGTCGCTGGAGATCTCTCGTCGACGGCCTATACCCTGGGAGGGGTGACAGGCGTAAGTAAGCAAACATACAAAGGCATTACACTCGATTTAAGTTTTTGTGCGCTGCAACCGAGCTTCAACCCCAGTAATCAACCGCTCGAAACACCATGTTTCAAAGAACAGCTTGGGAGCTCATTGTTTGTTCCGCAACTACGATGTCATTTCCTCGTCCTGTTTGTGAGGACGTTTCTCAGTGTAAGAAACAAAAGTAAGTAACAAACAGATTATTAATTTTTAGGTTTAAAACCCGAAAATGCAAAAACCTGTGTTGTACTTGTCGTTTGAAAGCGTATTCCTTTCTTTGTCGGAATTTTTCTTTGTATTTTACAAGCATGGAACTCACCTTTATTGCTCTGGTTTTCGTGTCATAATTTGTATCTACGGTTTACCCGACTTCTTTCAAACACTTGGGTATGGCATGGGCACGTGCAACGGGAATGGCACATAATGTCACTTACATCTTTCTCGAACATCTCCCACAGAAATTAATCAAAATTACATTGTTGAACTCTTGTAGCAATGTTGCTGCATAGCTGCACGTGCCATATCCACGCGCACCTGCATGTAGTGCGCACGCGCCGTTTGTGTGACGTAGTGATGTTTCCGGTAGAAAAGTAAACGGAAGATATCACCGTGAATGAAGCCTCTTGTCACAAGAGATAGGGGTAGAGAAATTGCATAGTTTCTCTCAGTTAAGCAGACCATTCCATCTGCAAGAGGCATAGATTCTCATAAGCCAAGCGGTAGCTTGGCTCATGAAAATCTATGTCTCTTTGTGACAGAGATCACCTTCTTTTATATCCTCATGTTGAGAAACTATTTTGGTTTTACACCATAACTGCACAAAGGCTTGTTGAACGCTCTATCTAAACCGAGTATCTGCAAGAGCCATAGATTTTAATGAGCCAAGCGGCAGCTGCCGCGTGGCTCATTAGAATCTAAGTCTCTGGATTGCAAACACTAATCAGCTTCTATCACATTCTCAGATTGAGGACTTGTTTCATACTATGCCTACAGCGTAACAGTCCGTTATTGGCTCCACAAGTGTGATTAACAGGAGAGACAATCAAATGAAGGATTCTCTCCTTATCTCTGTCAGCTCTGGGACATAATTGTTTTTATTTGACAGGCGTCCTCGGACGGTTCGGCCTGTGTTGTGAAGAATAGATCGACCGTGATGCTATGTAGTTTCAACGAGGGTAGTGCCTTATTAATTTGGCGCTCAAGCAGGTTTTAAAATAAGTATAGATGCCAATGATCATTAAAGACCCATCTCACAAAGAATGGTTTTCAAAGAAATAAAAGTAGCTCATATGAATCAATGTCCATAATCAAACAAACGCACGGGGAAAAAAAAAAAGTAAAAGAAAGAAGTTTATATTGGAATAAAAGAAATCAGTCTTACAACATCGCACAATAATGCAACAAATAACAATGCAAGCAAACAGACACGACGTCTAAACACTACTTTGTAGCAACGTGAAGGAACCACAACATGTGTGTGGCAAGAGCGATTCCTTACCAGTGAGTCATAACGTTCTGTGTGCGATTCCAGGTGACCAAAAACAAGCATGGAGACGGGTGATGCTTTATAGCGAAAGCCGTGACTTGAACGTCCTTGGAAATCTAACAGTTACATACATACAATCTCCTGTATCCTATGCATCCAGTCATGACTTGCAGTTTAGGAGTACAGTAGATAGGAGCGTGGTATACCACTTTGTTTCCTGTAACGTCCGTTCTGGTTGGCTGAAAGCCGTCGCAAACTTGTCTCGCGCGTCCAGTATAAAACTTTTACATGCTCCGAGTCCCCGTGCGTTTATAGATGTTGTAGCGAATTTACACGCATTTTAAGCAAGCTCATAAACCTGCTCTTGAGTGTCTCCTCGTGCTAACGGTAATTGACCAAGGAAGCAACGACCTTCATTCTTTTAACCCTTTGGGTGTCGGTAGCGGTTTTAGTCGAGACGATTCCTTTAGGAGTATTCTTGGTATTTGTCTTTATACCCAGTAAAGCAAAGGATCACCGGGCACGCGTCGGTCGTAGTCCGCCCGCGCACGTACGTGAGCGGGCCGACTTCGGCCGACGTGTGCCCGATGGCCTTTTGCTGACGGGTCAGTACGTCCGTTCAAATGTCCACCCACTCACTCACCTATTGCTTTCACTTAAAATTTATCTCCAAATTTTCTTCTTTTCGGTAAGAATGATCAACGTGCTCTAAGGATTAGACACTCGAAGATACTCTAAGATATATCAAGGGTAGTATCTGACTAGCTTGGCGCCTAAAATCAGACACTATTCTTGATCTATCATTGTCTATCAATCTCTCGCCGC
This sequence comes from Semisulcospira habei, assembly GCA_036245525.1. Lineage (NCBI taxonomy): Eukaryota > Metazoa > Mollusca > Gastropoda > Semisulcospiridae > Semisulcospira > Semisulcospira habei. Next base: position 115,444,597 of record BTPG01000006.1, on the reverse strand, counting down.
TGACTAAGGAAGTGAAAGGGACTAAAGAGGTGCCTAACGTGAGCGGAGAATTTAACAGTTGTGTGTTTGAATACATTTGTACGTTTATTTCTTCCGACAGCGTCCAGTCTTGAAAACACTTTTATGTGACAGAGCACTGAGAAGTCACAGGCAGTGAATTGGTCATGTAGAAGATGTATACATTTAGAACTGTCGCCGTTCACCTTATCAACCTTTAGGTTAGCTGTCTGGTTTGTAATCTATAACTATCCAGACTGGTGTGTACTTTTAATCTTAACAGGAAACGTGCCAAATGAGCGAACTTTAACCTTCGGGCAGATTGCGTTATGTTAAAAGGGACCTGCACTCGCAAGAAAGGTAAGACATCACGGTATCTCCTTTATGAATGTTCTTAGTATGTCCCACAATAATGCTGGACAAAAGGCTAAGTTAACACATTCGAGACGTGCCGTATACTTGTACGCGGCCAATCGCCGCGTATCCGTAAACGGCTCGTCTGGAATGTGTTAACTTATAAAGTGTGAATGTCTTCACCCTTTCCCAGCCACTGTACGTACATTTTTTAAAATTTAATTATGAAGTCTTAGTTCATTTAAGAACCAAAAGCCAACGCAGTTCAAGAAACGTGGATACAAATTGGCCTCAGCAAGAGACATAGATCCTCATGAGCCCCCGCAGTCGCGGGGGCTCATGAGGATCTATGTCTCTTGCAGTTGGACCGCGTTCGTTTTTTTTTTGGTCGGCAGTGAACGGGGTTAAAATGATAGTCTTTTACTTCTCTTCTCTTCCTTTGTTCGTATGTTGAGAGTTCGCAACCGACGCTGTGCACGAGTGGCAGCAGAAAAAAAAACCTGTGACGTGTGTCTACTCATTAGACAAGCCAACTGAATTAGTTAGTTATTGGGGTTTAACGCCGAGCAGGCGACTAAAGCCATCTCACGGCGGGAATGGTAAAAGTCTGGTCAGCCAGACTAAGAGAAAGGTCTTAAAACATGATGTAGATACAGCTGAAAAGTAATCTTAGCTAAAACGTCACACAGGTCAATCGTACATGTCTACATACTTTGGAAGTTCAGAAGAACAGTCGGATTTATATAGACTACATTGAGTTAAATTTGGAAAAACAAACTGGCTTCCTTTAGAAAGCTGAACGTCCCGAACCAAAACCTTCAAAGAGTCTGCTATATAGTGTTTCCGCCTTATATCGATTAGGTCAGCCCATAATGTCAAGAAGTAATTCCGGCGAAGAACCAGGGGCGTTAATCCCCATTCAAGTGTGTGATATAAGTATGGCTAATGTGGAGACGAACAAGGACAGTTAGTCTTCATGGCAGCTGCCGCAGCGATAAGGTAGACTGTCGAACACTTTAGGAAGAGATTCACGGAACCTGTTCGCCTCTTCCCTGTCCCATTCAGTCTGCCACTCACGAGATATATAAGCACCAATGGCAGGCTTAAAATCCCGAAATACAGTCTGAGTCTCACAGGTACGATCAACTGAGGCACCATTACGGTTCATTGTTTAAAGAGATACGTCAAATGATCAAAATGTCTTGTCATGGTCACCAGCCAATAATTTAGAAAATCACATCAAAATGTATACGCACTCTGATATGACTTTGTAGAGGCTTACAAGCCTCTATACTCGTATGATCACATTCAGAGCAAGGAAAACTGTCCTGAATTGTTCCGGCGATCTTGTTATTTGTCTTTATCCCCAGTAAAGCAAAGGATCACCGGGCACGCGTGGGTCGTAGTCCGCCCGCGCACGTACGTGCGCGGGCCGACTTCGGCCGACGTGTGCCCGATGGTCTTTTGCTGACGGGTCAGTACGTCCGTTCAAATGTCCACCCACTCACTCACCTATTGCTTTCACCTACTGACACAGACATAATTAAACTCCCCAGTGCAAACAGCTCCCTGTAAACAGTGTCGAAGGCCGCACGCACAGGGGGGTTAACCCCTTCACTTAGAGGTAAATGCGAACATCAACCAAATGCAAGAGGCAAAGAACCTCGTGATCCCCCGCAGATGCGGGGGCTCATGAGATTCTTAGCCTCTTGCTGGCCCTACTCATATCCGTGTTTCTTGGATTGATAGTAAAATTCGGTGTTGACTTTGTCCTGCTTTCAAAGACATAACGTTGTAAAGGCGCGTGTGGAGACAGGTAATATAGCGTGGGTGTTGTGTGAAAAATTGCAGCTGTTTTATTGTTAAAATCAGGAGGATATTGATGCCGTGAAAAAAAAAATCTGCAATGAAAAGTGCACTGTAGGCGGACGTTACCCTCGCACAAAATGTATTGATCCGGAAACGTATCACGAATACACCTCACACACACACACGCGCGCGCGCGCGCACGCAGGCACACACACACACACACACACACACACACACATAAACACACACACACACACACTCACGCACGCACACACGCACGCACACACGCACGCTCTTTCTCTCTCTCCCTCACAAACACACACATACACACACACACACACACATCCACAAACACAAACACACACACGCACACACACATACACACGCACACTCTCACAGAGAGACAGAGACAGAGAGAGAGAGAGAGAGAGAGAGAGAGAGAGAGAGAGAGATAGAGAGAGAGAGAGAGAGAGAGAGAGAGAGAGAGAGAGAGAGAGAGAGAGAGAGAGAGAGAGAGAGAGAGAGAGAGAGAGAGAGAGAATGACAAAAAAGACTTTATTTTAGGAGCATGGACACATAGATTCATGGATAGGTCAGTGATAACAGATGTACAGTGGGACTGATACGACTTGCGGACTGGTTGGCTAGCTGGGTTGGACAGACGGATGGACGGCTGCACCTACTGTCTCATGAACGGATGGATGGATGGATGGATGGATGGATGGATGGATGGATGGATGGATGGATGGATGGATGGATGGATGGACAAACGAATGGGTGGAAGGGAAATCAAAACAATTTGTTTTTTAACTTGTGAGCTCAACAACAAAGAAACAATTGAAAGATTCACTTTCTCAACAAAAACAATAAAATAAATTCTTTTTCTTTAAGCACTGTCTGCAACATTACATTCCCCTGCAAAATAGTTTTTTTTTTTTCAATTTTAAAACTGTCTTACTCTCCTGTCCGTTGGAACATGCCACCAGACTAAACTTTAAGCTTTTATTGGCCAGTGAAAGTGCTGGGTTAAAGTCGCCCATAAATGACGCTCACGTGCAGTTAAAGTTTGCTTCGTGGTCCCTTTTCTCCTTAGGTGGCCCGCAGTTGAAATCACAGGCTTACACCCAACACCCTCCTCCATGTCAGGGTCAAAGATAGAAGCAAATGTGTCTTAGTCCTGTACCAGCAAAGGGTATAAATTCTCATGAACCCCATCAACTGCAGTGGTCCATTAGAGTATGTTACCTCTTGATGATGAAAGGTGCTGGATCCTTTGCCTGCTTGGAGACTATAAAGGCATGGATAGGACTCAGGATGAGGTAGGGATAAATGTAAAAGTGACGGATTCTTGTACAGGCAAGAGGCATAGATTCTCATGGGCCCCTATGTCTCTTGCATAATGCATGACAGTAGCTTTTGGACTGCTTGGGGACATAAGACAAGACTTAGTGGCTGGTAACAAACGTTTTATTAGGGCATGTTGGACGGTTGGACTTTCAGGTTATGTCTCTGAGTCATGCAGCTTTTGTTGATACAAGAAGCAGTGCAAAAGTGTCTTGTGTGATGTGTGTCTGCCTTTGTCTGTCCAGAATTAGTCAGACAAGTAAGCCTACTTGACAATGTCATCTTATTCAAGTCTTGATGGAATACCAGATGTATCCAAGCAAGTGCAAATCCAAGTACCTCTGGAACTTTGGCGTATTTGTTGACGGTAGCATTATTATCATTATATTTAAATCTGGTAATACCCCAGAAATCAGACCAGTGTCAAGGAACACATCCGCTACAAATCAAGCTCTAAATGAATGAATGAATTTATCTCTCTTGAACCAAGCTCTAATTGCACGATATTGAATTATTTATGTATGTATGTATTTTTTATTGAACCGTTGTGGGTGTGCGTGTTCAACGCCAGGACACAGTCTTAATTGATATTGTCAATATGATTAATAAACATATCATGAATCATGAATCTTAATTATACGTGATGCAGATTCGAGACTTGCAAACTCGAAACTGTGTAAATATTTCCATTCATATGCACTGTGTATGCGTAGATGGTTTGTAGATAATGTCAACGTATACATGTAAGTGTATTGTGTCTGTTTTGTCTTTGTGTGCATTGTGCATGTGTTCTCTCCCACTAGTCCCAGTGTTGCGCCTAGATCCATTTTGTAAAGGATACTGCGCATTATAAGGGTGATTTATCATCGTCATATTAATTATTATTATTATTACTATTATATTATCATTATTATTAATTAGTTTATTTTTGCTATATTTTTAAAAAGATGAAACGTGTTGAATGATGACATTTTCATAATATGCCAATCAATGACAGCCCACATTTCTGTCTCGATTTACTAATTGCTTCGCTGATTAAAGTCTGTTGTCTGGACAGTACTACATGCTTACTGTAGAAAAAAAATCATTTATTAAACTGGGCGGAGGTGGTTAACTTACTAATATTTATTAGGATGAAATCATCAATTTCTTCAGATACACTTTGACGTCTACGTCACAGTTCTGAAGACAGCTCATCCATGATAGTTCAAGGGTGGTGGCGGAATAGCTTGGCGCCGCTAGGCAAAGGTCCTTGGGTCAGCCAAGTCCAACGTCTGCCCGATGACCTTTCGCCCACACTGGCTGCCTCCCGCTCGAGGGAGGCTACCGGTGCGGGCTTTGGTTGGTTAGTTCGGGTTTAACGTCAACAGCACCGAGGTGATCATGGACGGCCCTGACGGGCGGGTTATGGGGGACAGGGAAATCTATTGCCTATGGAGTACGACCTGAACACTAGGATCAACTCAGGCGCACTCCAACTGTGCCACTTTGATTTACCAGGACCTTTCAACGGACATGCTACTGAACAAATCCGTTTTTTACCCCTGGATTCGGTGCGGGCTCAGCACATCGAACAGTTTTATGGCGGTCACTGCCTCGAGGCACAGGCCAGTTCATGGACACACTACCGTTAACTTTGCAAGAGACACTTAAAGCGCGGAGAATAAAATAAAAAAAATTTTTTTATGAGAAACAACACAAATTAAAGAACCGCTGTCGGAGGACCACGGGCTTCTTTTAATTGGCCCACATAAAGAGTGTACCGCCTGACGTAAACTTACTTTAGAGCGAGTCCCAGAAACGACTGTGTCGGTTAACTCATGAACTGCTACTGCCGAAACCGCTTTAACACCAAACGGTATCGTCAGTAACAGTGAATGGGTTAAACGTCTGGGTTAAAGCCCTGATATCGATAAAGGTTACCTGATTGTGTTAACTTAGAGATGAGGTTAACTCATTCTACCCCGTCACCGAAATCCCCAAATTTTGCCGTTGTCCTCTGAAGACTGCATTGCAGTGCATGACACAGATCGACCATGATAGTTCAAGGGTGATGCCAGAATAGCTTGGCGCCCATAGGCGCCAAGCTATTCTGGCATCACCCTTGAACTATCATGGTCGATCCTCATCTTGCTGTGGTGTGTCTGGGGTAGAATGAGTTAAACGCATAAGAACAGGAAACAATGGAATATGTAATTTTCTTAATGTCTTCTTAATGTTAATCATTCGTTTGTTTGTTCGTTCGTCCGTTCGTTTGTTCTCTCCTTCCTTTCTTGTGTTCGTTCGTTCGTTTGTCCATTCGTTTATTCCTTCCTTTTTTCGTTCATTCGTTCGTTGCTTCGTTCGTTCGTTCGTTTGTTTGTTTTTTTGTTTGTTCATGCTTTCGTTCATCCACTCGTTCAGTCAGTCAATCAGTCAGTCAGTCAGTCAGTCAGTCGGCTAGGCAGTAAATCAGTTAGTCACTGACAATTTGGCACGTAACAGCAATAACTCTGAAGACGACAATACAGTTCTTTGAGACAGCTCGACCGTGACAGTTCTAGGGCGGTTTCAGAGTAGCTTGGAGTATAGAGACGCCAGGCTATTCTGGCACCACCCTTGAACTATCATGCTCGATACATATTTGTTGTAATCGGTTATGACCTAACTGAAAAACGTGATTTACCGTTCCAGATTCCCCAGCAACTGACCTGAGCCTCACCCAAATCAAGACCATTCGATGCTCAACAGTGTGCTGGTCTGCAATTTTGGACCTTACGACCCCAGGCCTAAAGGTCCAAAATTACATACCAGCACACATCTAGAGACGTTCTGCGTGTTATGCCCCAGGGGACAGGTTATAGTTTCGGTCAGTTTATGACTTGTTGGAGATTAATGACAGTAAAACATCGCTAGCGGTCAATAGCCTGGAGTCATGGTCCTTTTAGCGGTCAACTTACGTGGTCTCGCACAGGACATTATGTTTGTAAGCAATGTGCCACTAGGTTCTGCCTTGTAAATGCAAAAGATAGTGTTCATTTTGTGAAAAGAAAGAAGAAACCGCTTTTCTCAAATATGGACTTCTTTCTCTTGCCTTCACCCGGCAGCCATTGTTCGCGGATAGAACACAGACAAAATTTGCGTATTACATCTCGACTTTCAGACATCTAATGGACGCAATAATAATAATAATAATAATAATAATAATAATAATAATAATAATAATAATAATAATAAAATTGGCTCAAAGCGCCGCGAACTGAACCCAGCACACACGCTCACGTGAAACACACTCTGAAGACAAACACAGTACAAGACAAATCCGCCACGTGGTGCGAAGGATCAGCTCAGCTATTGAGGCCCCGTTTCGGAAATTTTGATCACTCTTTGAATTTCAAATTTATAAAGTGATCTGAAACCGGGTACTGTGCAGTAAACATAATACTTTTCCTACTACTGCTACTACTACGACTTCTACTAGTATCATGTATTACTACTACTACTACTAATGAGGATGTATATGGCACCTAACCTCCTAATAACAACGATAATACAATAACTAGTGAAATGATTCCTAAACAGAAAAGTTAAAGTGTGCAACACTTTAAAAAAAAAAAACCAACGTCTTTTCGATTTGCCCCTTCCTTCTCTGATCACACATGCACACACAGACTGAAGCACGCACGAACGAACGAACGCACACAAACGACCACCACCAAAATCTAATTGCTACCTTGTCCGGCAGATGGCCGCACGATCGGCACTGTAGCACGTGACCGTATGTAGCCGCCATGCTAGAGTCTCGATCTACCACGATCCGTTAGAACACAGTTTACCTCCTCTGCCAGAGGAGATGTTTTACCCATCGTGCAAGAGGCACAGATCCTCATGAGCTCCTACAGCTTTCTGCAGAAGCTCATGAAGATCTACGCCTCTTGTCATCTGTCCATTGGCCAAAGATCTGTTGAAATTGAAACGATGCGCTACAAAACTAAGACAAATATACCACCTGCAAGAGGCATAGATCCTCATGAGCCCTGCATGCAGGGGCTCATGAGGATCTATGCCTCTTGCGGGTATGACCAGTTCTTAATTTAACTCGATCTGTTTGAAAGTACCTCTTTGTGCTTGTGGCCAAGCGTGCGCCGCCTACCCTATTAAAGGCTTTGTGTAGTCGTGAGCTATAAATCTCTACTAAGTGGTACTTTCACATGAAAGGCAGGCCAAAACAGTCGCTCAGTGTACGGATACCTCAATTGCCAGGTTTGCGAGTCAGTGATGAGGAGGTTTAGGATTTAGGATTAAATAATTTAAAATACAATGTATAGTTAAACGAGAAAAGCAATTACGCTATTTACGCTGACGTATTCCTCTTTCAAAGAAATCGTCATGAATACCAACAAATACTGAAAGAAAAAAAGTAACAAAGGAACGAACGAACGAGCGAACGAACGAACAAATGAACGAACGAGCAAAAAGCAACCGAACAAACAAACAAAGACCGCCAACCAACCAAACAACCAACCAACCAACTAACTAACCAGCCAACATACAAACAAACAAACAAATTGTGTCGTAGCTGCAACTTAATTTCTCAAATATTTGACGGTCAAAAGTATCGACACGCCTGAATTATTTCTTTCAAAATAAATGTTGCAACAGGTGCACACATTTTTTCTGCAAAAATATTTTCTATCCTTATCTTGGTCTTGAATAAGAATTCGTAACATTATTTTCGTAATTGCATAGGAATTCGTAACAATATTCATTAACCCATATAACCCCACGGCCGCATTTTCCAAATTTCGGACGTGTTGTCTAACGACTATGTACCTGTGGTAGGAGATGGATCGATCATGATAGTTCAAGGGCAGTGCCAGATGAGCTTGGCACCTTCAGGCGCCAAGCTCATCTGGCACTATCCTTGAAATATCAGGATCAATCCATCTCCTGCTGCAGGGCATTGAGGATAAATGGGTTAATGTGTATTACTAAGCCTGCAGCCATGTTTGTCTTTCACTGAGCGTTGCGTAAGCTTAATTTTAGTCATGCCCTTTACACTTCTTACCGTATCCTGTATGCCTTCAGATTAGACAGTCCTCCGAAGAAAACGGTTACCATTCGCAAGAAACATAGATCTTCGTGAGCCCTTTGCAGCTGCAGGGACTCATAAAGATCTATGTCTCTTGCAAATGGTAAGGATACGAGTTTACACCTCAGAAAGAGGAAGTGATTAAGAGCTTCAGTCTACTGTTTTATCGGCCCGTCCCCTGAACAGTTCGCACCTGCCTGTCTTGGCTTTCTCACACCCTGCCGGTCCAAATCCCTCCGCCAGAAGAAAGAGGTCCTTTTTTTCTCTGAGGGGTGATAAATCAGAGGGTCCCCCCAATGACCCCCGTAACTTGTGTGTCGCTCCGGCTGTTCTGGATGGTCCTTCAGACAGATTTTCGAGCTCTGGTTGTAGTTCTTGTCTAGGATCAACACTGCCTGACCTGGGGAATGGGTACTGGTGTGGGTGATTGGGCTGTGGGTCAGTATGTGGTTTTTTGGTTTGATTTTTTTTCTCCTTTGCGAGTTGTTGTTGATGTTTTTCTTCTTTAGCGTTTGCCGTCTCTCGGGACCTATTTGGACATCAGAGACGAATTTGAGAGCTACTTGATGCAGTACATATACTGAAGGAAAAAACAAACTGTTATGCTCCCTTGCCCCTTCCTTATGGCACCCAGTCGCCAGCCCACGAAAAACACTTGGTGTAAACTACAAGATGATCACCCACATTCGTTAATCCATTAAATTCTGAGGTTAATATTTTTCCTCAAATTTGTGTATTGTCCTATACAGGCTACATTACAGATTAGAAGATAGATCGACCATTTTAGTTCAAGGGTGGTGTCAGAATAGCTTGGCGTCTCTGGGCGCCAAGCTATTCTGGCACAACCCTTGAACTATCATAGTACAAAAAATTGTATGCTATAGTGTATCAGGATAGAAAGTGTTAACGGAGACAGAAGATACGGAATATGTTACGTACGGATACGTTTGAAAAAAGTTTATGTGAAAATAATTTGTGTACTGTTCGGTGAGTTTGGACCTGACAGCGTAGGGCCCTTAAAGTCCAGTATCACAGAATGTTTTTGCTAAACGGATATTCTAACATTTTACAAAGGCACCAGACTTGGTACAAATATATCCGTGTCTTTTAAATGTATGTCTTACCGACAGTTCGAGTACCAATTGAGAAGACAATTCCAATATGTAAGGGACAGGATGGACATACTAACCCATTCTCTCCCCCCCCCCTACCCACCTTTCCATCTGCACCCCCCCCCCCTCCTCCGGCATCCCCCCTAACACACAAGCCCCTAACACACAAGCTACATAACAAATATACCGATAAAAACTAATATAATCGCACACACAGAACTTTGTATTCACAGAAACTGTTTTCTGCCGTACCGCGCTAAATTTGAGTCACAAGAGGACGGCTGAATCAATTTTACACTAACTCAGCAGACGATTAGTTCAAACAAACCAGAAAGCAGCTCTTGGATAGACGAACAAAAATGATCTTACCATTTTCTTGATTTCGTTTCGCACGAAATGAAGGGGTCACCAACTGACGGCCGGTTCATCAAGAACAAGGGAAGCCACCGAGGGGCATGAAAAGGAGATTATCTCCCCTTATTTGATGAGCCAGTTATTAAAGATGTCCCGGAATGCAGCGCGCTATGACAGCGCTTCGTCTTCATTGTTTTCAGATCCAGAAATATTGAATCTTAACTCCCAGACGAAATATGTTCCAGGCGCACTTGATGAACTATGCAGGCATAAGGATTATACATGTATTTTCCTCAAAAGTCCCTCATGCGTCATCTAAATCGGTGCAAGATGCATAGATTCTCACGAGCTGAAACACCGAGCAGCACATGTTGCGGTCAACAAGAGGCATAGATCCATATGAGCCCCTGTAGGGATCATGAGGATCTATGTCTCTTGTTGACTGACGGCAATCGGCTTACTCTTTGATTGAAGCTTCGCTTCAGATTGACGTAGCTGTTTTGGAATGACGAGAACAAACAACTGTCAGAACATTTTAGATTATTATCTTCATTTTATAATTGCAATGCACGATTTCATCAGGTCCACGTTGTGCCACATTTCAATGCGCACCAATCCAGACTGGGTGCTAACTAACTGAATATACATTCCACTGTCACATTGTTTAGTCGTAATATCAGTTTTATGACATGTTCCTCCCTGGGAAATATAAAAAGAATGTTTAAAATGTGTTGTCCAGGTGTTAGCGTGTTTCATTATTGTATTTTCAACAACTTGAGGCTAAGAATGTTTTCGTTCCAACGACCAATCCATTTAGCACAAACCTGACCACGTGACCTCGCTACAAAAACCCGTGTAGCGACAAAATTAACTGCAGACATCATGTAGTTACTTTATGACGCGCCCTGAGTACCAATCTTGGTTCATAAAAAGAGCATCAAAGAATCTACAGTACTTCGGGGGTACAATGATCAATTTGACCTGTAGCAACCCGTTGTTACCATAACCCATATTAATCTTGACGGCTTGCAACTTTGATGAACGTGAAATCGAACTTTTCTGAATGCCATGTAATGAAATAATATAAGTTATTGGTAGCACGGGTTTGCTAGACGGAACCTCGTAGGGGCCTGAGGGAGGTCAAAGTAACCATTGTACCCCTCAGGCCTTCGGCCTTCGGGGTACAATAGTTACTTTGACCTCCCCAAGGCCTACAAGGGTCCGTGCAGCAAACCCTTGCTTCCAACAACGTATTTGTTTTCATTCCTCCACTATTTTTGCAAAAGAAATCAAGAAGAAATATTCCCACCTGGATCACGTCAGACATGACTGACGTCAACGGAATATACATTTATACATAACAGATGTATGACGTAATTTAAAATCTTTCATGACGTTGCAGTCTCCAGTAGTGTGCCAGTTGATTCGAAAAACACTAAGTAACTTTGTACTTTAGAACGTTTTGGTGATCTTTTCTAGAACAAAACTGGCTTCCACGACGCGTCAGAAATAGGGCTACAAAACGACCGCCTTTAGTCGCTACAAGGGGTTTTGTAGCGAGGTCACATGGTACGGTTTGCGCTAAACGGACTGGTCGTGTGATGTAGGAATAAAAACAAAGTCTTATGTAAACAGAAGAAAGATTACATCTACAGGGACTTACCCATACGGTGTCTTGTGCCAGATTGTACGCAAACCAAGCGCTCGCCGCCAACAAACTTTCGCTCGTTCTAGTGCTCTGGAACTGATGCCTCCTATAAAAGTAGTATCTAGCTGGACATAACCTTCTGGGAGAGAAGAGAGACAGCAGCCCTTTTACTTCAATCGGTTTTCAGACCATGTGTACGCTGGTCTGTGATTTTGGACCTTACGGCCTAGGGCCGTAAGGTCCAAAATCACAGACCAGCACACATACAACCCTCACCCTTCAATCGCAGCTTATTCGCTAATTCTTCTTCAAACGCTTTGGACCCATGATTTCTTGGAAAATACTCAAGTACGGTTCACAGTCGTTCTCGCAAAACTTCATAACAAGTTTTGTCCAATTTACCCAAGATTATTTTTGCTTCCTGCGAGTACAGATTTCTGATTATGGCGGAAATCGCAAGACTGTGGATGTATACCACTTCGGCGGCGTGAGAAATGTGTGTTTGCGAGATGATCTGTGAGAGTACCGACTATAGTCCCGATTCTGTAATCGTAGTTTGGTGGAAGACATAAAAGCTGGCTTTGACAGGAGAGAGAGCAGGGTGGCTAGCCATTCCGCCGGCTGGCGCTTATAAAAGAAAGAAGCTGGGGCTGATGGAGGAATGATTAGATCCAGAGACACAAGGGATCACCTTGCGCGACGCGCGACCACTCCGCGACGACACTGCGACGCCAGTCGACAACCCCCAGCCCCCTTTCTGATTACGTCCAGAGAAAAATAATAGCTCGACCAAGCCGCAAAACATCCGACCCCAACTCGCAAAAATTTGAATTCTTAACAGGATGGTTAGTCTTCATATTCCGAGCAGCTGTCAACGAGGCATTGGGAAATTGCCTCGGCCGGCAGAGGTTACGACTGGGAGGGACTTCAGCTTATTCGATGCCCATCTGCAAGAGGCATAGATTCTCATGAGACCCTGCTGACGCAGGGGCTTATGAGAATCTGTGCCTCTTGCTGGGTTGTGATCAGTCTATATATATATATCTCTTATACTTGAAGTTTTCTCAGGTAGAGGAATTTTAAGGGTGTTATGGCTGAGGTCCGTCACCCATCTTTCTTGATGGCAAGCACGTGGTGTATGTCGCAGCGAGAGTCTATCACCCGAGAGTAGAGATCAGTCATCATCACCGCTTAGGTTCTTAAACATTGTCTGCATATTATTTTATTTTGTTTATAGGTAGTAGAGCACTTGTCCGCAATGTCAGGCTTACAAAATGGTAATTTGGACGACGATGTCAATGCTTCAACAGTTGGTAAGAAAAATTTATTTTCATTGACTGATCAAACTTTGTCGAAAGTCTAAATATTAAAGATGTGTGTTTGTGTGTGTATATGTGTATATGTGTGTGTGTGTGTGGGTGCATACGTGCAAGCGTGCGCGCGTGCGCGCGTGCGTGTGTGTGTGTGTGTGTGTGTGTGTGTGTGTGTGTGTGTGTGTGTGTGTGTGTGTGTGTGTGTGTGTGTGTGTGTGTGTGTGTGTGCAGCGTGTGTGTTTCGTTTCATTATCATTTGGTCACCCGTTCCTCGCGAGACTGAACAGAATTCCATTGGCGATTGTACAAGACTGGGACAGCTTTGCAGATGAAGCTGTTACTTTTGAACTGACTGCTAACATAGGGCTAAAATTAGATATGAGATAAGATACCGACACGAAAAGATAAGACACAAAATAACAGGGAAGAGACTCGTAGAGAAGACAAGTTAAATAGTTAGTTATTTGGGTTTAACGCCGAGCAGGCGACTAAGACCATCTCACTGCGGCAAGACAAAACGAGACGAGACGAGACAAGGTTGGTTGGTTAGTTCGGGTTTAACGTCCACAGCACCGAGGTGATCATGGACGGCCCTGACGGGCGGGTTATGGGGGACAGGGAAATCTATTGCCTATGAAGTACGACCTGAACACTGATCAACTCAGGCGCACTCCAACTGTGCCACTTTTATTTACCAGGACCTTTCAACGGACATGCTATTAAACAAATCCGTTTTCTCCCCTGGATTGTGAGTCCAGCTACCGGGGCCGGGACGGGATTCGAACCCACGACCCGGCGATTCCCTTCGCTCTCCTGCTCCGACGTTTAACCCCTGAGCTATTTCGGACCCATACGAGACAAGCCAATGTCACTAGGTAATATTTACTCCAAGTGATGGACTCTCATGCGGTCACAGGAATTCCTCTTACTCTAATTGTCGACTCTGCTAGAAAAATGGTGATCTTTGGGGCCTGCTGGAACCAAGACAGTGGGCGTCGGGCTGATCTTAGCGGGCTCTGGCCAAAGAAAAAAATGGGACTAATTACAGAAATAGCATTTCCATGATTCACAATCAACGTGATCGTTCTTTAACTCGCCCTGGTGTGATTTGAATAGCAACCTTTTCATTCTTCCAATTTAGCACCGCCGCTACTAATTCCATTTTCTCGTTTAAAGTTCGTCCTTTCTGCGCATTGAAATTTAATTACACGAGAAAGGATGATGATTTCAACGAACAGTCTATTGTTTATAGTTAAGGTTGAAAAAAAGTAATGAGAAGTCTAGGCACAACCACATCTGCGACAGGTTGAAAAATGGATGTCGTTGACTAAGCCAATGCCTGAATCTTTCTCAAATAAACTTTAATCGAGTCATTGACAAGTAGTTCAAGTGTTAAACTATTGCCTGATTGGCACGGGGCCTTCGCAGGCGAGACAGCCAATTAAGCACTATCTTTGAACTCTACTAGTCGTTTCATCTCCCGTTGCAGTTTTTCAAGGCTGAATTTGTGGGCAAGTGCAATCCTCTCATTGATAAGCAAATACAGTCAAGTGATGACACTAGCATGTCTCGACAAAGATCCAATCACATGGTACCAGCTCCATTTTTTTTGTCTTCCATGGACCTGGAGTAGTTTGGAGAGGACATCATTTACCAGAAGGACTTCAGAGCGGTCATCTAGCCAGTAAACGGCAAGAAGTCTTTCATGCTTAAATTTCTCACGCCTTTTTTTTTTTTTTTGTTTGCTTTGTTTGAGGCGTCCTCTAACGAATAGGCAGCGGTTGTGGGAGGTAGGTCTACCACGATATTTCAAGGGTGGCACCAGATTTGCTTGGCGCCCTGAAGGCGCCAAGCAAATCTGGTGCCACCATTGAACTAACATGGACCACCATTTTCCACCGTAGTTCGTCCGGTCGATGTGACTGAGTCAAGTTAGCGTGGGCCGCTGCAAGGTATTCTTCAGCCAAACCTCTAGCACTTTTCTCGTCAGTCTTCTAAGGAATATCAGTCTTTACCATTTTTCACAACAGCTAATCTCCGGTGGCGAGATCCGTGACAGTGAAGGTGAGAAGTTACTGTCTCCGTGCTTTGTCTAGTCATCATATGACACACTCATGCATCGCAAAAGAGTGGTCCCATCGCCTGATTTATCGTACACGCCGGACCGTAGCAAAACTCAAATGCGTAGTCCTGCCCAGAAAACCAGGCATTTCCCATTTGCAAGAGGCACCGATTTTCATGAGTTCCTGCGGCCGCAGGGACTCATGAAAATCTATGCTTCTTGTTGGAAAAGTGTTGGACAACTTTTACTAACAACTCCAATCGCGTCTTCTTCGAACAAGATTCTGTCTACGGCTAAAAGCCACAAGGCGGCTGTTGGTTAGACGTCATGTTTTCTGCTCGCAACAGGGGACACATTGTGGCAGTCTGTACTCTTGAGGGAAGTAAATCAAACGTAGATAATATTTATGCGTGCGGGTTGTACAAGGGACATCACCTGTTCCTTATTCAATCGCTTTGTTTTCTCTGCGGAGAAGGCGTCGCCTATTTCTTCGGTCTTTCGTACTTTTACACAAGATGCAACGTCTTTCATAAAATCTCAGTACAATATATGCCTGGCATTACAGATTTATATGTTATGCGTTTTTATGATTATCTGCTGTTTGTCAGGTTTGCTGCTTCATGAATGCTATGAATGGTCTATCTGTATTTTTGTTTCACGCGAGTTGGTATAGAGTTGTTGCTGAGACTTTTTGTTTGGGGGTGGGGTGTGGGACGGGGTGTGTGCGTGGGGTGGGGGTGGGTGTGTGGGTGTGTGTAGGGGGTGGGGTGGGGGGAGGTAAGTGGGTTTACTTTAGCAATTAGCAAATGTATTTTTCATGAATGTTTTAACAGTAATAAAACATTTTTTTAAAGTGGACAGAAAAGCGCCCCAAATAAAAAAAATAATTTAAAAAAATTAGGTGGTACCTACCGTTCAGCTGTCAAAGTCAGTGCATCTCCCACAGTTGCACAGGGAATGACCATTCTACTCCTTTCCATCCTGTTATGACATTTTGTTTGCTGATTACCTGATTAGCCTGAATGTTATGCCAAAATAATCACAGAAAAATAGCCTGTTGTCGAAGAAACCAGCTTCCAAGGCAAACAATTTCACGTTCTTTGTATGACACTCAAATACGGCCTCAATTGCTACAAGATGACCTCCAGAGCCGAGCATTTGCATGTGCAGGAAACATCAGGGATAGTTTCCTTGTTGAATCGTAGACCTTCCCTTGATTACCTCCTCCGTCTGGGGAAATAATATCGCTACCTTCTGCTAGCAAGAGGCATAGATTCTCTTGAGCGCCTGCAACTGCAAGCGCTCATGAGAATCTATGCCTCTTGCAGATGAACAACACACCACCCACTGACTTTTTCAGAAACATCTTTCTTGTGTCTTGCGGTCGGACGACTCTTCCGTTGCAAGGGAGACAAGCGTGAAGAGGGGAAGTAACCGATCCCACTTGTTTTTCACTCAAAATTCATTACGGGTGCCACAGGGTAGGAAAGATTGATCATGAGACTCGTGATACGCGACTCGGGGTCCGAGCCCTCTTGTGAACCACGGTTCTCCTCTTTTGCAGACGAAGGCGAACGAGACGTCAAAACAATCATGGGTGATTTGAATATAAAATACTTTGATCTGTGTCGGGTGTATCTATCCTTCTGCGCAGCTGTCTTCGTCGATACCCGAACGCTTTTTCGTCGATAACCTTTCACGTCTAAAAGTGACACAGTGCACGATTTAGAAGCATTTACAACAGAGACGACAAAAGAAGAGAAGCACCAGACTGATTGAAAACCTTCGTGAACTCTCGTGACCGATCTATTTTCTGAGGTGGTTTGTTTTTAATTTCACCCCTTCAATGCTGAGACAAGGTGAACACTATCGAGTTTCAAGAGACAAAGATCCTCATGAGCCCCGCAGTTGCGGGGGCTCATGAGGATCTGTGCCTCTTGCTGACACTGCTTTGTATCCGTGTCCAGCTGGGGCGGCTTTGGCATCGAATTAACAATGATTTCATACACACAATATGCGTCCACTGGCAGTGAAGGGGTTAACAGGCAGTTTGACGGCTCTTTTACGGGCAAGAAAACAATGAGGTACTGTCTTTAACTCATTTGAGGCGTGCCGCATAGGGATACGCGGCAAAAGCCGCGTATCCGTATGCGGCACGTCCAGAACGGAGTAAACTTTTTTGGGGGCATTAATTTTCATCTCTTGCTGCAGCTTGTCGAGGCTGAATTTCTTTAAAAGTACATTGGATGGTCTCGCTGACAAGCAGAAATGACGCCAGGCCCAGAACAAACGTCGATCACAAGCGAACTAAGCTGTTGTTTTCTGACCGCTTCATGTCTCCTTCCTGTTTCTTTAGTAATCTTTTTCACTGCTAAAGTCAACTATGGGACATAAATCGGCTATGACAGCGCAGGAGAAGTGTCCGACTAGTGTGGTTCTGTTGTGACGAATCAACCAGAGTCGACTTCGCTTATAACAAACTTCGGATACAACAGCAAAACGTGTGGGTCCCCAGGAACTTGGTTATATATAATCCGTAATTAGGGTGTACACTACCCTTTACTTTTATATACTCTTCCATTAAAAACGCGAAAAGTATCTGTAAGTGTACGCGCAAACACTGAAAGAGCCACCCTGACAGCAAAACAAGAAAATTTTATTTGTTGCTTACTTTAGATGTTCAGCCTACTGTCTGAGCTACCTTCACACACAAATTGGATGAATTATCGCCCATGGCTATTTTGTAAGACACAGGGTTTCATTAGTGGTGAAAATAAGCAAAACTGGACACACTCTGTGAAGCAGGTTTCCTGTGATATTTTTTAACACACAAGTTGTGTGGATTGCTTATGATGTTATTAACTGCCTCAAACGAAATTTGATTCGAAAAATTCCAGAACTTCCGGTGCACACCATTTTCTTAATAAATCTTGTTTGATTTAATGTGAATTACTTTCAAACCATTTTTATGCTCCAGTGACTGACACGGAGATAAAGAACACACCCATATCCATTTGATCAGGTAAATATGGCCGTTAACCTAAAAATAAAGAACTTTTTTGATTTTCATGTTTGTAGGTCATGTTGATTATTTAGGTACCTTTGACAAACGAAAAGTAGGTCCAGACCAAACAAGCCAGATTTTCATGCACACGGACCCTAGTGACACTGCATATTGTTTGGCTTTCAGCTGTGTCATCTACAGATGCTCCCCATTTCACTTTCAATACCCTGTGACGGTAGTGTCACTGATGACGTCATAAGTCATCGATGTGCGATTTTTAAGACTAAACATTTTATTTGCACACGACATAACACACTCTTCATAACATTTTCTAATAAATAACGTCAACATAACCCGCATTAAAGCAAATTTACAAAGAAACGCACGTTTTTAATAGATGTCAAAGTTGAACCATCTTTCGTGGTGAAGGTAATGTAAGCTAGTGCTGCCATGTGCAGGCAAAAGACAATAATTATGTCCACTTTTTTAAAAAGTAAGATTTTCATTGTAATATACTGACGAGCAAAAGAAATGAGACATTTTTGGAATCATCTGAAATACTAGTTAGTGTTTCCTATGATTCCAAAAATGTCGCATTTCTTTTGCTCGTGAGTGCACAATGAAAATCTCGCTTTTCACAAAAATCGACTCTCTCTCTCTTTTACCTTCACCGCCGCGATTTGGCCTTTGTCGCCTGCTCGGCGTTAAACCCAAATAACTCTTTTACCTTCACAGGGGATCACATGGGAGAGATTGACTTTGAAACCTGCAGTGCTTATCAAGTTTCAGTCGGAGACAGATAAATTCTTCATTCCTCCCTCTGTTTTTCAGAATGAAAATCGCGCCGTTCTTTCTCAGCAAGCGGCTTTGAAATGTTGCACTTTGTACAATCAAGTGATGATTTTATTCATGTCTCTTGCTGGCTTTGCTCTCCTGTGGTCCGTCACAGGCCGCGGCGTTGATTGTGAGCTCCGTATTGTCTGTGAGCATGCGCAGTAAGTGCTAATTTGCATATTGCCACTTCCGGAGGTGGCCATGATTTTCGAAAGCTTCTCGTCAAAATGATTTGTCTCTTTACTGAAGTGAAATAGATAACAAATTTCTGACGTACTTTTATCGATATAAAACCAACGACTATAAGAAAAACTGAGGTAACATTAAGAGCGCAATACGGGAAACGGCACACTCCGGAAAGTCTATCTTATTCGTCGCAGAAATTAAAACAAACACTGGCAGGGGAGAAAAGAGAAAAAAAATAACGCGACGAATGAGATCAAGAGATTAGATATTGGTCCGATTTCCTGCGAACAGCGCCAAAACGGTAAAGAAAACCAAAGAAAAAGAACTAAAAAAAGCTTTGCAAAATTTCGATCAAGAGATAACGTTTCTGGTTCGCTTTCAGGCAAATACCGCGAGAGGGGAGAGGGAAAAGAAAAGAGAGGAGAAAAAAAGACAAAGAGAAAAAATGTCTGTCTGGCTTTTGACTGCATTTCCGGAGTGAATTAGTTTTCAACAGCAGGGAAAAGGCCGTCGGGCTGACGTCGGCCGCAGTGTGCCCGCGCACGGCCGTGCGCGGGCCCACTGCGGCCGACGTCGGCCCGATGGCCTTTTCCCTGCTGGGGACCCTTGAATTCGAGCGGCGGGAAAGCCATGGGCTGAGGTGTGTATTCTCTGTTTAACAGCCTACTCCATTAGCATTAAGTGTGAAGGCAAGTGGGGCCAGATCATATTACAGTGAGGACAAACAATGCCTGAAAATGCCCGGTGTCGGTAAGATTAGAATAATCCATGGACGCTCTGGGCTGAAATGTACGTTGCCTGCTTTAAAAAAAAAAAATTATTTCCTAGAGTGAAGACGCAATTAAGCTTAGTTACCGTGTCGAAATGATGGCTAAGACCTTTTTGAGGATTATTCCGGAGGCTGGGATGAAATCAAACCAGTTTGCAATCCACAAACACGTCGATTTGTCGACCTAATCAAAATTCGTAATCATGCATTCAACGACAGTTCAGCGAAATGGTAAAACGAACGTGTACAAATTAAAAACAGAAAAGAAGCAACAAGATAGAGAAATGCTTGGAAGGACATCACAACAAACACCACTTATTGTCGTTGTTGCTATTTTGGTTGTCGTTGCTGTCGTTTTCTAGAGCTTGTTTCTTTCTGCCTCTTGATTAATGTTCAACCCCTTCACTGCCAGTGGCCCGTCACAAATTGCACGTCTGAAACCACTGCACACTAACGGGACATTCAAGTGAAAAACACAGATGTAAATGGTACAATGTAAATGGGACAACAACCAAAAATTATATCACACAGGACTAACAAGAGACCTAAATCCTCATGAGCCCCCGAGACTGCGGGGGCTCATGAGGGTTTATGTCTCTTGCATCTGGGTAGCGTTTGCCTTACCCTGGTCGTTATGGGCGTAATACGCTTTCTAATACGTGTTCCCTGTCACGTGAAAGCAAAAGGCAATCAGTCCATTTGTGTGAAAATCAAGATTTTTTTTTAATTGTGTTTCAATGAAACTGTCGCTTCTCACACAAAAAATGTCTTTTGTCTTCACAGGGAAAGTTTGTCTTGTGGATTCTTTTGAAACCTTCACCTAAAACCAACAAACACTCAAAAAGCATTAGATCAATGACGTTGATCCTTTGCAATCTGTTTCAGAATGTCGGTCTTGGTATTTTTCTCACGACCAATTAGAGCAGATGACATAATTCGCAGACGCTTTGAAAATGTTGATGTAAGTGGAAGATGGAAAAGATACGTTTGTACAAGCTTAGGAAGCGTGGCTTGACTGGCTTGACTGCTTTGTTGGTTGCTTCGTGGATTGGCTGGTTGGTTGGTTGTCTGGTGGATTGGCTGGCTGGTTGGTTGACTAGTTGGCTAATTTATTCACTTGTTTGCTGGTTTCGGTTAATTTGCCAAGTTCTTTAAGTCTATTATTTACTCGATTTTATTTTTATTTGTCCATTGTGGTTAGCTAAAGCTGATTGTTTTTCCATTTTTTTTGTTGTTGCTTATTTGAGTTTGTTTGTTTGTTTTTGTTCGTTTGTTTGTTTGCTTGTTTGTTTGGTTGGTTGGTTGGCTGTTTTTTTTTTGTTGTTGTTGTTGTTGGGGTTTTTTTGGGGGAAGAGAGGGGGGGGGGCGGTATTTGCGGTTAAGATTTTCCACAATAGACAAAATTCTCCACATTCTTCCCACTGATATCACGCTGGACAGTGTTGTCATACCAGGATCAGCTTTGGCGGTTAATCCTATTTAGCGCGTCATTGAGACTCGCCGCCATGTTGGCCAGGCATGTCGGGAAGACAAGTGGCGCTGAAGAGCTTCATTCAAAGGGCCAAAATCCACGGACAGCATCAGAAAATCTACTTCTTTCTGCAAGAGGCATAGAGCTTTATGAGCCCCTGCAGAATGCAGTGGCTCATAAAGATCTATGCCTCTTGCAGAGGGCATAGTACACAGAATCAAGTTTTTTGCCGGCAAGGGTGCCCTTGTTTAAGCGTGTATTGTGCAGACGGAGTAGGGCGGTGAGGTTTTAGTCAGCATCAACTGTGGGCAGGATCAGGGGAAGGGATCGGGCAGGGAGGTTCATTGGCAATGTTTGCACAGTCAACATTCGACTGCTGGTCGTCCATTAGAGACAGACGGGTGGGGGATGGGAGGAGAGAGGTAGATGGCAAGAGGGGGAGACCAAGGGCGGAGAGGGTTAGAGGTGGGGGGGAGGGTAGGCGATAGGCCGAGAATGTTGGTATTAGTGGTGGTGGTGTGACAGTGATATTGTGTCTGTGACCACGTCGGGTATCAGTATCGCACGACAACTGAGCTGGCTCCAAAGCAGGCAAAAGTGGTCAGGTGGTTAGGCGGATCGTTCCTGCGGTACCCATCCCCCTTCCCCCTTTCCACTACCACCACCAGCAGTTAGTATTTGTTCTCTTGTTTTCCTTTTTGTTCTTGTCGTTATCGTTGTTTTATTGAAATTTTGTCTTGTGACAATTTTGTTTTCGTTCGGTCACATTGACATTCAAGGCCGATCGATAACTGTAAGTTAACCCGTTAACTGCCTAAAAAAATTGACCACCTCCCTAAATGCAAGAGATATTGATCCTCATGAGCCCCCGCTATGGCGGGGGCTCATGAGAATCTATGCCTCTTGCCGAAACCACTAACTCATTCTGCCCGGGACACATCAATGCAAGATATGGCTCGACCATGATAGTTCAAGGGTGGTGGCAGAATAGCTTGGCGCCTATAGGCGCCAAGCTATTCTGCCACCACCCTTGAACTATCATGGTCGATTTGTCTCCTGAATTGTAATGCAGTCCTCAGAAGATAACTCCAAAATATGGGTATTTCGTACCTCGGGCACAATGAGTTAAGCATCCATGTTGCAATGACGGCTGTGGATCTTCGACGTTGAATATACGTGTGATTTCAATAGCGCAGTCAGCGTCCACTGGCAGAGCAGGAGTCAGTAGATGTGAAGGGTCACTCCATGCCGAGCGGCCACTTACAGTCGATGCAGGAAATAATAATTATAAATAATAATTACGGTATTTATAATGCGCTTATCTTATAATAATTATAACTCTAAGCGCGCACTCACAACTCGCACACGCATGCGCACGCTTTAGACAATGACTCACGTACCACAAATAGTGAAAAATACATTACGACGGTCAGCTTGGGGTGGGGAGTGTGGTGATGTAGTGCTAGAACTGTTGAAAGAGGTGAGTTTTGAGGGCGGACTGGAAGGAGGAGAGAGAGTGTTTCTGACGGAGAGAGAGTGGGAGAGTGTTCCAGGTGGTTGGACCGTATACTGAGAAGGAGCGGGGGTCGAAAGTGCTGAGTTTGGTGCGGGGGATGAGAAGGCGGAGAGGGTCGGAGGCGGAGCGGAGGGAGCGGGAAGGAGTGTAGGAGTGAAGTAAGTTGGAGAGATAGGTCGGAGCGTAGTTGTTCAGGGATTTGTAGCAGAGAGACAGAATCTTGTATTGGATGCGTTGGGGGATGGGGAGCCAGTGAAGGAGCTTGAGCAAGGGAGTGATGTGGTCGGATTTTTTCTTTCTGAGGACGAGGCGGGCAGCATTGTTCTGGACGCGCTGGAGAGTGAGAGTGGTGGAGTGAGGAAGGCCAGAAAGGAGAGAGTTGCAGTAGTCGATGCGAGATAAGATGAGAGAGACAGCGAGTTTGGTGGCAGCTTCGGTAGTAAGGTATTTTCTGATCTGACTGATGCGGCGGAGGTAGAAATAACATGCCTGGGCCGTGGCGGAGACGAAGCTGGTCATGGAAAGAGAGGAATCAAAAATAACGCCAAGGTTCTTGACCGAGTCAGAGAGGGAGATGAGGGTGTTGTCGAGTTGAAGTTGGAGAGAGGGAGGGAGCTGGGAAAGTTTCTGGCGAGTGCCTACTAGCATGGCTTCCGTTTTGTCGTCGTTCAGTTTGAGCTTGTTTGCTGTCATCCAGTTTTTCACGTCTTCATAGCAGTCAGCCGTGTCTGAGTGTTGTCGAGTTTGTCTTTGTCTAGTAGTTGTGAGTCGTCAGCGTAGAGGTGGTGGTTTATGTGGTGAGACTGGATGATGTTGGACAGGGGAGAGGTGTAGAGTGTGAAAAGGACCGGGCCCATGACGGACACCTGTGGAACGCCGCAGGAGAGCCTGACTGGGTTGGAGGAGACGCCGTCGATGGTGACGGACTGACGAAATGAACGAAGTAAGGACGGACACTGACGCGTGTATGTTGAAGACCTTTGATGACCTGCTTAAGTTGCCAAAAACACAACTATGAAGACGCCGCTGGCAACTTAGATGACCGCCGCGTCAGCCCAGATCAGGGCGTCAAGTTGAGGATATTAATGGTGTCAGCATGAGGCGTGCATTCTCGCGAGTCTCTGACGTATTAAGATCTAAAGTTC
This sequence comes from Semisulcospira habei, assembly GCA_036245525.1. Lineage (NCBI taxonomy): Eukaryota > Metazoa > Mollusca > Gastropoda > Semisulcospiridae > Semisulcospira > Semisulcospira habei. Next base: position 115,420,608 of record BTPG01000006.1, on the reverse strand, counting down.
GTGTGCAGAGCGGATTATCATTAGTCCCTTCAGCAGCAGGAGCTAATGAGACTCTATGCCTTGTTTTGTGCTGAGTGTATGGGTGCCACCACATCTGTATCGACACCATCTGTCGGCCCCAACCAGTAACCCTACCTCGTACATTCTTCGTTTGCTCTGCCACTGCTTCAGTCTGAGGGTGTTGATGAGTGCAAATCTGTGTCAGCAAGACGAATAGATCCTCATGAGTCCCTGCTGCCGCAGGGACCCATGAGGGTCTTTGCCTCTTGCAGATGGATGGGAATGACTGTATCTACATCATCCGATATGTCCAAACCAGCATCCTTGTATCGAATAGACACGCAGTGGGCGATTCTGTCACTGGGCATGTGCCCACTGTGTACTTGGAGTCAGGTCTCTGTTTCGTTCGGCCTCACTCCAGCTGCTCAGTCTGGATTTACGATTATTTATTGTTCAGCATTTATTTTGTACATGGTATCAAATTTGAATTTTAAACACTCCTGCCATGTGTGTTTATTGTTTTGTTTGGTTTGTTTCCTTTTTAATTTATTTCAGTTTATCTTACTGCTATTCCATTTTTCTTGTTATATGTCTTTATTTGACTTTAGTTCACTTTTTAAAAAAAATTGTTTTATTTTTTTTCAGTACTTTGTTTTTGAAAAGTTAGTACTATTTTAATTTGATTTGATTTGATTTGATTTGTGCCTAGTGTGTAAATGTGTGTGGAAGGGCGGGGGTGGAGTGGGTGGGGTGGGTATTGGGGTATAAATGGTAGGAGGAGGGGAGTGGGGAAGGGGAGATAGGAGAAAGGGATTTGGGGTGTGTTTTCCTCACACTTCAGTGCCGTGGTTGTAAACCTGAATCCACCTCTGTGTCCACACTATTATTCGAAGTGTCCAAACTGGCACGCCTACATCGTACATCTCCTAAATTCACCGTCCAGCTCCAACAGCACCCACCACCCTTTCACCTTTCTTCTAAAGAGAATGAATGCAAAAGTTGAGCCAATCAAGAGGCGTAGATCTGTATAAGCCCCTGTAAATGCGGGGGCTCATGAAGATCTATGCCTCTTGCACATGTTGGACACTTACTCCAAGAACTGGGGAGGCTTCATGAGGATCTATGCCTCTTAAGAGTAGATTGCTGAAGCTCGCTTCAGGATCTAGTAAGTTGGGTCGCGCGTGCCAGATAGTTGGTGTGACTTTGCTTAACGACCTCTGTCCATCTGCCCAACTGGGGGTGTCCATTCAGCCAGTCTGTTTCGTTTGACGACTCACTTTCTGCTGCTCAGTCCTCAGTCTTTATTTGCCTTCAATGAATAAAACACAAAGCGGTGAGTGCTCGCGGTTATATTCTGTATAATGTAAAGAGTAGGTAGACAAAAACAGTAGCGGGTCTTTTTTCCTACTTACCATTTACCTTACCCTTTAACCCATTTCATACTGAGGCTGATTTTTTTAAAAAAATGCTTACTGTCTTATGAAGGCTACTTTACAGATTAGGAGCTAGCTCAACCATTTTAGTTCAAAGGTGGTGCCAGAATAGGTTGACGCCTCGGGCGTCAAGCTATTCTGGCACCACACTTGAACTGTCATAATCAAATGTATTTCATGCTATTGGTGTATCAGCATGAAATGGGTTAATAGCGTTAGTACATCCTACATATTGGCACAGTAAACTTCAGGTGTAACAAATCGCGTGGGGACCCACATATTCTTTTTTTGTGTGTTAAATCCGAAGTTTCTTAGAAGCAAAATAAATTGTACGGAAATAAAATGTTGACGGAGCCTCTGACTTTTGTTATATCCGAACTTGTCATCAGCGAAGTCTACTGTATAGCTGGGGTTTGTTGTTGTTGTTGTTGTTACCTTTTTCAACATTATCTGGGTGACTTTACTCAGTGTATTTCAGTGTCGGATTTTGTTGTTGTTTGACATCAGTTGTGCATCTTGTCCCTGTATCAGGTCATTTCTAAAGTATATTTCTGTTTACTCACAAACCAGATAGGTGAGGCTAGCGCTGGCAGAATTGTACACAAACCAAGAGGAATCACTCAGCGCCGGACAGACAAACAGTTAGATGCCCTGCCCCCGCCTATCAGGCACCCAAGGCAAATTTGTATCGCTATATCGTTACATTGTTGTGTAATGTTCTGTGCATCTACTGTGGGAAATTAGGGTATTTACCTGACCACATATGGTAGTGCACCTTCGTATTTGTGTATGTATGTTTCCCCTGCCTACTTCCTAAGTTCCGGAGAAAGACATGGGTTATATAAGAGACCTGATGCATCTTTTTTGAAGATGCAAATTATCGTCTTATTCTATACCTACGTATTTCTCTGTGGGCTGGCGATTGGGTGCCTGATAGGCGGGGGATCTAACTGTTTGTCTGTCCGGCGCTGAGTGATTCCTCTTGGTTTGTGTATATTTCTGTTTGTCATATCTGAAAATCCTTTTCATGCATCAGATCATTTATAAAGTACCTTTCTGTCTTTCATTTTTAGAGCACTTTTTTAAAAAATATATTTTTTAATTCATGTTTTTGCATTATATACATATATCACAAGATACAATAAAGAATACAATGCATTATACAGCACACTACGATACAACACAGAATACACTACAATATAGTACACTGCAAAACAATATAAAGCATAATAGTACTAAACAATACAGGAGTACAATACAACAACAACAAAAATAAATTCCCTACACGCGTAAATGCCTCCCCCCCCCCTCCCACACACACACCCACACACGTAAACACCGACGCACTGCCAGGCTAAACCACAACATTGGGGAAAAAAAGGAGAAGATTGCCATACTATGAGAGATTCGAAAAGGTGAAGAATTACTAAGAAGGAAGTGTGTGTGTGGTAGTGTCTACTGACAAAAAAGTGCTCTGTATTGTACACAGCACTACAGTCTATTAAATTTTTCAGTTTGACCTAGGATCCAATATCTGTACTTTTCCACTTTAAAGCGACTTTTCATACAGTTAATAAAGTGTTCAATTCTTGGCTGAGTTTCATGTAACCTGCATTTATAAATATGAAACTTGGCAACCAGAATCATTAGGTCTATAACAATGTCTGACTTGAAATTTTTGGTAGTTCCAAAAAGCACCAACTCCTTACAAAAGCTAAGAACTGCACAGTTCGTACAATCATCCTGTAACCACTTTACCATGTCTGTCCAAAACTTCTGCACACAATGACACGCCCCAAAACGCTGGGTAATAGTTTCCTCCTCATGCTGACAGAATGTACACATTGCCGTGTTGGACAGTTTACGTAAAAGCAAAAAGCGTTTTGTGTATCAGTCTTAACTGAAACCACCTGAGCTGACAGTCAGGGGTTGTTTTAGGTGATTTCAAAAATATACATTTCCATTCTGGAAGGTCATCAAACATTTCCTTCCACTTTCGAACACAGACAGGATTAGACTTTATTTTCACAAGAGTTGAATAAACCATTTTTGATCCACTTTCTAAAATAAGGGACCATACCTTGCTATCAGACCTTATAATTATTGTCTCCAGCCGGTTCAAGTGCTGTTGAGTCAATATAAACCCTAATAACATTGGTTACATCAGTACACAAGAGAATATTAGTTGAGACCTCAGGGTACACCAGCTTAAATTGCACAAAAGAGAGGAGTTTGCCATTTTGGTCTAAAAGATCACCAATTGCCACAATCCCATTTTCTTTCCATTCGTGTAAATGTACAGTTCTTCTATCTCTTATTATATTGTTATTATAGTGTATAGACTCTCATTAAAATTTGTTGGTGCACATCTATTATACAATGTCGTATAGTGTTTGGCCCAAAATCTGTTTTTGCATTGATGCATCAAAACATTCGCAGCATGTCAACACTAACCTCTGCAGTTGAGAGTCACACCCAAATAGCCGTTTCAACCAGCTGATTTTCAGAGCCGTCAGAAAAGAAAAAATGTAGGTGGGTCTGGTAAGTTAGTGAACAGATGAACAATCTTTGACACGGCAAGTGTTTTAATAACAGTGATCTTACCTAAAGGAGTAAGCTTTCGCTTAGACCATATATGTAGGACCCGTCAAATTTCTTCCAGCTTTCCTTCATAATTGATATCTGTAGAAAATTTAATGCCAAGTACCTTAAAGATCCCAGGATCCCAGATAAAGTTGGAATCTGGCATGTAGCGTGGGGGAGAATTTTTCATGGATCCAAGCCAAATCACTTGCGTTTTGTCTAGATTAATTTTCAAACCAGAAAAGGATGCAAAGTAACGTAAGGTATGAATGCTTTCCTCAAATGATTTTTTGCTACCATCCAGAAACACTGACGTATCATCTGCAAACTGCGAGAGAAGTAGCTCGATGTCCCTAATCTTTAGACCCATAATATTTTTGTTCTGACGTAGAATAGAAGCCAAAATTTCTGCACAAGTAGGTAGATATATGGCGAGCTTGGATCACCTTGCCGACAGCCCCGGTACACCTGGAACCATCTAGAATATTGACCATTGACTGATACGCAAGCATTTATCTGATTGCAAAAAGTTCTGATCCAACTCTTAATGTCTGGACCAAAATTTAAAAAGTCCAGACATATGTTTATAAAAGACCAGGAAACTGAATCAAACGCCTTCTCAAAGTCTACAAGGAGAAGCTGCCCAGGCATATGATTGACATGTGTATAAAAAATACATTATGGAGGAGACGAATATTCTCCCCAATGTATCGGCCCTTCAGAAAACCTTTTTGGTCCTGATGAATAATGGAGGGCAGTACCTTTTTCAACCGCTGAGATAAACAGGCTGATGCGATATTTATAACTAGTGTTCAGGAGCGTAATGGGCCTCCAGTTTTTTAAGAAACTTTTTATGTTTACCTTCCTTTGGTATACAGGTGATCACTCCCTGCCTATGAGTGACTGACATCTGACCACCATGGTTAACAGATCTGACAGGAAGCAACCAATGTCCACCCAAATTTTGTTTGGTTAAATTCAGAGGTAAGGCCATCTGAACCAGGAGATTTGTTATTACTCATTCGTTTCAGAGCACTAAGTGCTTCAGCCAAAGAGATAGGCCCTTCAATCGACTCTCTCTCCTCCTCAGACAACGAGGGACTGACAACAGTAGAAGGTACCAGTTCTGCCTCTCTAGAAGCATACAACTGTTCATACAAAACTTGGGTTTCCTTTAGAATAGACTGGTCATCATGTATTACATCACCATTATCCTTCTCTAAAAAAAAATCATAGTTTTGCTAACATAATTTCTATTTTCTAAGTTGCAAAAGTATTTTGAAACCTTCTCCCCCTCCTGCACCCATTTAGCTCGGGACAATCACACCGTCTGTTGTTTATTTTCTTCTTAGTTCAATATGCTCATTTTTGTTCTCTTCCAAGAGTGGGATATTATCATGAATATTAAGTTCCATGTCACTTATTTCCTTTTTCAAGGCATCCTCTTTCCTATTATCTTCTTTTTTCTTGTGACTTGCAAAGGAGATGGTTCGGCCCCGAACCTCTAAGAGAATCATTAAAAAAATGGTCTGGTCATTAATGCTGAATTGTAAGTCATTATTCTTAATATTACCAATATTATCCATCTTATACAGCACAATGCCATACCGTTTCTTTAACTCTACAATAGCTTTTTTTAGCAACATCAACATATGACTTATCTTTAAGTAATGAGTTATTGAATTTCCAGTAAGTTCTTCTTTTAATGTGAGGTTTTGCAAAAAAATTAAATAGACACCAATGAGTGATCGGAGCGATAACCTGATTCAATCCTTGCAGACATGACATCCAACATTAAACGTTCTGAAATCAAGAAGTAATCCAGCCTCCCCTCTTGGATAGAATTAAACCGACGCCATGTATACTGCCTGGTTACAGAGTGAAGCTCTCTCCATGCCTCCACTAGATCAAATACAGTCATAATATCAAGCACTTTTTTCATTGAGTGTCCTTATCAACATTCGAGACAACATTCCAATCACCCCCTATGATGACATACTGGTTGTCTAGTCTTTCTATTTCCTTAAATACAGTGTCAAAAAAGGAGGGGCAGTCCACATTACTAGAACCATAAACATTTACGACAGTCATCCGTTTATCTGCTATTTCAATGTCTAATACTATTTCACTTCTACGCACTTCATGCAGTTTATAAGCAAAATTGTTATTAAAGAGTATGACAACACCGTTACTATTTGTGTCATTGCCACTCAAAAAACATTCAAACCCGCACATAGCCCTCATCATGTTTTTACTAGATGTTTTGAGATGAGTTTCTTGCAGAAAGTAAATACTGGCCTTTTTCTATCTGAGGAAATTCAGTACATCTTTCCTTTTTTGATGCTGACCTAAGCCGTTCGCGTTAAAAGTACATATTTTCATTTGACTTGTGGTATTGACCGTTTTACACACCAACAAACTGTAGGTACATAATATATATATATATATATATATATATATATATATATATATATATATATATATATATATATATATATATATATATATATATATATATATATGTAATTGTAACATGAACGGCTCAGGTTTCCCATATTTGTTCTCAGAATGGCAAAAGAAAGAAAAGTATACAAGACTAGCCCAGCAGTCATATCCACACAAAATAAACATAGTCAACAACAACAAGAAAAGCACATACACAGTGACACATAAACAAAAACAAAACAAAAATGTACAACTGTGTTATTTGCATGAACAAGACGCTCCCATCAGTGGAGGAAAAAAAAACCACACACCCTTTTCTCATAGCAAAATCGTTGGTGACTAAAAAAAAAAAAAGTAAAAAAAAAGCAAACAAACACACACACAAATAAACCCACTACCAGTATGGCGCTGAGACCATAACACACGTAGTAGTTCATATGGTGTGTCAGAATTTATACGCTGGCTGTTCAGCGTGTATGTTCTTCATAAATACATGTAACTGCAGATAATCCAAATCATGTTGCAACCAGTGGCTCCTGCAGCTGCAGAGGTGCACGAGAATTTGTACCTTGGGGGAGAAGGAAAAAAAGAAGGAATGTCGCCATACTAGTTACTGATCGCATATATCATAGAAGAAAAAAAACAAACCCACACAACATACTATTAAGTCTAATGTGTACCCCAAGTACAAAAATGATATTTACAGGGAATGTAGTCTACATCGCTCGCACTAAGCGTGCGGTTAACAGGAAATTGAGGAATTAACAAGGAATAAGTAATGAAACAGGCATGGAAAATAGTTATACCGTAGGTAAAGCATACCCCTCGAGCGGCCCCGCGAATGGTGGGCACACGGCATGGGACACACAACCTCGTGTCACTGGGTCACGGATGAGCTCCCACGGTTTCAACCTCGCTAGCACAACCGCCCATGGTAAAATCCATAGCATAGGGTGAAGACTGGTAAACTGTACACAGGTAGCCTGCCTTAGTGGCCATTACCAAAAACTCAAAACATTCGAAAAACACTCCAGAGGCTGCGAATCGCGCTGTTACGTGTGTCTGGTACGTGCTTCCGCTTAAAGTGAGCGCATGCGTGATCCAGTGACTGTAATCACATAATGTAAACGTTGCATCAACGTAACATGTGTTTGACATGCATTACCAGTGGTTACAGTCGTTCTTTCAAGGTGGTTTCTTCACTCAGACTATCATTTTCCATTGTCGACTCGGCGAAGGTAGATGGGTGGGATGATAGAATACCACCCCGAGCTGTAGAGCTAAACGTAGCGCCCTGAGAAGGGCCACTGTGACGACGAGCGTGCCGTGCAGGCTGGCGGCCACGCCCCCCAAAAGCAGACCCCTGGCCTCCACGTCCACGTCCACGTCCACCCCTCCAAGTGTGGCGTCCGCGTCCCGCAAAACTTTCGGGGGTGGAGGCAGAGGCAGCGTCCATGTCAATCTCCCGATCGTTCAGGTCGGCGATTTTGTCAACCTGCACGATCTGGAGATCGATGTTCTTTGCATAGAACTTGCCCAGTCTTGACCACACTAAAACAGCAGTGAGGTGCCCCCTACACTGAGTCAACAGAACATAGTTCTCACGAGTTAAGTCCTCAACGATCATTAGGTCCGTGCCTTTGAGTTTTTTCTTATTACGCATCACCAATTGAGTAACCTTCCTGGAACAGAAGCGGACAATCACTGGCCGTATGCTGCCCGATTGTTTTGTTTTTTTTTCCCAGCCGATGTCACGCCTCAACGTCACTTGTTTTGATGTCTATCAGGCCTAGCTTGTCGTGGGTCACTTGCAGCACCTTATTCTCAACCGCCTCAGCTGACTCCATCTCTCCCTCCTGAACACCAAACACTTGGACGTTATTTCTCCTCGTGTATTGTTCGAGGTCGAGCTCACGTTTGTGTGCGAGCGCCGCTTGGTGTTTCGCTTCTGTCACTTGGCTCTTCAGCTGCACATCTCTCTCCTTCATACTGCCAATGTCTTTTTTCAGTTGGTCGTAGTTTTCAATGTGAAGTTCCATGATCCTTCCATTAAGATCATCCACCGTCGAGCTGAGAATGTCGATCTTCTTAGACATGCTCCGAATCTCGTGCAGAAGGGACAGCATTAGAAACATCCTCTGCCTTACTCGACAGATCAACCCTCGCACCGTCACGCACACTGACACTGGCACTGTCCTTGACACTGTCTCCGTCTCTGCGGTCCGCCATCACTGTGCTTGCAAGTTGCAACTATATGCGACACATCAGTGGCAGCGTCTGACCTACATTACGCAGGAAAGTGGTCGAGAATAGAGGATGAAACACTGAGTGATCTCGACTTTAAAGTCCTGTTCTTGGCTTTGCTCTTCTTCTGTCTAGGTGTTTCTTGACCACTCGAGTCGCTCGTATTTTGTAGCTGTTTTCGCTTCTTGCTGTCGCTTCTACCACGCTCAGACCGCTGTGACATACTGTCCCCGTACGGTGAAATGGCGTGACACTGATTGAGGATTGATGACCTTTTCACAGCCGGCGATGGTCTACTTCCACATCTGGATTCCCAATAAGTTTTACACCATCCTCCAGCTGGTGATGAGGGCTAGGCTTACAGGCTAATCATGATGGTGGCCTGACCCCACAGGCGCTGGTAATTAGCAAAAACTGTGCTAATTGTAGGACGGTTAAAAAAATAGCTGCTGCCCCCACGGTGAGCGATGTTCAGTCCCCATGTATCACTTTTTAAAAAAAGTCTCTTTTGCCTTTTTCATTTAATGGCAGATCTTTCCTTTTATTAGCCAAAGTTTGTGTTACAACACATGACTAAAACCAGAAGCCTTTTTTTACTCACGGCCAGTCTTCTTTTAACTTTCCTCAATCCCTCCTAAAACAACAACAACAACAACAACACCCATCTACAAGAGGCATTGATTCTGGTGAGCCCCCGCAAATACGGGGGCTCATGAGAATCAATGCGTCCTGCCAACTTTACATCGTTTACAATATACCAAGTAAGCTGTACAATAGGGCCCTAGTTTGTCCCAAGATTTACGACTGCTGGACAGGAGCAAAAAGTCATGTCCCGAGGTCACCTTTGACCCCTGGTTTATGGACATCTGCCGGGACAGTGTGTAGCCAGTAGAAAAGATCACAACCAGTACTAGCCTGTTTATGTCCCCAGGGATATAACGTCATTTATTACTCCCAGTGACCTTCCTTCGTGACGCTGACAGGCGTTCAGCCAACTCAGCCACTACCCTTGAGATGTCATGGCCTTGCCCACAATGGTTGACTCCATCGATAGGCTACAGGGCGGCAGACGTCCAGTTGGGATCATGCCGTCGCCCGTTAATGACTTAAAAGTGCTCCTTGCTCTGCTGACCAGACCAAAAATTGAACGCTGGCCATTTTGTCACTGGAAGTATCACGGTTTGTTTTCGGGCCAGTTGCATGCATGAGCTCAAGTTAGTCCTGCGCCAGCCTCGAAGCAAGGTGCTCCGCTGTAGCGGAGCACCTTGCTTATGGGCTGGCGCAGGACTAAGCTCTCTAGCTGAGCACCTATCTAATTAGTGCCTAGCGCATGACTATGCTCACTCACGCAACTGGCTCCAGGAAATTACCGCTGACAAAACGGTCCCCTTGTACCTAGCTAGTTTGTGATTTGCTACCCTTCAAGGCTTCTCTTGAGAGAGCACCTGTCTTTTAACCCTTTTAGTCCCAAGGTTCCATTTCTAAAATTTTGGAGGTGTTGCCTAACGACTATGTACCAGTTGTAGGAGATGGATTGATCATAATAATTCAAAGGTAGTGCCAGATGAGCTTGGCGCCTTCCACTGATTCCACTCAGTACTGTATGTACTGAAAGAAGCCGGTTGCATTCTATTCGCAGCACTTTGCTTTCTTCTGCATGTTTCTGTTCTTAGTTAACCACTGCCAAATCAGGCATACCCAAGAGGCTTATATTCTCATGGCTTAGATTCTCATGGCTTAGATTCTCTTGCTGGCTCTGTTTAGTCCCATATGATATCGTGAGACTGAGGTGGTGGTCGTATCAAGTGTGTGGGAGTCACGGGGATGAAGCGTGTCACTTGAAAAGCCGGAAAGCTGCAGTAAATTATGAATCCGCCAGAGGTGACAGTTAGGTATGGGTTTAGGAAAGATGTACACGAAGACAGGTGTACATTTTGCAACACCAAACGTATCCGTATGATTGTGTTTGTTCGTTTGATTTATTCGTTTGCTTGCTTGTTGGCTGGCTGGGTGCTTGACTTTGTTTGTTTATTTGTATTTTATTATTTATTTATGTATGTATTTGTTTGTTTGTTTGTTTGTCTGCCTGCCTGTCTGTCCGTCCGTCCGTCCAGCCACCCCCCTCCACAGTTCGTTCGTTCGCTTTTTAGTTCATTCGTTCGTTCTTCCGCTTGTTTGTTTGTTCGGCGTCAAATGCCGAATGGTTTTATGTGTAAAACAAAAAAATAAAAAAATTCATTAACAGAGCAAACACATATAATGAACTGTTTATGAATCGTACAATATTCAGCTTTTAATACAATATTAATGCAATAATCATGGTCATTCCACACTACTGAGACTGCATACGCAGTGCTCACAAGACAAACACAGGTTGTGTATCTCTGAAAGCTGAAATATTATACAGAAGGGCAAAAAGTCCTCGAGTCGACTTTCGACATAGCTGGCCACCACATAGCCACTCGTATGCCACTATTGGGTATTTAACAACTTCAAACTGCAGCGCCTTTTTGCTACCATCCTTTCCACACTTATTACCGTGAGGAGTGCGCGGTCATTTTCAGACAATGTGTCCAAATCTCTCAGCTTATCCTCACTCCATCTGCAAGAAGCATAGATTCTCATGAACAAATGCGTCAGCAGGGGTTCATGAGAATCTATGCCTCTTGTTTACATTATTCGCTCACCTATATATCTTCACAATGATAACATTTTGTCGGGGGGTTTATGCCAGAGACTGTGTCCACGGTTGCGGTTTTAGACGCGACACAGAGACCAGGGACTAGCGTGAAAAGGAAGGAATTTTTAAGGTCTGGCTACGTGACGCGAAATATGTTATCTCTGCATGTGTGGAAGATAAAAAATTTATAGTAAGCATGCGTTGTTATTGGTCGGTTTGCTGGTTGGAGCTTTGGTAGTTGTCTGTTTGGCTGGTAGTTTGTTTTGTTGAGTGGTGGGTTGGTAAGTTGGTTGATTGGGTATCTCGACAGTTGGTTGGTTGGTTGGTTCAGTGGTTCAAAAGTATGAAAGAGCGCTGGCATCCCCCTAGGCACACATACGCGCACACACGCACACAAACATACACATTCATACACAGAACCATTAAGGAATCAACCCACCAAACATTAGGTACTGTTTTTAGTATGACTTACAGTATTAACCCCCCCAAAAAAAAAAAAAAAAAAAAAAAAAAATCCCCAGAAACCTAAAACAACAACAAATACCCCCCCCCCTCAAACAAAAAAAAAAACAAAAAAACAAAACACAACAACAACAAACAAACAACAACAACAAACAAACAAAAACACAACAACAACAACAACAACAAAACACACACCCTCCAAAACACACATTATAATTATAGTCCAGTTCTGTACGAGGTTAACCACTTTCCGTGCGTGACACGGTTCCAGTCGCGGTTGCCCCCTACTCTAACGGCTCCAATGCGCATGACGGATGCGAGGGCATGCGCGCGTGCGAAGCGAGACGATAGCCGATGGTTCCACTCCAGAGGCGTCCTTTCATGTGCATCTGGCGAGGTAATTTAAGCCGAGGAGGCGTTCCTTACCTGTATCGGCCATTGTTTCTGGTCGCCCATATCTAAAGGTGTACATGGTATGTACTTACTTGTATGTTCCAAACTGTAAAACCGTCAAAAAAAAAATACCTGCAGTACCATTCCCAGCTAACTGCCCGGCCGCCGCTGCCGGCATACATAAATTAGGTCTTTGAAACCGTGACTAGTCAGTGCACATTGCGGCCAGTAACCACCACATCCATCCTAGGAATGGCGCCGCCGTTTACCCCCCCCCCCCCCCCCCCCCCCCCCCCCCGTTCAGCCCCGACACACTACAACAATAAATAGATCTATGATGATAGTTCAAGGGTGGTGCCAGAATAGCTTGGCGCCTCCTGGCGCCCACCTATTCTGGCACCACCCTTGAATTATCATGGTCATGGTCTACTCAAGCTATTCTGGCACCACCCTTGAACGACCGTTATTTTCTAGTATTTTCCTATCCTTAATTTAAGTCTTTAGGAGATGACTTTCAATATTGAGAACTGCGGCTGTCTGTCTCCACTTGTTAACCGGGAATTGTCAGTATTTTTGTTTTTTACTGCCGATGAAAATTGAACACATTCCAACTGCAAGAGACATAGACCCTCGTGAGCCCCCGCAGTTGCGGGGGCTCATGAGGGTCTATGTCTCTTGCGGACAACACTTTGTGTTCATGTTCCTTGGACGGCTGGGCTTGAATTAACAAAGATTTATGAGACAGTTTGCGTTTGCACGCAAGGAAAGGGTTAACACAATATGGCCAGCAAGCGGCAAATTATATCATGGATCCCTGGATTCGTACACGCGGTTTTTTTTTTTTAGTTTTTTTTTATAACAGTAATAAGATAATCAATGATTTTTTAATCAATTCATTAAAAAAAAAAAACCCGAACTTTTCGACTGTCGGTTGCATATTTTGTTGAGGCGATTCCTGGGGGAATTACCTCAACAAAAACCTCTACCGACAGCCAAAGGGTTAGACTAAGTGGCATCGGTGGGAGCAGCAAAACCCTTCGTAATTATGTGTGTGCAGTTGCCGGTCTGGGATTGCTTTTTCCACAGTCTGTCTAATTCATTTTTACTTTCAGTTTACATAATTATATGCTCCCGTCCAAATTGGAATTGTCCCTTCGTGAGATAAATAACTTTTTTTTTTTTGACTTCCTAACATCAGTAAAGTGAGGTACCGCTACCGTGCGATTCTTCTAAAAACACACACAACGCTGCTCATCACGCTTTTAGCCTGAAATGGATTTCACAGGGCAGCAATGATTGGCAATTGAAATACAGCAATGTGTATTGCATATTTTAGTACTGTATTTCAGCTGTTCCGTGGTTACTTACGGCTGACGCCTAATCAATGAAAGTGTAATTTATACCACATACATTGCATATAATGAATTTGTTATTTATGCTACTAGCAGTGTGTGGCTGGCTACAATAAATAAAGTTTACCATTTGTGGGATTAAGCTACGTTGTATCAATTACTGCCCGATGTTAGTGTAGGTCGTTACTAGTCTGTCTAACTGCCACTTCTGCCACTGCACTGTTGTCCAGAACATTTTATGGTCCTGGGACCAGTTGCATGAGTGTGCTTAAATCCTGCGTCTGCCTATGAGCAAGGTGCTCCGCGGAGCTGTAGCGGAGCACCTTGCTTAGTGGCAGGCGCAGGATTTAAGCTCACTCGTGCAACTGAGCCCTAGTCCTGTACACCGTACTCCCTCAGACCTGAAATCCGAAGACGAACACGGGAAATAGCTCATGACCACGGCCCATTCGCATCACAGCCTTTGAATGCTGTAACCAGTAAGAAATGTTTATTTTAACCCATATCATACTGAGGCTAAAAGCTTCAAATTTGTAAGCTGCCATATGCAAGCTACGTTATAGTACTTACAGATAAGGATATAGACCAATGGCTTTAGTTCAAGGGTGGTGCCAGAATAGCGTGGCGCCTAGAGGCACACACTGGTGTATTCCAAATGATATGGGTTAAGAACAGACGAGCTAAACCTTTCACCAAGAAGATGAGAGAGATTGTTAACTGATTCAAGGAGTGCCGCGTCCGGATATGCGGCACAAAGCAGCAAGTCTCGAATGGATCAGACAGTAAGGCTAGTTTGGTGCTGGTCACAGTACCGCTGCAGCTGGGTCGTGTTAGTTTGCCTCGGTAGTGAAGTCCAGTCAAAACGACGGGCTTGTTCAGATAACATGTCCGTTATTGAGGTCCTGGTGTCAAATCGGCACAGTTGCAGTGCGGCCGAATTGACGTGTTCAGGTCGTAGGCCTACTCCATACAGCTGCCCTTGCCCCTTATAACCCGCCCGCTAGGGCCGTCCATTATCAGTCCGGTTATGGACGTTAAACCCCGTACTAACTGACTAAGTACTAGTTAGAAGTCTTTGGGTAGATTTACTTTGGGGATGCTTTTAGAATGACAAAACTGACGAATTTCCTTTTTTTTCATTTCAGACCAATCGCCAACAGGAAAATAAATAAATAAATAAATAAATAAAAATATTGCATTGGTGGGATTTGATCATTTCTGTCTCTGCCATGTATGGCCAAAGTGGAGGGTGGTGAAGGCATGGAGTCAGATCCAGTTGACACTCTGTTGCTAGCTATAAACCACCACGCTACATTTCGGTTCCTGTTCCATTTCTCAGCCATAAACAGAAGTCTTGGGGCCGGTTGCATGAGTGAACTTAGTCCTGGGCTAGCCACTAAGCGAGGTGCTCCGCTATCGCAGAGCACCTCGCTTAGTGGCTGGCGCAGGACTAGGCTCACTCACGCAACTGGTCCGGCCCTGGTCAACTTCTCTCGCTGCGAAAGACGTACTGAAATCTGATCCCTCCTTCTAGCAAGGGTCATAGATTCTGATGGGCAATTCTTATATCATATGTTCCATTCAACCCACATGGGTTTCTTGACTATAATTGTTTTTATGTATTTTCCTGTGAAGGCAAAATGCTTTAAGTCCATTGTTTTTGTTGTTGTTTGTTGTTGTTGTTGCGAAAAGCAAGATTATAACACCATCATGGACTTACTGTCTATTGTCATCAAGGAACAGTGTTCTGTTCTGTTCTCATGCTGCTGCAGAGGCTCATGACAATCGATGCACCTGGGCAGATGGAAGAAAGCTTTCCGAGGAAATGATCGCTGGACATTCATCGCGGCCTGGACAGCTGGCACGCGCCTCGTGCTGCTATTGGTAACGTCACATCTGTGCGCGAGACGAGCTCGCGCGCTGGCCGTGAAACCTGTTGCACGTGAAACCCGAAACTTCGATAGTGTCACAGAAAGCGTCCTGTTGTATCTCTGCAAGAGACATAGATTCTCATCAGCCCATGCATACGCAAGGGCTCATGAGAAGCTATGCCTCTTGCTGGAGCAAACTGGCTGAACGTAACGTCCTTGCATCTCAGACAGCGAAAGGTGTCTGACCTCTTTTCGATTTTGTCTGTGACTGCATTGACATGGCATAGTGGGGAATAAATCACCGAAGTTCAAGCACCCAAAATCCTACAACAATTTCAGACCAATAGTAAATAACGCCAGAAGGAGGAGTATCTTTTGATAAGCCCCCTTACCATCCAGTTTTAGTATGAACATCTATGCCTTTCGCAGTTTGTCTGAGTTACCACCTGAAGTTTCAGGGCTTTCAAGAATGAACGTTTGCTTTCAGTTAGTTTATTGTTTGGAACAAAAGTAAGTGACATCAACAAAAAGCCATAGATCCTCATGCGCCCCATATCCTATGCTCGCTTATGAAGCCCTATTCCTTGTGCAGTTGTATGGTGTTATTTGTTGGATTGGTTGGTGACTTTCAGTTAGATTTAGGAGTGAATGGTGTGACTTTCAGTATGGTACCGACTACAGCCACATTAGTGCCATGATCAGAGAAACGTGTCTGAGCCATAAAGTACACAGATGGCGACATCTACACTGTCACTTTTCGTGTATATGTCGTTAACCCTTCGGCTGTCGGTAGCGGTTTTTGTCGCGATGATTCCTGCAGGAATCATCGCGACAATACCGCTACCGACAGCCGAAGGGTTAAAGTTGCCATAGCCCCGTCGACATTTTTGACAGTGACATTTTAGTTTTATTGTGATGACAATAGATTCGTAAATTTAAACTAAAATAAAATTAATGACTTCTATTTCGCCTAGCAAGAGACATAATAGAGTTTCGTTACGTGTGAAAGAGACAGATTCTGCAAGGGGTTTATGTGAGTCTGTGCGCCTTGAGTTTGGGACAGACTGGCTAATAGTCTGATAATGCAGATATATTAGTCTTTATTCTCCAGGTGTAAAACAGCTTCCCGATGCGCAAAAGGCCATCGGGCCGACGTCGGCCGCGTTGGCCCGAGCACTGTGTTGATACTGCCGTGTTGAGGTAAAAGACATTATGCCCATTTCATGAAAAGCAAGACTGAATTTCATTGTATTTCATAGAAAATCTCGCTTTTCCCAAAAATGGATATAATGTCTAAGGTTTCCTATCGTCTGTAAAACTGAAATACTTTCCAGTTGTATAGTTTACTTCGTATATAACAAAGTTGGATTAAACAAAAGTCGGATAAAACAACACTTTTTCAGAGGTCCCGACACCACTCTTTCTATGTAAATTACTTCGCTTTTAACAAACTTTGGTTAATAACAACAAGAAAAGTTGGGTCCGCTGGGGGTATGTTATATTCAAAGTGTTCTGTATTATAGTTCATGTCAAAAAGATGTAAGCGGGATAGTGGGATATCAAGGGTTGTGTCGGATTTGCTCAGCTTAGCGTCCCTCCTGTCACCCATCTGATCAGGAACTACGCTAAGCTGATTTTGCTACACCGGTCCATCCCTCGCGTCAGTAACTCTGGCTGTCTCATTCCATTCGCTACCGCTACAGAGAGACATGCAGTGTACTCCTTCCGGTGTTACTGAAAGTAAAAGAAATAATTTGGTGCCGGGATGGCGCGGGGTGCAGATGGAGGGAGGGTGGCGGGGGGTTGACGGGTAGGTGGTTGTCGTGGGCGGCGAGAGAGCGGGGTCAGAGGGGAAATGCCCCAGTAGCAAAACGTCTTCGCCCCCACGGCGGCCGCCGTGGGCCCGAGGACTTTGCTTACTGGGTGGGAATGGGGGTTCATGAGGGACGTGCTTGAACCAAAAAACCATGGCAATGATCATCGGCGTCAGTCATCTGCAGGTTCATGGTTCGTTGTAAGGCCTACATTGTGTGCGCGATGTGTTGATCCTCTGCCTTCTGATTTTCAGTTGGGCAATAACATGTTTTCAGTTTGCAATAATGTCAATTGTTTTGGGGCGATGCTCTGGGAGCGTGCCCGACAAATATATTTTCATGCTTCGATAATCCGATGCGGTAGTCGACTCAGTAGTAACTTCTGACAAGAACTGCCACAGAACGCACCTCCTCCGCCCAAAACACACACAAAACAACAACAACAACAACAAAACAAACAAACAAACAAGAACAACAACAACAACCAAAAAACAAACAAACAAACAAACAAAAAAACAAACAAACCAAATTTTAAAAAAACTTTGAAAAGGTTTACTGCTAAATAAAATGGACACAAAACCAATTTTCGGACCGTTCAAGTAACTACGTGTTCACATTTTGAATATATATATTTATGACACACTACAAACAAATATTGATCGACCATAATAGTTCAAGGGTGTTGCCAGAATGGCTTGGCGCCAGGAGGCGCCAAGGAATTCTGGCATCACCCTTGAACTAACATGGTCACAATCAATACGTTTCCTAAAGATCGATTGTAACCATGATAGTTCAAAGGTGGTGTAGTGTTGTTTGTGGTGCAAAACTCATTAGATATTTTCGACTGTAGAGTGCAACTATTAACTCATTCAGCCCGACGCACGTATTTCCCAAATTTGGGAGGCGTCATCTAACGACTATGCAGCTGTTGCAGGAGATGGATCGGCCATGATAATTCAAGGGTAGTGCCAGATTAGCTTGGCGCCAAGATAATCTGGCACCCTTGAATTATCATGATCGATCCATCTCCTGCTGTAGTGCCTCAGGGCTGAATAGGTTAAACTATCACAGACGATTGGTACACATCGAAAACTTTTCTGAAAGGCGTCTCTGTAATTGATAGTATGTGCACATGCAACGGTCATCTTTTTCCGCTTTGATCATTCAAGCTATTTTTTAAAACTGCATTTTAATATGCATAAAGTTTATTTCATTTCATTTCACTTTGACATTAATTTTTTCCCAGGGCCGTAGGTGTGTCATGATGATTGTGTTGTAGACACGGGCTGCTGGCGATACATTTAATGTGCCGGCGTTACTGTATCTCAAAATGCATTCATTACATTTAAATTAATGTCACTTCGTTGTTGTTGGAAATTAAATTTTCCCCAGGCCTGGAGTCTGACACTATGAATGTGTTCTAGGCACGGGCTGTTATATATTTTTGGACGTGTGAGAGTTTCTGGAGAATGGGGGTGGGTGTTTTTAGCCTTTGTTTCCAATGATCACAGAGCCCAATTTGTTCCTTGTTTTAGTAGAATTTTATTGCCAATAAAATTTGTTCTGCCATCATGACCGGCAGATTCCAGTGAGTTTTACACCGTATACCCGCAGTTCCATAGCGAGATTACTGTTTCATGATCAACTGTGACCTTTTATTGCTTGTTACACGTGTTCTGATTGTACCTATCATGTGACACCCGTCCCAAAATCCCTTCATCTGCGAAAAGCATAGATTCTCATAAGCTCCAGGGGCTTATGAGAATCTATTCCTTTATCTCGCTCAGATCTGCCTCATTTACTTCTTAGACTCCTCTTTCATTGCTCGTTAACTCATTCTACCCCAGACGCACCACAGCAAGATAAGGATCGACCATGATAGTTCAAGGGTGATGCCAGAATAGCTTGGCGCCTATGGGCGCCAAGCTATTCTGGCATCACCCTTGAACTATCATGGTCGATCTGTGTCCTGCACTGTTAATGCAGTCTTCAGAGGACAACGACAAAATTTGGGGGTTTCGGTGTTGGGGTAGAATGAGTTAAGCGTGCTGTAATTGTACCCACTTCGGTCCCCCACACGGTCCCTCAGTTGCAAGCCATCTGCCAAAGGCATAGATTCTCATGAGCCCCTGCAGACACATGGAGCTCGTAAGAATCTTTGCCTCTTGCGTGCCGAGTTCTGCTCCATTTTTCTCTAAAGATTAACATTTTTTGCACCAATCTCGGTTTTTCACACATCCTTTTCCATCCCACCCTCCAGGGGCATATATTCTCAGGAGCCACTGCCGTTGCAGCGGCTCATGCAACTCTGTATCGCGTGCGTGTAAAACTCAGCCTCACGTACATCATCAGATTTAGCCACAGGAGTTAGATGTAGTTAATCCACGGGTTAAAGTCCTACTGCTTCACTGCCAGTGGTGGCAGACTATGAAATCTTGGTCAACTCAAGCTCTAAGAGTCCCAGTTTGTTCAAGGAACATAGATACAAAGTGGTGTCAGCAAGAGGCATAGATCCTCAAGAGCCCCTGCAGTGCTGGGGCTCATGAGGATCTATGCCTCTTGCAGCCGGATCCCGCTCGCCTCAGTTTTATTTTCGGCCGTGAACCGGTTAAGAGCAGAAGTTTCGGAAATATGAGATAATTTAATGTCGTCACGGAGCGTTTATTGTTGTGTCAGTGTGGTGTCACTTTCAGCCAAGCGTTCGTCCGGAACCAAAGTCTGAAATGGCAAATGAGTGTGAACCGTTATGTCGTTATCATAAATCAATCGTTCATTCAAACATTAAACGTCTGATTAAAGCAACTCAAAACACAGACACAGTCACAAGTATTCAATTGAAAAGAAATCAGATAAATCAGATATTCAAATGTGCCGACATCTGCCATGGCACAGTTGTTTTTAAATCTTGATTTACAATGCGAGGATAATCAAATATTGTGTTGTACTTTTAACAAAAATATTAACATTTAGACGCACTGTTTGGTTGTTTGTGTTTGTTGGTGTTCGGTTGGTTGGTTGGTGGTTTGGGTTGGTTGGTTGGTTGGTGGGTTGGTTGGTTGGTGGGTTGGGTTGGCTGGGTTGTGGGTTGGTTGGTGGTTTGGGTTGGTTAGGTTGGTTGGTTGGTTTGTACACTAGTTGGTCAATTGGTGGGATAGTTGGTTGGTTGGCTGGTTTGATGGTTGGTAGGTTCCTAGTTAGTAATTGGTTGGATAGTTTATTGGTGGGATAGCTGATTGGTGGGACAGTTGGCTGGTTGGTTTGGCTGGCTGGCTGGTTGGTTGGTTGGTTGGCTGGTGCGTAGTAGGCCCGCTTAGTACCATTACCACTAGCGGGATAAATCCTGCTTTATGTTTACCGCAGAACTGGCGCCATTGTGCTTAATCCTGGGCCAGTAACTTCCTGTGTAATAACCGCAATAAAAAGGTGCAACCCTTTTCAGACCACAGTGATGGAGACTGACTTAGGAGATTTAGAAACCGCAGCGGCCAGGACATGGATAGACCATGAAAGCTCAAGGGTGTTGCCATATTACTTGACGCTTGTAGTGACAGTGATAGTTTAAGTAGTAGTGCCAAATTAGACAGGCGCCTTTCCAGGACGCAAGCTAACGTTAACCCTTAACCCCTTCTCTGCCAGTCGACACATTGTGTTTGAAATCTTCCTTAATGCAAAATCCCCAGCCGTCAAAGAAACGTGGACACAAAGTCGTTTCAGCAAGAGATAGATCCTTATGATCCCCCGCGACTGCGGGGGCTGATGAGGATCTATACCTCTTGCACTTAGGTGGCGTTAACTTCAGTTTTCTCGGCTGTCAAGGGGTTAAAGTGTGCTAGCCCAGTCGTCACCCCGCGTCGGTACACGCAGTCTTTATAGACATCTCTTGAAGTGGAAATGCAGAGAGATAATTATGCTGAACATTGACACACATCGTGAAAACGCATTTCTCAACCTCAGCCTGTGAAAATGCGTGAAACAACATAGGTCTGCATGCATTAAGCTGTAAAAGGGTGTGTAGTATTTATGGTCAAATGACGGGCATGTCCGTTTAACTCATTTAAGGTACTCCGCATCAATAGCTGCGGAGGTGTACGACACTTTCGCAGCTACTGATGCGGGGCGCCTTGAATGAGTTGAAGGTTCTGGTAATTCAAAGCGACACAGTCTGGAAGAGTCTGTATTCAGCTCGTACTCCATAGGCAACAGTTGGGCAATGGCTGCCCCTGTCCCCACAACCCGCCCGTCCATCATCCCTCTTGTGCCGTGGAATTCAAACCCCGAACTAACCAACCAACCAACCAGTCAAACTCAGGGGCGGATCTGGAGGTGAGAAGAGGGACGTGGCAAGGGTTGCACCCCTCACCCCCCCCCCCCCCCGGACCCAATTTTTTAAAAAATGCTATAACAGTCTCTTTAGGGGGTGTTCGGACCCCCCCCCCCCCTTGCCTCCCTCCCCCCGCCCCCCACCGGCTGTTTGATATTTTGGCGAGTGGTGAGAATATGAACACACGCGCAGCCCCCCCCCCTCCCCTCCCCCTTTTCGCTTTTTGGGCCACTGGAAAAAAAAAAGGTCTAGCATCGGGGAGGTTTTTTGTATCAGGTTGAAGATCCTAAACAAAATGTTGGACCCCCCTCGAGGTCACTGATCCGCCCCTGAAATTATCTACCTCTCTTACAGATGAATGGGTTTCGCTACTACAGTTGGCCTGCATGAGAATTAGCTCCCTTGTTGCGCTTAAATCGCTTTGTCACACTTGTGCATATCGGAGAGATATACTGCAGTATGAAGGCAAACGATGTGAGACGATTTCATCCCAACACTGTAACAAGCACTGTTTGTAACCACAATGAAAATTGTCGCTTTTCACAATAGCGGAATTACTGTTTGCGTTCCTAGGACAGTCAAGTTTACAAACCAGGCTTGTCGTAATCATGCACTTGCTGCACCCCGGCTTCAAGGGTGGTGCCAGAATAGCTTGGCGCCTATGGGCGCCAAGCTATTCTGTCACCACCCTTGTACTGCTCTCTTGGTGTAGGAGATCTTTCAGTGAAGGACGTGTCAAAAAGTTTCCCCGTGGTTTGATTCTATCTTGATCAGGAATGCCCGTGAAGTTAAAGATCTTTCTGATTGCACCTTGTGCACCCGTTTGCACCCACCGCCGTGTTCCTCATTCGGGACGCGCCGCATCCGGATACGCGGCGAATCGCCGCGTATCCGGATGCGGCGCGTCCCGAATGTGTTAACGATGATGGCAGTATCTTTTATCCAAAACTTTCCGTCAGCAGGAAGAATATAAAAAACATTTCTTTTGAATTTCCAGCAAAGACGAGAGCACACTAGCTGTCTCTCTCGATTCCCTACCGCTGTAACAATTGTTCTCTATTTGCTTCGAGGTGTTTGCTAAAAATCACACACCAGCACATTTTTTGAGACAGGATCATTTCTAACCAAACTCGAGTGCCAATAAATAAATGAAAAGTAAAAAATTATAAAATAAAATAAATGATAATAATAACATCATCATCACATCAACAACAACAACAACATAATAATAATAATAATAATAATAATAATAATAATAATAATAATAATAATAATAATAATAATAATAATAATCATCATCATCATCATTATCATCTTGATTATCTGAGTTCATGTATTTAGTCATTTTCTTTTCTTTTGTGTCATTGTACATGTGGTTTTGGTTTTGTCACCTTTTCTGTAATTTCTTGTTCAAATGTACGGCGCCTAGAGCATATTACCATGTATAGGCGCCTTATAAATCCTCTTTATTAGTATCATCATCATCATTATCATTATCATCTATCTCGATTCTTTTTTATATTTTTTTTCTTCCTTCTAGTCGTGTTTAGGTTTTATTCTTTCGATTCTCACTCAGCGTGATTTTCACGTTGAGAGTAGCTACGCGGTCTGACGCCACCAGTTCTCGAGGAATCGAGGAGACAACCTGTGACTGGCACCTTGAGGAATGGCGGCACGCGAACTTAGGGACTGCAAATGGCGCATAGCGGTAACGTAATACGCTTGTGAGACAAGCCGCCGGTTTTTGTCACGGGTAGGGAGGTGGCTATCAGCTTGTCAAACGCTGATGAACGACTCGCCACAGGTAAACGAGACCCTCAGGTGAACGCCCTCCCATCTGCAAGAGGCATGGATTCTCATGAGCCCTTGCATCCGCAGGGGCTCATGAGAATCTATGCCTCTTGCTAAAATTTGTCAAGGACCCCTATCTTGTTCACGGAATTCAATACAGCTCTGAACATCTTAACCCATTCAGCCCTGACGCACTCCTGTGTCGGCGCCAAACTAATCTGGCACTACCCTTGAATTATCATGGTCGGCCCATCTCGTGCAACAGATGCATAGTCGTTAGATAACGCCTCCAAAATTTGGGAAATACGTGCGTCGGGCTGAATGAGTTAACTGCCGGGGCGATGCAAACAGTACCCAGCTGATTAGGGTTTTACTCTAACGTTAGTACTACTGTTCTCAATGCCTATTTGTGGTTCCATTTACATCTGTGTTGTTCACGCGATTGTCGTCGGTGTGTATAGTGGTTTCAGACGATATATCCTTGATCAGTCACGGGCAGCGAAAGGGATTTTCAAAAAAAGAGGTACATGACGCATGCACTCTGGCTACATGGTAGGAGTCCGTCTTTTTCATGCATTTACATGGTTTTCTTTCCTCCAAAGGAGGGAGCCTACGGTGATTGAAGCCTGTGGTGCCTTTGTAGCTCGAAAGAGTGTACTCGGATGAACCCGTAAGTTTCTTTTTCCTACGTATAGTTCATTTTCCCACATGTTAGATCTGGCTGATACGGCCCCTCGACCCCGGCCTCTTAAAAAGTGTTATTAACCCTTTGGCTGTCGGTAACTTTTGAACGTAGATGTTTTCAAGACAGCTATGAGAAGAAATAGTCTCTAAAGGGCCCAGAAAATAATTTCCGTGCATTGTATGAGCCAGCTAAAATCTGACTGCACTGGATGATAGTACTAAGGTAGGACAGCCATAAACTCAATTGTTGCCACTTGTACACCATATCCTTGTTATTGTAATTACGCGTTGAAATTATTTCCACTTTGGGCCAAATAGACTACATTCAGAAGTCTACTAAAGAACACAAAACAAAACAAAAACCAAAAAAAAAATATTAATAATAATTTTGCATTCATGTATAATTTGCAGCAAGTAGTAAACCTAACTGATGAAGCATACAATTCCTCCCCCCCCCCCCCCCCCCCCCCCCCCCGTGCCGATCCCAAAACAGCAGACAACTCTATCCTGTTTCTCAGACAACAGAATTTCTTTTCACTAGTGTGTACAGGAAGACAAATAAAACCAGTACCGGGGATCTGCAGAAGGAAGTCCATGACAATGACAGTCAATAATAATAATAATAATAATAATAATAATAATAATAATAATAATAATAATAATAATAATAATAATAATAATAATAAACGAACATTTATATAGCGCAACATCAAACTTGAAAAACCATGCTCTTTGCGCTTGTCACATTCTCATACTCTAACGTTCATGTACACATAATCCACATCTTTCTCAATGCAATACCATATCATGTACACATTCATGTACCACTAAAGATATAGCTTTGAATATATATAGTCAATGACTAACAGTGTTAGTAACACTACTCTGTGCCCTTAACTAGTATACAGCAAGTCCAATATAATTCCGCTCAGTAAGAAAAATACAAAGTAAAACCAAACATTATATTTAACGTAAATCAATTCAGAAAGGGTTGTTTATAAAGTGGCGGCGACTTATCAGTCACTCATTGCTATTTACAGACACACAGGCCAGCGTTCAGGTTTGACGTCGGTCATCGGTCATTGACGCATAAAATCTTGAAATGACCGATAGACTTCAGAGGTGGTCGGTCATGGGACCGATTGTTTTTGGGACGAGTCGGTCATAGTAAGCAGGTTTTTTTTTTTTTCCAGTAGGAAGAAGAGAGGCGTATTTAGCCTCGCCTTCGCCCCCCCCCCCTCTCCCCCCCACCTCCCCTCCCCACTGTTAGAAAAACGGAGGAACTGGTGCTGTTAGGCGAGCGTGGAAAATGACTGTACCCACCCACACGTTTGAAAAACGGAGACTGATAGACATTCAAAATGACCGATCTATTTCTTGTTCAATCGGTCATATGACTTATAGTATGCTGAACCAAACCAGAACGCTGCGCAGCACAAACCTGATATTCAGTAATTCACAGAGAGATCTTGAAAAAAATTAAGAATACAAGCCGCTCTTACCTTCTTTGCATGATATTGAGGAGGGTGAGGGATCCCTTTGTCTGAATGTATAATAATTGATATCCAGCAAAAATAGTATCCAATTGTTTGCATAGATGGCTTGATCAAAAACAAGCACAATCCGTTGTAGACCAAGCTCATCAGCAATCTGGATGCCACGCTGGAGAATCAGCAGGACAGTCGACATGTTGGTTGGGCTGCTGTCTATGATTGGCAAATAGCCTACCTAAAGAAGAAGAAAAAAACATCTTCAAATAATTTAACTAGAATGGACAAGTTGTGATGAGGTAATAAAATCAAGTAAAATAAATGAAACAAAATATAAATTAAGATAATTAAACAAAACAAAACATATAAACTAAACTAATATAAAGTAAAATAATAAAACTAAAATAGCTAAAATACAATAAAATAATAAATGAATTCTTTTTAAATCATAATAAATAAAATAACAGACAAACAGAAATAAAAACCAAAATAATTTAAAACAACTTAAACTTAAAAATGAAATGAAATGAAATCAAATAAATGATTTTGTTAAACAATAAAAGAAAGGACAAAAAAAAATCTAAATAAAAATAAATAAAGGACGACAAATTACACACACACACACAAAATGTCATTGGTGATGGGACAAAAAAATAACTTTAATTATAAAAAGTTCTCACCTTACACACAGGTGGCACTTGACCTTCCTGGAGAGCAACGTTGAAGCCAGTCCAACTTGGCAAGGTACGACCTTGCACCTCAGGAAGCTTGGATAGGCAGAACAGCTGGTCAAGAGTCATCGCTGGAGCCTGCAGCACAACAATTATATAGCATATTACATATATATATTACCAATAAAAACCGCAGTACTTGTATCTTTAACTGAACATCATGTAGAAAGCGTGTTAAGTGTTCATAATATTCCACTAATAATATATCACACAAAACTAACTGCCCAAGCAATAATAACTTGGTGGTAAAATTCACTTGAGAGAGAGAGAGAGAGAGAGAGAGAGAGAGAGAGAGAGAGAGAGAGAGAGAGAGAGAGAGAGAGAGAGAGAGAGAGAGAGAGAGAGAGAGAGAGAGAGAGAGAATGAATGAGAGAGAGGGGAAAAGAGAGAGGAAGAGCGAGATGGACTGACTGACAGTGACTGTCTTACACATACTTCATTTCATGTTATTATCAGGAGAGCATGTTGTGTTACATAAGAAATAGAGAGTCAGTTCATTACATAACTTAAACTCACCATAATGATCTTCCGATTTTCTGCAGAAGTATCAATGATGTGGGCTGGGGTAGCTGGGCCTTTCCTTTTTGGTTGAACGCACAGAGGGAGGTTGCAGTCAGGTGTGGCTATCTTGGTGCCCCTTGGCTTTGCAGTCTTCTTCCCATCACTGGCATTAGTGAGAGAGGTGTCAGTGTTGATGCCTGACACTGACATAAGTGTCTCGGCAACCTCTTGACGTTGAATAATGATACCTGACAGTTTCAAAAGACTTAGTTTATTCTTGTAACACTACAGCTCTTGAGTAGGGAGACATGATAAAAAGAAATATTAGCATCAAATAATTAAAAACAAAGCTACATGATTCAGTATCAATTACATTTACAGTCATCCATAATATCAATTACAATTTGACATAAAAGAATAAGTAGATAAAAAAAAAAAGGAGCCGTAACCTATTATAAAAACACCCTTCCAAAGTTTAAATAAAGAAATGTTTTGCTTAGATACCTTTTTTTTAAACAATAGTTATAAGTAATATTAATAGACCTAAACTGATAAAGGGAACATATTGGAAAAACATTAGACAGTGGAGTTTACTTTGCACAAGAACTTATAAAGTAAAATTCTAGCCTCAACTGGGGTTTTTTTCCCCATTCATTTATGGTTAAAAGTAAAACACACACACACAAAAAGCACTCAGCACAAAATAAAATGTCCCCAATGATTTTATGTTAAAAGAGCTCCACTGTCACTTACATATATATATCATCATTTTTACAAACATTATATATATATATATATATATATATATATATATATATATATATATATATATATATATATATATATATATATATATATACACACACATAAATGCTTGTTTCTGGGAACACATGCCCACAACAGCTTTTTGGGAACATGCCTTTCCACTTCATGCAGAAATCTGGTATTTTGCAATTTCATCAAAAAACACGATTTAATGCCAAATATGACTTGAAATGTGAGAAAATCAATACAAGGTTCCCAAATGCAACGTTCCCGAAAACCATACCATTATATATATATATATTAAAGTTGTGTACATGTTTCTGGGATCCTGGCTATGTTTAGTAGGTTTGGCCATTGCCCCTGATTTGCAACTTAAAATGTCAGCAACAATATCTATTAATCTCTCTCTTTTTTCCACTCCATCCTCTGAGCTCTGCAGAAATTCAAATAAAACTTGTAAATTGGTAGTGTTATTACAACAAAGAAAAAATGACAAAAAAGCCAGTCTGTTAATCATTAATTTGCTTGCACCTTATTGGCAGTGTTGTAATTT
This sequence comes from Semisulcospira habei, assembly GCA_036245525.1. Classification (NCBI taxonomy): domain Eukaryota; kingdom Metazoa; phylum Mollusca; class Gastropoda; family Semisulcospiridae; genus Semisulcospira; species Semisulcospira habei. The sequence continues at coordinate 115,392,495 of BTPG01000006.1, read as the reverse complement.
ATTTGTTATTCATCTTCTGCATTGTGAAGTGTGGAATGTATGGATGCTTACATTTGCAATACAGTTAGCACTTGTAGTTATTGTTTTAGAATATACTATGTACATTAAATTTTATTGTTTTTAAGCATGCACTCAAAACTAGCTGTGCTGTTTGTGTGATGAGTTTGAGTGTATAAAGAATATGGAAAACAAACTTTGTTTACTCTTGAACATCCTTTATTGCACAATAATCCAACCTTTGTTTACTTGCAAGCATCAATTATTATGCAATAACATCACCATTATTAAGTAACCCATTATTTGTTAAACTCTTCTCATAAATCAAATACAAGGTGGCAGAACACAAAACAAAAACATGGAACCATAAGGAAACACAGTGCCGAAGTACTAGGGCTGCTGGAGGTCAAACTAGGGTGTAGGACTGAATATAAAAAACGTTAATACAAATAATAATAATAATAATTATAATAATAATAATAATAATAATAATAATAATAATAATAATAATAAGCGCATTAAATAGGCGCTTTATCCCAATTGAAAATCGGCTCAAAGCGCCGCCGCGAACTGAACCCAACAAGCATGCTCACGTGAATCACGCGCATTCACTCACACACTGTACATAAACACAGAACATTCACTTGGTGCTAAGGGCAAGCTCAAGCGAGCTACTGTAGGTTTTGGAAATTCAAAATCGTTTGTATATATTTCTAACTCTTCTAAAATGGTAATGTAGGCATGTCAATTTTCCAAGAATGTGTGATGTTTCATATTCATCTTATAAACACTTTTTTTTTCTGGTATTTGAAATGTTGTGTTATAATAGAAGATGATTCTAACCAGTGTTATGTCAGTAAATAGCCTTATGCATGGCTGGGGCGGAAAGGCTGAAAATCTTCAAGATTGTTCATAATAAAATTGCCCAGGCAACTTTAGCTTTAGGACAAACCATTTGCTCCAGGCACCTCACACACAACCACATGTCCATATTAAAACTTGTCTCCTAGTCCTAAAGGACTGAAAACCAAAAAAAAAAAAAAAAAAAAGAAATCAACAATTGTGCTTTATAGCTTTTTTTTGGTAAAATCTCTATTCCAGTATAACATGTTTGACATATGCTGAAAAAAAAATCTATCCATCTGGAAAACAGATTCAACTCGCAATAAATCGGAATGTCTATCTGAAAAATAGAAACACACTGCAAGTTCGAGCAAAATTGCAGCACCTGATGAATACTGGTAGCAGTTAGGAAAAAATGGACAGCAAGGTATGGATCGAAAGGGTTGGTATATATTGTGTCTTGACCTCTGGGCATTGTTGAAACTGGGAGGAGAGTTGTTTGATCAAATGTTTGTGTTCAATAGGGGGATCAGCTGATGTAACATTGGATCTCATCTAGCTTTCTCCTACTCCTTGCGTTACTAAATGTATATTATTCTTTTTTCTTGGTTGCTTAGTAACTAATTTGATAGGTGTTAAGGATTATGAGTGATTTGATTATTAGCTAATCAAGATTGTCATATTGTATTCAGTAAAACAAAACAGTTTTTTTTTTCATTGTAAAATTGGTCATGTGCTCATTTGGTTGATCATTAATCCTGTTAAATATTTGTGTTCATGTGCATCATGTTTAGCTTTTGTTTTACCACACATAGTGTCTATTTGCACATAAGTAAGATACCCCAGTGGGACCTCAGTAGGGTGAGTAAATAATTTGATTGTTGATTGATTGTACATTGCTTAACGTCCCGACAGCAACAAGGCTTTCTCAGGACGTGCCTGCACTGCTTGTGAAAAAAAACAACCAACTAAACAGAACATTGAATGTATGTCGCCAGCCGGTCAAACACATTAAATAAACCTAACACATGGGGCCTAAATAAAGCTAAGACCATTTAGCAACACACATCCAATATCAAGAGCTACAGGCAGTGCAGACAGTAGGGAGAGTTTAAAAAAGGCAAATACAGGTGAATGGACCTCGGGTAGACAGAAACACATGCCCCAGAATAGAGAGAAAACCCCACCCTGTGGGGCTGACCAGGGTGACCCTGGGAACTAAAAAATACCTAACCCCACCCAAGTCCCCCAGGGCAGACCCGGGTGGGGTGAGTAAATAATTTGGGTGTACAGGATTATGAGTGATTTGATTATTGATTAATCAAGATTTTAATATTGGACAGGATAATGAGCGATTTGATTATTACTTAATCAAGAGGGTCATATTGGATTCAGTTAATAAAACAGTTTCTTTTATGTGCTTGTTTGGCTGATCATTAATCATGTTTCAATGAGCATCATGACCTTTGTTCTTGTTTTGTTGTCTAAGTTTCAGTAAAAGAAAAGTATAGCCAGGCCTTTTTATTTCAGTAAATAGGTTTCTTTACTAGACATTTAGTAAAGAGGCTTATTCCCTGATCAAAGAGTAAGTAAACTTATTTAGTAAATTGCATTGGTAAATAGACATGTTAGTTATCATGACCCAGAAACTAAGAGAAGACGAGAACAATGGTCAAATGCCCTGAGCCGCAGTCCATTGTTAGATATGCAAATTCAGTATAAAAGGACTACCCAGCCAGCACACCAATATAGGTCCAATATTGGCCCAATATTCCTCGCGCTGGGACCATATGGCGTTGAGGCGCATCCCCTGGGTGGTGGATAGGGGGTCCCTCGTGAGAGGGGTGCACCGAATGAAATAAGGTGCCGTGAACCAACATGGTCTAAGGGAAGGTGACCCCGACAGAAAACCCCTGGTCCTCCTAGTAAGGGGGTTGGGCGTGGGGGTAGCTTCCCCACCCTGCAAAAAAGGAAATAGCTACAAAAACGCCGACGAAAAGACAAACAGTAATTCCTTTCCTGGAGGAGGAAGGTTCTTCTACCAGAAGACTTATGACGTCCTGTGGTGAAAGCCGGAAGTCTTCGGAAGCCACAGGACCGAGCCGCCTCTCTCTATCCAGGGACACAACCATGGGCACATGGAACGTCAAGAACATGTACCAGAGCGGCAAGGCCACCCAGATAGCAGCGGAAATGCAAAAGTACAACCTTTCCCTGCTAGGTATCAGTGAAGCCAGATGGACGCAGTCTGGCCAGAAAAGGCTGTTAAGTGGGGAGATGATTCTGTATTCAGGTCATGAAGAGGAGAATGCCCCCCATACAGAAGGAGTAGCATTCATGCTGTCACCAGTGGCACAGAGAGCGCTGATGGGCTGGGAACCTCTTGGGCCAAGAATTATCACAGCAGCCTTTAGAACCAAGAAAAAGCTCAAGCTGAACGTCATCCAGTGTTATGCGCCCACTAATGACAGTGACGAGGAAGAGAAACAAGAGTTCTACGACCGACTCCAGAGTGCCGTGGACAAATGTGCGGAGCGAGACATCACCAACATCATGGGCGATTTTAATGCCAAAATAGGGGAGGACAACACCGGATACGAAGAGGTGATGGGGAGACAGGGACTAGGCTCGGAGATGAGTGAGAACGGGGTGAGGTTTGTAGACTTTTGTGCTCTAAACCGACTTGTCATTGGAGGCAGCATCTTCCCACACAGAAGAATACACAAAGCAACTTGGGTCTCACCTGACCATACAACTGAGAACCAATAGACCATATCTGCATTAGCAAGAAATTTAGAAGATCCCTTCAAGATGTTCGAGTGAGGAGGGGAGCAGATGTCGCCTCAGACCACCATCTGCTTATCTTAAGAATGAAGCTCAAGCTAAAGAAAAGCCGCACAGAGACAACAAGAAGACAGCGCTATAATGTAGGCCTCCTGAGAGAAACTGGAGTTAGAGAAGAGTTCAAACTGGTGCTGTCCAACCGGTTTCAAGCGCTACAGGAGCTAGTAAACGAAGAGGAGGCGGCCACCACAGAGCAGCAGTGGAAGGCAGTTAGAGAGGCGCTGAACTCAACCTGCAAAGACACTGTAGGGTTCAGGAAACACCATCACAAGGACTGGCTGTCGGCACAGACCTTGAAGAAGATAGAAGTGAAGAAGCAGAAGAAAGCAGTTGTCAACAACAGTCGCACGAGAGCAGCCAAAGGGCACAGGTGGAATACTGGGAAGCCAACCGCGAGGTGAAGAGGAGTATCAGGGCAGACAAGAGGGCCTACACAGACAGCCTGGCAGCAGAGGTAGAAAAGGCAGCAGGCAGCGGCAACATGAAACAGCTCTACGACATTACCAGAAGATTGTCGGGCAACTATGGCCATACAGAAAGACCAGTAAAAGACAAAGAAGGCAAGCCTATTGCAGACAGAGCAGACCAACTCGACAGATGGGCCGAGTATTTTGAAGAGTTACTGAACAGACCTAGCCCACCCGACCCCCCAGACATCCAGCCGGCAGAGACCGACCTACCCATCAGCTGTGACAGACCCAGCCGGGAAGAGATCAGAAGAGCAGTGGCATTTTTGAAGAACGGCAAAGCAGAAGATAGTTTTCACAGGGCAATCTGAAGTTAAAACAAATCATCCTCAGGCAGGATTCAACTGACTAATTAACCCCCCACCGACCCACCCAAACAAACCTGTCTGTAACAATACACAAAAAGTACAAATAAACCATGCCCACAATTAACAAAAACAATTGTTCTGATACATGACATACAAAAACCATCTCTGAATATACACTTGAGGTTCTGGCAATGGGATCTGTACACATAACAGATTTTGGATACAGCGCATTCTTAAACTGTGCCCATGACTAACTTTCTTACAGATTAACAGAATATACTGACAATTCGATTGGAGACAAAATTTCCTCCTAAACATACAGGATTTGGCACAAACAACATTGGTTATGAAAAGAAAAGAATCTGATATGACATGTCCTTATTCCCTTTTCATTCTGATACACTCCTGCTTGAAATTAATTGACTATGATAGTTCAAGGGTGGTGCCAGAATAGCTTGACGCCTGAGGCACCAAGCTATTCTGGCACTACCCATGAACTAAAATGGTTGATCTGTCACGTAATATTAATGTAGCCTTCATAGGACAATAAGCAAATCTGACAAAATCAGCATCAGGATGTAATGGGTTAAAAAGAGTGTCAAATTCATGTACATAATACTGATCAACTGGCATCAGAACAATAAAAAAAAATGTAATCATGAAACCATAATTATGATAATATTAATAATAAATGTAAATATGCAGGCAACCACGACCTGACATATTGATTCTAGCAACACAGAATTTAAAAAAAGTATTTAAAAATTGCCTACAGTGACATATACTGAGTGTTGGAATGGCGCTTACAAAAAATAACCAACAAAACAAAAAAATCCCAAAAATTGGCACAATAGTTAAACGAAATAGAAATACCAATTGATATGTGGTGGGTGGGGGGGGGGGGGGGGGGTGGGGAGAGAGTAGTTAAGCAAACAAAGACAATTATCTTCATAATCATGCATGTAGCCAGTTAGCATTTTTATGATTTGCAACTAAAAACAGGTTTGTTCTAAAGTGCTTGAAAGCCCTAAACTAGCTGCCATCACTTTTCAAACATAAACACTTGTGCAACAGATGGTTACAAAACATGTGCACGTCTTATTAAAATGTTATCTGCATCAACAAAAAACCCTGGAGGCAAGCTCAATTGCTCAGGCAGACTATACTACTACTAGTAAAAATAAACAATATGTAAGCATCTTGGCAGGACTGACTAATAACAGTGTAGAAAACTGAATATTTGAATCAGAATGAAACCTAATATTGCGTTTGCAATGAGAATTAGTTTAATTTTTTTGACACGGACAGTTTAGTTGAAATTAATGGGCTCTGCTATGGCTGGAAAAAAAGTTAATTACCAATTCTTAGTTGATAGACTAAAATGACATGTATACCATATAACCATTACACAACATATATTTCATAACGTTTCATAACAAAAGAAATTGGAGTTTTCACAAAAGCACAAAACATGCACTTCATTCTACTTAAATGTGATAATTCTGATGACAACAGATAAGGTTAACCCTTTGGCTGTCTGTATTGCACTTTAAGTCGCAATGATTCCTGCAGGAATCATCACAATGTCAGGCAGTACTGATAGCCAGAGGGTGAAGCAGCGTACAGAGAAACTAAAACTGTACTAATCACTGTCAGTCTGTGTCCTGCAGGAATCATCACAATGTCAGGCAGTACTGATACTGATAGCCAGATTTCGCGTATTAGACTGGCTGGCGACACGCATTCAATATTATTTTTTTTTTCACAAGCAGCGCAGGCACGTCCTGAGAAAGTCTTTTTGCTGTCAGGACATTAAGCAACGTACAACCAATCTTTCGTGGCCAACCGCATCCGGATGCTGCTGGCGGCGATTGAGTTAAGCTATCACAGCTGATCCCCTGGGTTTTTTTTAATCAAGATTGAAAGCCGAAAATTTAATACATTGACATTTTATATAAAAAATGCACACATACACGCTAGATGTTACAACAAAAATAAATAAACATACAGAAGAACCTGTTCTTGGCAATCACCATTTTTGCTAGAAGAAAGTGGCCTTAAAAATCTCATGCTCTGTCAAGAGGGGTCATGAAGGGCAAACAGGGTCGCCTGGGCTGCAGGCACCTAAATGTTGGTCTGTAAAGACAGGTGATCTGCTGTAAGGGTGGTTGCTCACAACAGTTTCTGCTGTAGACTATAAAGTTACTGCTGTAGACTATAAAGTCTATACATGCAAATATTTCTCTCACACTCAACACACTTGCACATGCACCAACACATGAGCAGAATTTGGAAAACTATGATAAATGTATAACAAATTTTAATTTGTGTCACCGTAAAGTGTGAATTCTTAGTAACTGTTTCAAAAACCAAAAAGCAAATTTAACCTGGTATACGCAATTTGACTTCCATTCCAAATTCTGTATACTGACTAAAGTTTTAGGTTAGTGCTGAAAAAGTAAGACAAGAGCAGAGGCTTTTCAGTGCAAGATACCAACATGCCAAAAAAAAAGACAACTTCATTTACTCTTTAGCACCCAGCTGCTTAACAAATATTCATAAAATATAGTAGTTATAATGATTTAACACCATGCAGGTGACAGAAGCTACACCATGGCAGTATTATGTCCATTATCACAGTTAAGAAATACCCAACGGAGAAAGAAACACGCTTAGAAAAAACGGTACAACACAATTTATTAATATTTCGGGTAAATACCCTTTGTCAAAATAGACAAACAAACAGAGACATTAGCCGCTACTTATCTTCATATGCAGAAGGAATGTGGCAACCTTGAGACTGCAAGCGATCTGCTTCATGGCATGCTTTGACTGCTAAAATTCGTTCGTTCTCTCACACTCAACACACTTGCACATGCACCAACACATGAGCAGAATTTGGAAAACTATGATATATATACTGACTAAAGTTTCAGGTTAATGCTGAAAAAGTAAGACAAGAGCAGAGGCTTTTCAGTGCAAGATACCAACATGCCAAAAAACTATGTATACTGACTATTGAGTTGCCACATTCCTTCTGCATATGAACATAAGTAGCGGCTAATGTCTCTGTTTGTTTGTCTATTTTGACAAAGGGTATAAGCGTGTTTCTTTCTCCGTTGGGTACTTCTTTGCATTTCACACGCTTGGCAGTCACCTTTTTGGTCTGGATTATTCATTATCACAGTTGTTGCTTGTTTACACGCAGGACTTGTGAAACCAGAAACATAAACAGTTCATCAGCCAGTGGCATGACCCTTGATCTGTTCGTCACTGCTACATCCTCTGTAACATATTTATAATATGGCTGCCTCATACTTGCTGCACTTGTCTCAATGTAGTCAAAGAGTACTTTAAAAGTTGTGTATCAAATAGGTAGTCATCACTGGAAAATCGACTGACCCCCAAACTGCTCCAACTGTAGTCGCGTCACCTGGGCCTGTACTGCAAGAAGCTGCTGCTGTAGCTCCGTGATGCAGTCATTTAGGAGGCTCAAATGTTTCTCCGCAGGAAGCACGCAAAGATCAGCTGGTAGTGGTTGAACATTCATCCTGTGGTGCAGGTCCAGCTGCTACTGGGCGAGTGCTGTGGTCTTCAAGCACATCACTGCTGCTGGATCCACTGTTATCCTCGAAATCTGGTCTTGCCTTCAGCTTCCTGGAAAAAAGGGTGCATAATAATAAATCACGGCTGTTTCAGTGAGAAACTGGGTCACAAGTCGTGCGCCCGCGCTGCCTCAGCCAGTCTCTCAGCTGTCAGGCTAGCTGATAAGCAGGCTTCCTGCTAGGCGCAGTACAGCAGGGAAAATGACTACCTTTTGTTTTTCATGACTTTCTTATTTACCGTTCAAGTGTGTGATGCAAAACTTTGTTTGTTTAAAAGCGGACATTCTGCCCGACACACTGACACCAAACACACTATAGTTGTGACAAAACAGTAGTGTCGGGCAGAATGTCCGCTTTTAAACAAACAAAGTTTTGCATCACACATTTGAACGGTAAATAAGAAAGTCATGAAAAACAAAAGGTAGTCATTTTCCCTGCTGTACTGCGCCTAGCAGGAAGCCCGCTTATCAGCTAGCCTGACAGCTGAGAGACTGGCTGAGGCAGCGCGCGCGCACGACTTGTGACCCAGTTTCTCGGCCCGCCTGGAAAAAACTAAGTGGCCACTTCTAGCGCTGGGCCAAACAGCCGTGAAATATATAGTGCAAAATACCTGCAGTGCAGGCTTTTAAGCCCTGTACAGTCTGAGACAAAATGACCAAACTGGACAAAACTCATCAGACAGCAGCAACAAAATGTACATACAGATTCAAAATTGACAGCACCTGAACACATCCAATCCTCGAAAAACCAGCCATCGTGACCATATGAACGGGCAGGGGGTCTTCATACTGTTACAGTGAGACAGTGAAGAGACTGGAATGTGGCGAAACAGAGTGGTATGACTGGAAAAGATGTGTTTTTGAGCTGATGTAGCACTATTAGTGCTGCATACCCACAACCCCCTTCTCTCCATGCAGTTCACATTTGACTCTAAAGCAACTTTGCCTGGACTGCAGCTTATGATAGTAAAATAGTATTGGAAGACATTTTAACTGTAAACCACACAGTTTGCTGACATCAACATATTCCTGTATTTATGTGAAGACTGCTCTAATGAATCATGAAATGTGAACTGTCAGTCTGAAACATGTACTTACTTATTGGCACGTTTTAGCGGCGACAGAACTGGATGCTTCACTGGTGTTTTTTTCGGGTTTGAGTCTGTTTCCAGGTAAACATGCTTGGAACGGCATCAGGTTTTAACTTTCTTTTAAGCTGTGTCCACACATAATCAGTTGGAACTGGAAGAAAATGGAGAAAACACACAACTGTGTGCTGTGTGATCTGGGGAAGAAAAATTTCATAGTTATAAATACTACCACTCAAAGTTCAATGTTTGAATACAAACAAACAATTTGGTTAGTTTTGGATTCGTAGAAAACATTACAGATGCAAATTGTAAAGTACATCATGATGCATTGCAGTTTGCACAGTCTGAATGTTCGTTGTTTCCATCTGTGGCTAGTTCAGTAGTTGTTTCTTGAAGACCTAAGAAAATAACAACTGGACTGCTCAAATACATTTCTAGACTTTACCCTGTCAGGAACTCAACAGCCGTCAAAGTCATTGTTCAATTCTGTTGTTTTTGTGCAATAAATAGTCATTAGTAAAACTGAGAGTAAACAACGTAGACCTACCTTGAAGTCTCGTCCTTCGTCGGGACGAATTCAGGTCAACCACTCTTTCCTCTGTTGAGTTTCGGTTGCTTTAGGAAAAGTATGAAAAGAAAGTTTCATGATTTCATTATTCTGTGCCCTATTTGACATGCACACAAGAACACAGCAATGGTGTTTCGATCTACTCATCCATTTTTTCTTCTCTGTGGCCATTTTGTATACTACAGATAGCCTTGACCTCGAGTCCAATATTAACTGAACAGAGCTGGGCATGGAGTTTAGTATTTGGCATCATTTATATTTGTTTCTCTTCTTCTTTTAATTTTGTACTGTGGTAATTGTGTAAAAAGTGATAAATTAGAATCAAGAGCTGCACTGAGCATGGATGAGACTAGGTTGCACTTTTAGTTTCGTATCCAGACTTGGAAAACTGCTTTCCCACCGAAGCCAGACAGTTGTAGACCAGGGGAAGTAACCTGTCGAAAAATTTTTGGTATCTGGGAACATTGTTTTTTTCCCTTTATTTTCATTGCCTGAATCAGATTCAGTGAAAAAAACCTTGGGTTGGATATGAGAACATTTCAATGTTCCCAGATCCAGAGCATGTTCCCAGATTCACGCTCACAGGCATGCGGTTGTCCCCAGATACCATGCATTTCAAGAGTATATATATATATATATATATATATATATATATATATATATATATATATATATATATATATATATATATATATATATATATATATATATATATATATTTTTACAAACAGTATATAATCTACATTTTTACCTGAAGTGCAGTGCGTAGTTCCTTTTCCGGACAGTGTCTCTTCTTGAAAGTCACTGTTGTCGAACACCAGGTTTGTGAAAGTGTTCTTGTTGAAACCTGCAGGTGTCAAAGAACCACGTTCAAGTTGCTTGTTGGCCAACGAGGTGTCATGGTCCAGCACATAACTGTTTGACACTGTATGACCTAAACCATTGAGAAGTTCAATGAGTCTTGCTGACCCAGTCCAGTGCCTAACCGTCATGGCGAGTGCAACATGCTTAGGGGTAGGCGTTTTTCCTTTTGATGCAAGGAACACAACATCTTGGCAAATAGAGAGAAGCTTTTTAGCAAGAGATGCATCTCCAATCTCAGCTTTGCCCTCGGGCATGCTGGTTCAGTCGCAAGTCCTGTGATGTAAGCCAACAAGTTGAATAGGTCAGCTGGCACAGACTGTTGAGCGGTGTCTTCAGAAAGGTCTGTTGCGTAGGGTGGCCAGGTCTCTGATAGACTGAAGGAATGCTCTCTGAGCACATTCTTAAGAAAGTCCTGTAATGTATATATCTTTTCGGGCATGGTCAGCACAGACTTCAGCTGCACAATCCGGGTCTGGTTCAAATAATTCACTGTCGTCACTGTCATCATATGGTGTGCTCTTTGTGAGTGCTGTCTCTTCAAAGTAAACAAGGTGACTTTTGTTCCTTTGGTTCTGCTTGAGGAATTTCAATCCTGGAAACCGAGTTACAAGTTTGGTTCTCAGAGTCTGCTTGCTGGTAGGCAGTGTTGTATTGTACTTTTCATATGCTATTGAGTGGTACAGTTCATACAGTTCATTCACAGACAGTGCATCTTGGTCATTGTACAGTTTACCGGCAATTACTTCTGTGCAGAAATCTTCAAATACAAGGTCAGCTGCGTCTTCTTCACCTGACTTGGTAGAACTTTTCTTGTCTCGAGTGTATTTACTGTAGCAACTCTTGTGGTAACACACCTCGGCAGAAACAAGATCTCCTACTGTCCTTATGTGATGAAGAATTTTTTCATCCTGGTTTTCATTGATTTTCTTCAGTAATTTGTGTCCATCGGTTTCACACGTCACAAGCTTCTCTCTGATCCACGCCCCACTTGTACTCCGTTTGCTTCTGTTACGCTGACAGATAATACACACAGCCGGTAATACATTCGTATTTGTGCGTGGAGTCTGCGCAAAGTTAAAGTCAGAACTACCTCTTGTAATTATTCTCCTTTGCTTTGCTGTAGAACTTGTTCCTGGTGAAGATGAAGAAGCACGTTTCTTGCTCGCTCGCTCAAGTTTCGTTTTGTTGGTTAAGCGTTGATAGCAAAACCTGTGGAAGTTAGAATCTAATGCACCGTGTCCTAGCTCAATCCAATTCAGAAAATCCTTACAAACATTCTGTTCCTCACAGTCACAGTCTATAGTTATCCATTCCCTGGAAAATTCTATAACTCTAGCCCACGTAATATCGCTAAAAGGCTTAGTAATTTCATCCAAATCTATGTTTTGAAAGTGAATTGCACAAGGCGCAGCCATGATGACTGCCTCGCAGCAACTCCGTGCAAAATTTTCTGATTGGTTAATAGTACTGCGTAGGCTGTCGACAATGAGTCCGAGATGACTTGTTTGCGCTGCAGACGAATCCGCGTTAGCCTATTATTCCTACGCGTGAGCTGAAAAGAGTTCACTGGTTTGCATTAATTTCGAATACGTTGAACATGCGCTCAATGTGTCAACAATGCGGTTTCAATATCTATGATGTTCATATTAATTGATTACACTTTGTTTACATAACTGGCTTTTATCATAAACCAAAGGCCGTAGAAGCTAACGCGTGGCGCTCTAAAAAGGTGATCTCCAACCTTGGTCCTTATTTATTTTAATTTTCGATATAGCCATGAGAACGATGGTTGGGCCGCTGCCCTTGGAAATATTTTAACATGACCCATTTAAGCCTGATATTGTGTGATCAAATATACCCTAATCGAGCCCACTCAGACACCGACACATATTTACTCCTGTAAACTTCAAGTTCCCCGTGTCAAGTTGAATGTTCAATAGCTTGGCCTTGTCTGATCCGCGCATAACTTGTCATATACTAAGTATAATAGTTTCAGCCTCAGTGATGCAAGCCAGTGCTCAGTGAGACATGAATATGGAATACTTTTTAACTTTTAAATAGGTCATTTGCATGATCCCCCGTGGGTAGTGGCTGATGAAACCGTTGTGTTTGAAGCCAACTACACTTTTAATAATTTAGGACCTATATTGGTGATCACTTTTTGTTCTTAGTGTTGTCTTGAAATGTCTTGTTCAAAAGTTAACCCATCACATCGTGAGGCTGATTTTGTGAAATTTGCTTGGCGTCCTATGAAGACTATATCAGTTACAAATCAGGAGACGGATCAACTATTTTAGTTCTAGAGTGGTGCCAGAATAGCTTGGCGCATCAGACGCCAAGCTATTCTGGCACCACCCTAAAACTATAATAGCCAAATTAATTTCAAGCAGTAGTGTATCAGGATGAAAAGTGTTACCTGGACACAACACAAGGCAAGGCTCACAAACGGACTATACTACTGATCCTGGTGTCTTCTAGCGTTCAACCTATGATCACAACACCGCTGCACTTCCACCCACACAAACGCGTTAACGGCACTGCGCATAAGCCCTGGAAAATCTGCCTGAAGCCGGCTGTCTCTTTAAAAATTGCTCAACGGTAACAAAACCAGTGGTTAGGAAGGATAACCGAGATCCGCGTATCTAGGTGAAAAATCCGCGGCGTGTCCTTCGGCCGCAGTCCCTGGGTTATAGAGCCTAGTTGCAACCTGTTCTATCTGCAAGAGACATATATCTTCATGATCCCAAGCACTTACAGGGGATCATGAAGATCTATGCCTCTTGTTGTCAGAGATCTGATCCAGTTATATCCTCGGATCTAGGGAGTGACCATGCTTAGACTGAAATGGGTCGTCCCACACTGTGTGTGCATCTTCTGACGTAGTTCGTAGGTCATCTGTACGACGTTTCACTCGCAAAAACCATAGTTTCTCATAAGCCCCTTAACTGAACGGGATCGGACGAATCTATGGCTCTTGCAGACGGAGACTGGCTCCATTGACATCCTCAGGCTGAGGGGATCATCCGGGTTTTAGCAGACAACTGAACGATGAACCATAAAACTCTGAGATATATGAGAGACAATGCTCTCAAAATGTCGAATTACGACCTTTCCTGCACAAGACGCTCTGGGAGGATGAAGACACGGCCAGGTCTGAATCTCCTTCCTCTCCTTCTGATCGCCCGTCTTGAGTTGCTCAAGGTGTGTCATATCAAAAACTTCACGATGTAACGCCTTGTCGATACCGACTGGCGGAGAAAACGCGTACAGCTACGCCAAGGTGGTTAAACCTTCCGATGAACATGGATACAGAGTGACGTATGCAAGAGGCATAGATCTTCACGAGCCCCCGCAGTTGCGGGGGCTCATGAAGATCAATGCCTCTTGTGATTGGTTCGTGATCATTTTTTTCTCGGCAGCAGAGGAGATAATCGTGCGATGGGGGCATTCATTTGTCATAGGATGTTCCTGTTCGGCTAAGCAACCTGCGGTATTTCGGTCTGTCGTTGTCAGTCGATGATGATGATGATGATGATGATGGTGGTGGTGGTGTTAGTGGTGGTCGTGGTGATGATGATGATGATGGTGGTGGTGGTGGTGGTTGTGACGATGATGATGATGGTGATTATGGTGGTGGTATAAGGTGGTGATGATGATGATAATGACCACGACGACGATGATGATGTTGGTCTATACATTTTGCATATGAGTGGTACCGACAAACATAGACAATGGTTGACACACGAATTATTCGAAATTCATTTTAAAGCAGTACTTGTCGTTTCGAGCGGCTACCCTCATCTGTGAGATCTTGTCCTTAAAGACTATCATTAGGTGGCTGTAGCCCCAAAGACTATTATTAGGTGGCTGTAGCCCAATAGACTATCATTAGGTGGTTGTAGCCCAATAGACTATCATTAGGTGGCCGTATCCCAACAGACTATCCTTAGGTGGCTGTAGCCCAATAGACTATCATTAGTGGCTGTAGCCCAATGAATGATGCTCTACAATGACACTTTTTGCCTTTCAAGAATTCTCTTGGGACAGCACTCCTCGTTTAAGACAACAAATTTTCTTGAAAAAAAATATGGTTACTCCAAACAGGCTCTGGTTTACCTGGGTTGTTGTTTGTTAACTGTTAACGTCTCTTAGACTTGGAGCCTACAAGGCCATCAGCGACGATACTTCTGTTTCCAGCTTTAAAAATGACTATGAAGTTATATACTAGTTAAGTTATAAGGTAGTGACTCTTTATGCTGGAGCGACTGTCTCAGTAATAGCCGGCGCTGTTCTTATAGCGACGGGCCCCCAGGTAGCAACTGTGAAAGTATACTTCGTCTTTGGTTTATGCGTATTTCTCATTTGTGCAACTAGTCTCAGCCAAGCAGAAAGTTTAAAAACATTGTATTACGTGTTTAAGAGATACTATGATAGGGCTGTCCTTTAGTTTGCTTTGTGTTAGGGAGGTTCAGGTCGGGTTGGGGCCGTTGGCGCCGGCCATGAGACGCCTTGGCGACGGGCTTCACCCGTCCCGAGCCATTGTCCATTTGTTGTTTGTAAACTGTTGTGTGAGCGTGGGTAATTGCGAGTTGCACTTGAGGTGGCGAGACAAATTGTCCTGTACGTGGCAACATGTATTTGGAACAATAAAGTTTATTGATTAATTGATTGATCTCCTGTTTCCGTCAGAGTCCTCCAATCAAGAGACTGAAACGAAGTTTAATCCCTTAATTAACTGCCGGGGCAAGGCGAACCCAGCTGCAAGAGATATAAATCCTCATGAGCCCCCGCAGTCGCGGGGGCTCATGAGGTTTATGTCTCTTGTTAGCCCCTTGTTCCTCATGCCTACTTATTAAAAAAATCCCATTTACATCTGTGTCTTTCTCGTGAATGTCCGTCAGCCTCTAGTGGTTTCAGCCGCGAAATTCGTCATCACTGGCAGCGAGGAGGGTTAAATAAATGTTAACCCCTTCACTGCCGAGAGACAAAGTGAACACGATCAAAATGCAAGAGACATAGATCCTCATGAGCCCCCGCAGTCGCGGGGCTCATGAGGATCTATGCCTCTTGCTGAGACCGATTTGAATCCGTGTTTCTTGGGCGGTGTTTGCTGTTGGTCGTTGAATGAACCAAAGATTTCAGGTTTTTTTTTTGCATACTAGTGTACTTACAGTGGCAGGGAAGGGGTTAAAATAATAATAATAATAATAATAATAATAATAATAATAATAATGTCAATTTCTATAGCGCCTAATCACAATAAGTGTTCTATGCGCTTTACATATTACCAACAAAAATAAATAAATACTAAGACATATTATACAGAAAACAAAATAGCAAATATTAAACTGAAAACAACCTATAATGCTACACACACACACACACACACACACACACACACACACACACACACACACACACACACACACACATACACACACACGCGCACGCACACACGCACACGCACGGTAGTAATACAGTCATGTGGAACAGGTGGAAATTGTCCTTAGATATAAGCCAGGGGAAAAAATGAGTTTAAAGTTTTGATTTAAAAACATAAAGCCATTATTGTGTCAACGCCTCCTGTGACTGTACTGCAGTGAGTGCAGCCTTGCCTAGGTAGGCGAGTGTGTTACCACGGTTGCGAGATGTGATAGTCGAAACAGGCAGACATGCGCGCGCTTGGAATCGCATGAACTCCGATGCACATTATTTTGTTCTGTCGCAGTAACGGAGACACAGCAGAGGGTGTACTTATTTTTTGTAGGGGACGTTTTAAGTACTGCACATGGTGTAAAAGTTTATGGTTGGATTTGTTGGATTTGAAGTTAAAATCACGACAAACCCCGTCGAGTACAGGATACAGTCCAGGCATTGCCAAATCGTTCGATGATGCGGTTGTACTTTTATATAATGACGAGCAAATGAAATGCGACACTTTTGGAATCAGAAATATCGCATTTCTTTTGCTGGTCAGTATAGATTTTACTTCTGAATACTTGTATCGTAGTCGCGCTGACACCCCCCACCCACCCACCCCCCCCCACCCCCATCCCTCCAACCCATGAGAGAGAGAGAGAAAGAGAGAGACAGAGACAGAGAGAGACAGAGACAGAGCATGGACCTCACACTGGTTTTCTCCGTCAATTCTCTACCGCTGATCAGCAGTAGCGAATCCAGTGAAACAACTAGCGTGCATTGACATTTGGTGCTAATCAGTTGTGTTTTATCTGTCACGCAGCCAGCTAAGATATTATTTGCTATATTGTTTAATGGATGTTGAGATTTCTCTTTGACTAAAAAAATGTTTAGACTTTTATTACTTGATGATTATGCTGTGATATGATGAACTATACGAATGACACAGTGTGTAAGATGTTTGAATATGTTGGACAAATTTCTTTTCTTCTTCTTCTTCTTCCTGAAAAGTAAAGTAGTTTGTTTGTTTATACATGTATATAATTATGACTATGTGTGTACTTTGGTATCAATTTCAGCCCCTTTAATCAAATTTCAAATATAAACGGTAGCTCGCTTGAGCTTGCCCTTAGCACCACGTGAATGTTCTGTGTTTATGTACAGTGTGTGAGTGAATGCGCGTGATTCACGTGAGCGTGCTTGTTGGGTTCAGTTCGCGGCGGCGCTTTGAGCCGATTTTCAATTGGGATAAAGGGCCTATTTAATGCGCTAATTTATTTGTTATGTGTTGATTAAAGAGTAGAGTGTGAAGTAATTTTTTTTTTCGCTGCACAAAAAAAAAAAAAAAAAAAAAAAAAAAAAATCGAAACGAAATTACTATTGGGATGCGAGTTGGAAGGGCTTCAGAAAAGGAGAAGGAGATGGGGGTGAGGGGGTGGGTGGGGAGATGGGGGGGGGGGGGGTGTGGCGAAACAGTTGATTTCAGGCCACACAATCACACCCCATCCCAACCCCGTTGGCACAAGGCCGTGTCAAGGTAGACAACTTTGCAACAAAGCCTGAACAACCCTCATTCCCGTTTGCTTTTGGAGGACGGGTTACCCGCTTGTCAACTGAACACCTGACGGCGCCCGCTATTTCTCGGACGGAAACATACACCAACATGACAGTAGCAAGAGGCAGTGGATCCTCATGAGCCCCCGCAATTGCGGGGGCTCATGAGGATCCACTGTCTCTTGCGGGTGGATATCGTTCGCTTGAACAATGTGGAGGTCACTAGCACCGAGAGGTCCCTCGGTACACTTTCAATAATCCGGGCCATGTTTGAAATTAGGGCGATCTTGCTGCCGCTGGGCGGTTAATTTTAGCGACAGGGGGAGATCACACAAGGGGGAGAGAACTCGTATTGTGTGTGGACGGTACTATAGATGACGATGGTATTGTTTGGACTCCTCGGCGTTCCAGTTTTCTGTACCACTTAGCTGCCAGGAGCTTCAAATAACGCGAACTCGCACGTTCCAACTGCAAGAGTGAAAGAACCGCATGAAACCCCCGTAGTAGTTGTGTGGCGTCGCGCCTTTTTTTTTTTTTTAAACTCTTGCTGGCCGACGTATGCCCATGTTCTTTTAAATTTTGCGTGGAATTTGACGTAATTTTTAAAAATATGTTTGCACACTGGCTGTCTCTCTCGATAGGCTGCGCTGAACAGAACAGCTAATCGAGGGCGACAGCCAGTGTAAGACGTAATTTGTGTCCGGCGCGAACAGCGAATGGGTTAACAGAGTCAGTGAGCTATTAGATGAAATTCTAAATATTCGAGATGTGTATGAAGAGTGCATAGCAGTACGGGAGGCGGATAGATCGACCTGACAGCTTAAGAGTGGTGTCTGGATGCGCCTATTATTCTGGGATTATCTATATGTTTATTTATCTTCTACTTCTCGCTGAATCAGCTTTTGTTTTGCTATCTGTTCAATATAACCTATCCCCATGAAGCGCTTTGGGGCATTCAGTACTCCCTGGAGATATGCCCTCTTCAAATAAACATCATCAACATCATCATCATCATCATCATCATCATCATCATCATCACGGTCAAGCCATCTCTCACTGTAGCGCTTCAGTGTTGAATGAAATAAATGTATAGATCACGATAGCTCAAGGATTGACCACCATCGTCTCAACACCTCCCCAATGCTCAAAAGGCCATCGGGCCCAATGGCCTTTTGCGCATTGGGTCCGGCTTGGGCATAGACATACGGATTTAAGAAACTATCTACCTACACCTCCGAACCTAAACCTTTGAGTAATAAACGTTTCATCACCATCGTCTGTATCTAGTCACCAGTGGATTATTTCTGCACATTCACGTGTTCCTACAACAGTCTCAGTCACAACGCCCTCGACCCATTTAAATCAGATGGGAGTTAAACACGGCAAGAAGCATAGATTTTCATGCGCCCCTGCAGTGCAGGGGCTGATGAGAATCTACGCTTCTTGCTGTAATTGATCGGTTCCATTTACCTCTGTACTTATGCGTGTATCGTGTATGTCTCCTCTTCTCGAACGCAGGAGATGGCGGTGGTTCGACAGGAGGTCGCAACTTTGGAACTGTTTAACTCATTCGAGACGTGTCGTACACGGATACGCGGCGAATAGCAATCAAAGGGGTTAACTGTTATAACATTCGCACCGTGTGCCATGGTACGCCGTGAACAATGACACGTAGTTAACCCACCCTCTTCATTCAACAACGTTCACAGGTGGTATGTTTACCCTATCCGTAGGTCGTTTTGACCCCTGACATCCTGAGGCTGACTTTTTGGGGGTGAATTTGGTTATTTGTCCTATCAAAGCTACATTACAGATTAAGGAATAGATCAACAAGCTATTCTGGCACAACCCTTGAACCGTTATAGTCAAATGTATGTCTTTGCAGTAGCGTATCAGGATGAAAAGGGCTAAGTTCAACCTCATAGGTTATAGTGTGAAAGGTCCCACAGGCGAAAATTGTATATTGCCTCTGTCGTAATCTTCTTTTTTTTTTTTGTACGTTTATTACAGAACATTTTGCAAGAGAAAAGTAATACACTCCAAATAGTAAATACAGTATCTTCCAAAAGAAATGCAAGAACAAACACATGTGAATTCCGACACATAGGATTTGACGTGAACAGTACTATAAGGATGTGTTAGCGACACTGAAGTTTTTTAAAATTTATTTTTGTGCTTCCAAAGAACTCATTCTGGATCTTCATTGAAAATATTTTTAAAAATCACCTATTGTAAAGCAGAGAAGAAATCATCTGAGAAAAAAAGGGGAAAAAAAAAAAAAAAAAAAAAAAAAAAATAAAAGAGAGAGAGAAAAAAAAGAAAATAAACAAACAAACAAACAAAAAAAAAAACAAAAAAAAAGGCGCTTATGAAAGACTAAGCGCCTTTTTCGTCTCCGTTGGGTTGTTCTTCACCGCATTTTACACGCTTGGCAGTCACCGTTTTGGTATGGATTTTATTAAGCAGCTTTACAACGACAACAACAGCAGCAACAACAGCGTTAATAATGGTAAGAGTGGTAATGATATTATTATTATTACTATTATTATTATTATTATTATTATTATTATTATTATATTGTAATATTTACTTTATATTATTATTATTATTATTATTATTATTATTATTATTATTATTATAACAAATGTGTTCTTGTCTGTGGTTTAACAGCTTAACTCATTCAGCCCCGACACACAACAGCAAGACATGGCTCGGGCATA
The DNA here is from genome assembly GCA_036245525.1 of Semisulcospira habei. NCBI lineage: Eukaryota > Metazoa > Mollusca > Gastropoda > Semisulcospiridae > Semisulcospira > Semisulcospira habei. The sequence goes on along the minus strand of BTPG01000006.1, from coordinate 115,372,217 downwards.
GCAGCTCAAGGGTGGTGCCATAATAGCTTGGCGCCTATAGGCGCCAAGCTATTCTGGCACCACCCTTAAACTATCATTCTCGATCTGTCTCTAGAATTCTATTACAGTCCTTCAGAGGGCAACTTGAAAATTTAGGGATTTTGGTGTTAGGGTAGAACTGACTTCAACCTTGAAATCAACGAAAACTTCAGTCGAAACCGGATGCAGTCCTTGGAGTAACAAGCTACGCTGGCACTCCACGAGTCACGTTGTTTTTTTCTCCGGTCCTTCACAACGGAACGCACACCCTCAGTCCAGCCATCTGGACCAAACTGACCAAATGGTCCGTGCCCGCATGACCGCTGCCCGCTCCGATACGCCGTGGGCCCCTTGTGACACCTCACAACCACCAAACTCCTATCATCTGGCGAAAAACACAGAGCCTCACATTCTTTAAACGTTTGCAGGGTGCTCAGCATGATGTATCTCTTGTTTGCAAGGATGAGCATATTGTATATCTGTGTTCTGCGTCAGCTGTATAGGACGTGATCACTGTAGTTTCATGCTCAGACTTTCATGGTCCCCTATGACACTCGGGTGTCTGGACGTTATGTTCCACAGTGCCGACGACACACAGCCGCAAGAAGCATAGATCCTGATGAGCCCCCGCAGTTGCGGGGGCACATGAGCATCCATTCCTCTTGTCCCTTGTATAAAACATAGTACGTCCACCTATCCCTGAAAGCGGGGGGTGACGGATCGCTGAGTGTTCAGCCTAGTGTGGGTGGTGTGGGTTTTGGACCGCGTCCTGTACACGCAATGTTTGGTCATCGCCACCGCATGTGGTCAGTTTCAGCAAACATGGGTCGGCATAACTGACAGGACGAGGAGAGTAAAACTGGCTCCCCCTCCCCCCTCCCCCCTCCCCCCCCCACCCGACCACCTATAGCTGTTAGAGACATTCAACAAAGACAGACATCCAAATTGACAACCGCACAACATCCAGATGACAACTATCGTCAAATTGACAGCATTGACAACAAAGGACGCTGGAGCGATGTCTAAACGTGAAAGTAGCAGTAGCGATATGTCCACGTCACAGTCAGCATCCTTCGTGAAAGGGACTACAACCACGTAACCCCTCATTATCAAAGGATATGCAAAGTGAAATTGGCCGTTTAACCCTTTTCATTTTGATACACCCATTGCTTGAAATAGAGTTGACTGACAGTTCAAGGGTGGTGCCAGAATAGCTTGGCGCCTGAGGCGCCAAGCTATTCTGGCACCACCCTTGAACTAAAAGCGTTGAAATATCTCCTAATACGTAACTTCGCCTTCATAGAAAAATAAGCAAATTTAAAAAAAAAAATCGGGCTCAGGGTGTCATGGGTTCATAAAAAAAACCTAACAACAGCGTAATTGACAACTAACATGCAGCAAATGGTGGGTGTCAAAAACGTGAAACTGACAACGGCTGTATAATACAGCAGATCCCGTTTTAACCCATTGGGTGTCGGTAGCGGCTTCAGTCGCGACGATTCCTACAGGAACCATCGCTATTCAAACACGCAGTGGTTAGGGCGCCTGCCACCAATGCCAAAGGTGCGAGGTTCGATACCGGGTTCCGGCGTCGGACTTTTCTCCTATGGCAAGTGTCACCGTTAATTCGGGCGGACCGTCGGAGGTTCTTTCTCCGGGTACTCCGGTTCTTCCACCCCCCCCCCCCCACCCAACCCCCACCCTCCACACTTTGGTACCGGTTTCAGGCCACTTTACAAATTTCAAATACAAGCGATCAAAAATCTCTGTAACTTCAGTAGCTGAACTGGCCCTTTGTCTTGTACTGTGTTTGTCTTAAATGGCGTAAATCCGTGTCTGTTACGTGAGTGTGCGTGTTGGGTTTCAGTTCGCGGCGCTTTGAGTCGATTCGCCCAAAAAATTGAGAAAAAGCGCCTATATAATAACGTTATATTATTATATTATATATATTAAACAGCTACCGACACGCAAAGGGTTAAGCAACCGTCTTTTTGCAAGACCAAAAGGGTCCTAGAAGACAGGTGCTCTGTCAAGAGAAGTGACGATGAGCAAAGAGTGCCACCTGTCACTTAGACCATCGATTAGGTGCTTACAGCCACCTAGATAATGATTTTTAATGACAGGTGAGCTTTCATAACGTAGTGCTCAAAACAGATCCTGCTGCATACCGGCTTATCCCTTTTAGCCCTGGGACCCTGCAGCAGGAGATGGATTGATTGGACTGAAGGCGCCAAGCTCATCTGGCACTACCATTGAATTACCATGATCAATCCATCTCCTACTACTAGACCACATTCGTCAGACAACACCTCCAAAAAGTGATGACCTTGGGGCTAAAAGAGTTAAGCTTGATGAAATTGACAACAACCCTTAGAGATTAGAAACACATTCAGAACATGAAATAGGGCTCGGGAAGTTCCCCGCCCATGCGTTGCCTAGGAGCGTCGGCTGCCGCGCCGCCATCTTGAGAGGACACGCTAGCCTGGCGACTAGACTTCAGATAGTAGCGAAGTAGTGTTTCAACACGTTTTTCTTCATGTTTCTTCCTCTTTGGAAACAAACAAAAACAGATTCTGGTTAGCGGTTTCCTACGGTGATGGCAAGACTTGCTGTTATTGTCTATAGCACGTCAGGACTTTCCTGACATTGTCCTGACAGCGATTTCCCGATGAGCGCATGAGTCGCGTAGCCTCTGAAGATTGGCCGCCACGACCAGCGTTATGACGTCAGCTTCCTGAGTCCTATTGACGACGACTTTGCAATGAGCGAACGACTATCAAAGTGAAGTGAAATCGATATGATATAACAGACAACGTGACTCTGACGCGTCTTTTCAGCCGAGCGGTATCGTCAATAGCAGTAAAGGGGTTACAACTACGCCTCTATAACGCCGAACTGTATCTTCAGTGGCAGTCAATGAGTTAACTTTAAAAATACTTCACTTTCCGTGTCAGCTTCAGGAATGACATCAGTATCGACAAATCAAACAGTGTCTGATCATAATGTTGGTTAGGAATTACGCCTTCGTGCGGCCTGCTATAGATACGGAGGGAATACATTGGAACCTGTCTGAGCATCCATTTTTTTCTTTATTTTTTCCCCCCAGGAAAAAATGCGATCTTTCGTCTTAATAGACAAGTGCTCTCTCAAAAGGAATTCTTGAATGGCATACTTTGTCACATGTCATTGAAGACCAGATTCAGGTGGTCGCTGCAGCCACCTAAGTGATGGTCTTTAATGACAGGTGATGTCTCGTAAGGGTGGTCCTTCAAAACAGGTCCTGTTGTGCTCGGGTCTGCGATTTGGGGAATTACATACGCAAGACAGCAATTAGTCCAAAGACAATCGTCTAACTTTTTTAGTAGTTTCGGTTTAGAGGTAGCTTTAAGGCGGCCGTAGACTGACCGCCTCAGTTTGAGAAGGTACATGGAGCCTGTCCCTGACAGCAAGAGGTATAGATTCTCATGAGCCTCTGCACCTGCAGGGGCTCATTAGAGTCTATGCCTCTTGCACGCGGAAGGAAATGGTAACGCCACTGCAGAAGCTGGCAATCAAAGAAATAATCCTGCAGATTTTTGGAAGCAAGTCCCCACCCAACTCCTGAATTCCACAAGGGGAATAGAGTCTAATTAGCCCCTCTGGTCGCAAGGACTCTAGAAAATGCACAACTCTCGTTGACCAAGAGTGGTCCATCTGCTCCTCAATTCGAACGCGTGCCTTCGGGTTTATCGGGGGCGAATGAACCGCTACGCCGTCAAGGGACCGTCCAATCACTTTTAGCGCGGGTTACGGGCCCTTGCCGTGGGAGAGGCCCAGTCACAGACGTCATCGGGCAGCGTCTGCGCGACAAGAGGAGGCTAATAAAGACGAGTAATGGGCGGAATTATCCTCCACAATGCGCTATCACCCGCCCAGATCACTGCAGCCTGAAGAAAGCCAGAGCGACTGGAAATGACCACTGCAACCACCGCTTGACCGCTACGATGGTCAGTCGCAGAGCAAAACGGATAGGTCTTACTCTCGCAAGCAGACTAAAGTGATGATAAGTGAGGGTGGTCTGCATCAGCAAGAGGCGTAGAGTCTCATGCGCCCCTGCGGATGCAGGGTCACATGAGAATCTACGCCTCTTTGCGAGGTGTGGGGGAGATGTTTTGTTGGGAAACTCCAGCCGTGCAGTTGTCACTTTTTCACGGCAAATCGCTCACGGCCTGCCGTAACACCCACTTCCCCATGGAGATAGTTATTACAGCAGCGTTGGTCAGCTAGCTAGCTTGTTCCATGAGTAGTCCCTCTGGTCAGTCCACCCCTCACCCCACCAGCCCCTGCCCCCCCCCCCCTCCCCCCACCACCCCTTTCCTTTTAGACTTTTATGTGGAAACGTCCATGCACTGGCCACCACCTGAAAGAGTCGTATCTATATGACAACTGCTAAAACAAAGCTGGTGAGGCCGAACGTGCCTCACCTAAACAAAAGTTCCTCGGGCCGGCGTAGGCCGCGATTGGCCCGCGCACTACGGCAGCCGACGTCGGCCAGAGGAACTTTTGTTGTTCTGGCGGGGGTGGGGGTCGGGGGGGGGGGGGAGGGGGGGGTTGGTACTAGAGACCACAAGATCGTTTACTGTTTTGCATGGAGCTGTGAGGGTCTATGCTCATTTCACACCGGTTGATTTTGTCTTTTAGACCTATACGTGGAAAACTGACTTCAGAAACACTATGAAAAAAACTTCTGTCGAGTTTCTGTCGATACTGAATCACCTCTTGTTAATCCCAGGCTGGAGGTTAACTGTTAGTTTACGAGGAAAAATATCAATGAAGTCTCTCTGTACAGAAAGTACAGTAGTTGCTCTGTACGTAGTTGCAAGAAACGAACTAACGAACGAACGAACCAACCAACCAACCAGCCAAATAATCATGAATAATAATAAATAAATAAATCAGCGCATTAAATAGGCGCTTTATCCCAATTGAAAATCGGCTGAAAGCGGCGCCGCCGCGAACTGAACCCAGCACGCGCATTCACTCATACACTGTACATAAACACAGAACATCACGTGGTGCTAAAGGCAAGCTCAAGCGAACTACTGAAGTTTTGGAAGTTCAAATCGTTTAAATTTGAAATTTGATAAGTGGGCTGAAATTGATACCAAAGTCGTGGGGGAGGAATAGTATAGTACCCGGAGAGCCAACAAACCAGCGAACGATCAAAATAATCAACACACGACTGAAGAAAATGCTAACGTTTTTCTCCTTTAATCTCTGCAGAAACAAAAAGTCTAGACACAATCTTGACACATCCATTTCATGTACTACGGCTAGGTTTTATGTCACACGACTCACATGGTTGAGACGTAAGAAGGGCGACTGTTTAGTCAGTCGTGTGAGTGGCTTTTCCCCTACCCTTTCATGTCCCAGTCCACCGACCGTACGTGCCCGCTTTCCACAACCCTCTACACCACCTCACCCCACCCCACCCCACCCGACTATGCACTGCAAGTCCGCCTTTGCGTCAGCAGTGTGAAAGTTCACGTCACGAACCAGGCGCGCGTGCAATGACGTAACAACAGCAGATGCCAAGAACGGAGATAGGACTTGTCATCAGCCGTCCAGACCTCCACCATAGCCTGAACTCTCTTGACTTCCGCCACAAGAGAAGCATATTCATGAATAATTGTGTGCAAGAGGCATAGATCCTCATGAACCCCCGCCTGCGGGGGCTCATGAGGATCTATGCCTCTTGCAGATAAGGGCGACTGCTGCGGGAGAAGACGCTAGCATCTTCTACGGGATCTTTGTGTCGTTATACCCGGATTACTGGTCTTGTTATTGCTCGCAGCGCCCTAACACTCCTTCGTACGGTCGCAGCTTCACTACTGCTGTATGCTGCTTGAAGTGTCGCCAATATCCTGAGTATGAGGGCCACAGACGTTAAACCCTATGAAAGCAAATGACAATAAGTCTGCAATGGAAAAAGCGAGTGTTTTTGTTAAATTTTAATATTTTTAAAATTTTGATTTTCGCAAAAATGGACTCGGAGTCTTTTGCATGTACAGGACAGAGTGTGCCTTAAATGTCCGATTGATAGGTCCAGGAAGCTGCTGGGAACTCATGTATAGAACCTTCTGCAGCTATGCGATTTTCACTTTTTCTCGGCAATGAAAGGGGTGGGTGGACGAGTGGGGGACTGTGATTTGGTGTGCGAGGGGGGTGGGAGTGGGGTGGGGGGTGAGGGGGGGGGGGCGGTTGTCGTGCAAAGCAGATTTTAGATCCTGCAGATAGAGGTTTTGCGAAACGGAAGCCAAAGGAACGTGAAATCCAGATTTTGACTTTGTCAGCGTAAGATGTTTGGAAGGAAATACAGGAAACCTGTTATAAGATGCCAAGGCATTATTCCGGCAAGATTTTTTAAAAGACAGCTCTCTTGCTCACTGCTGTAATAACTCATAATAGTGCGTGCCTACCGCAGATGGCACGAATAGACTGCATTACGCAATTGTACACAACTTTAATTTTAACTCATTCTGCCCGCGACACACCACAACAAGATATAGCTCGACCGTGATAGTTCAAGGGTGGCCACCACCCTTCAACTATCATGGCCGACCTGTCTCCTGAAATGTAATGCGGTCCTCAGAAGATAACTCCAAAATGTGGGTATTTCGTAACGAGTTAACACACACACAAAGTAAAACTAAGAAATTTGCTTCCTTTTTTAACGGTATGGGTGGCAAAGGTCGAATTCACCCTCTTCTTTGGTGGCTCTGACGAATCGAAGGAACTATGTCGCCCTATTTTTCACTGTAGAAGCGCAGATTGTATCACGTGCAGCAGTCAAGATCAAATCCGCGTAACCGTCTTTAGCGTCTTACAGTACACAGCAGCTAGGATATCCCCTCAGCCGTACAAAAGACGGACATAATAATTTCGGACAGCAGTAGGCAAAGATTTTCATGGCTACCCAGCAATGTTTGTGCCTTTCACAGATGTTTGTGAGCCAAAAGCAAAGATTCTTGAGAGCTAAGATAATCATACTCATCTGCAAAAAGGACTTTTTTTTATTTTCATTAGCCCCCTCACGGAACGTGTTTTTTTTTTGTTTTTTTTTTGACGATGCTTGAAGAAAAGGAGGTGTGAGTCCTCCACAACTGACGTGGCATGCTCATGAAAATCTGGAATGAGCTACCCGACCATGTACTGAAATCCGCCTCTTAGCTTGCCCTTTAAAAAAATTAGTGCGTCAGTCGTAAATATGACTTAACTACATGTATTATATGTCTTTTTCTATGCCTTCTCCAATTTATTCCCAATTAAAACTGTTCTTCTGATCATTTATCATTTGAACTACTTAGCTCTCCGTGTGTGTGTACGTGTTTGTGCGTGCGTGTGTGTGAGTGTGGGTGTGCGTGTGTGTTTGTCGATGTGTCTATGATTATGTCTGTTTATATGAATAGTGTTGTCAAATGTTTGCAAGTGTAATGTTTTACATATTATATGCATGCAAATTTACATTCTGTGATTATTTTCTTGTGTGTAGATAATCTTGTAGTTGTTAGCAACGGCAGGTTTGTTAAATGGCTGCCGATAACGATGTCAATGCCTCAACCATTGTAAAATAAAGTTTCATGAATTCATTGAATTCATTTATTCATTGTTTTCTTTATAGGTGGCTGACTGAGGGCGGCTAGACTGCTGTGACAATAGAAGCGTCAGTTGCACGAATGAGCTTAGTCCTGCGCTTGCCACTTAAAGTGGCTGGCACAGGACTAAGCTCACTCATGCAAATGGCCACTGATCCTGGAAGCGTGGAGGTGTGATGCGGGCTGCGATAAGGGACGGGTGGTAATTACGCGTCCTAAAGGATCTTTCGTGTTTCCGTCACAAAGTGCAGTAGCATTCAGTCTTGCTTAGCCCACAATGCCCTGACATGCTATGGCAAGGACGTGGGTCGACCGTGTTAGTTCAAGGGTGGTGTCAGAATAGCTTGGCGCCTATAGGCGCCAAGATATTCTGACACCACCCTTTAACTTTTCCAGGCCTTTGAAAGGGATATCTAAGAAAATGTGATCAAGTCAGGATGTAATGAGCTAACTGGCTGGTTCGCCAGCCCTAAACCAGTCTTTCGCTTCGACCTGGAAGAGGCCTTGATTCTCATGCGCCCTGTAGGAGCAGGGGCTCATGAGAATTCACTTCTCTAGCTGGTTTTTGCTGCAGGCGCTCATGAGAATCAATGCTTCGCCTTTGGGAGTGTTTGTTTTTTTCTTTCAAAATATAACTATGATACTTTTTGTGAGATTTGTTTACGCAACTCACAAGCGGGATGGACACATTGCCTTGTGACTCCGCACATAGCATATGATGCCTGATACTGGTACAATTTACGTCTGTGTTTCCAAGGCGCCAAGGATCATCTGGCGTTATCGAGTTTACTTTGAGTTTAAATGTCCGATGTAAAAAAATACAAAATAAAAAAAAATTAAAAAACGTACATTTTTATTGCCTATTTTCAGGGTAACATCGGTATTTTACATTATAAGTTATTGGTCGGAGGGGTTCGCTACACGGACCTTTGTAGGCCTTCGGGAGTCAAAGGAATCATTGTACCCCGAAGGCCTTCGGGAGGTCAAAGAAATCATTGTACCCCGAAAGCCGAAGGCCTGAGGGGTACAATGATTCCTTTGACCTCCCGAAGGCCTACAAAGGTCCGTGTAGCGAACCCCTCCGACCAATAACGTATTCCTTCTGCATCTGAAGATAAGTAGCAAATAATGTCTCTGTTTGTTTGTCTATTTTGACAAAGGGTATATATTAATAAATTGTGTTGTACCGTTTTTTCTAAGCGTGTTTCTTTCTCCGTTGGGTACTTCTTTGCAATAACGTATTTGTTTTCCTTCCTCCGTTTATTGTTTAGAAAAAAATATCCAGTTTATGAAGACGGCCGCTTCTGTGGCGGATTGAATATACATGTTCTGCCGGGGATTCCCAGTCTTTACGAGACAGAGTGTGACGTAACATGATTCCGTGTGAAGCGCAAGTTTAGCGAGTAAAAAGCTAATCTTGGATTGTGTACAGAATGATTCAAGCTGCAATGTCTACAAAATGTCGTCAAAATATGACAGTGACAGTGTTTCTTGACTGCTGTGTGATTCAGAAAAATTAAGAACTTTTTGATGAAGCACTGAATCGGCATTTGACCATGTGACAGATTGTGCACGTTAGCATGCTTTTAGATTCAAGATGACTGAAGGGGATGCTTCGAGTGTGCAGCAGATTGTCGTTGTTATATTCTAAAGTGTCATGTGTGTTTGTACATCTGGAAAAAGGAATACCAAAAAACGTTCGTTGTTAACAGCAGGACTAATGCTGAGATGTAAGGTAAGATTTTACTTACAGCGTTGACATGTCAGATAGTCTTCGAAAATTCGTGAGATGTTTTTCTTCAGATAGTCCCGTATTGAGTGACGTGAAGAGAGAACTTTGGCAATATCGTGCTTTGTATATAGTGCTACTGGGTGTGTATTTTCGTTTTAGTTCTTGAATAAAGAACTGTGCTTTGGTGAAATTGTGGCATGTTGGTGGCTGAGCAGACGACAGTGTGTGTGTGTTGTTTGCAAGGATTGCTGTTTCTGATTGGTTAAAACAAAACTCGGAAGCTATTTTTGTTCCGTGGTTTCCCGAACTTTTAAAAATGCTCGGTGCATGGCGATGAGATGGATTTGGCGAAGGCTTTTGCTATTTGCGCTGTGTAATTAGTGGTGAAATATTGTTTAAGTTGGCTCCTCACCTCGTAAAAAATAAGGCAGATGATGTGTATTATGTCAAATAGGACTACTTTAGTGTGTGTTTTTTCTGCTATTTTGTCGAACCGAGTTGCTATCAAGACTCGAAAACGAGGTCCTAACGCGTCATCGAGAGGGCTATAAAACGTCCTCCATTTTTCGCTACAGGGGTTTTTATATCACGGTCACATGGTACAGTTTGCGCTAAAGTGACTGGTCGCCGTGTGACGTAGGGAGGAAAACAATATTAGTTATTCACTTAATTATGTTTTGTGTGTGGTGACTTGCTGACGCACACGCAAAACAAAAAAAAAACAAACAAACAAACAAAACAAAAAAAACCAAAAAAAAAAAACCAATCAAACAAAAAAAAAAAACCAAACAAACAACAAAAAAACAACAACAACAACACACAAAATGAAAAGACTCTCTCTCTCTCTCTCTCTCTCTCTCTCTCTCTCTCTCTCTCTCTCTCTCTCTCTCTCTCTCTCTCTCTCTCTCTCTCTCTCTCTCTCTCTCTCTCTCTCTCTTTGTCCACTGTTCCCATGGCAGAGGGTGGTGTGAGAGAGCTATGCGCCGGGCCGCACAATAAAGTCCTCACCGTAACACTCCCTCCTTCCCGAATACCTGCTCAGGAAACGGAGTAAAGGTTGACCGTGACATACAAACTAAGACATGATTTTAATCTTCACTTTTTGCATAACATTGATTTCTGTCCATTGTTTTGTCAACCCTTTAATTTAACAACCCTTTCATTTAAAGACGCCGGCATCAATCGCTGCGGAAGTGTCGTATAGCGTTGCCGCCGGAAACGTTATACGACACTTCCGCAGCGATTGATGCCGGGCCCCTTGAGTGAGTTAAAAGGGGTGCCCTCTCCCCTTCCCCCCCCCCCCCTCCCCAATAATAATAATAAATAAATGGAAACAAATTATTTTGTGTTATAATTCTTTCATCAACTCTTTCATTTAAATCGTTGACAAAAATAGACATAAACATGTATAACGAATTAAATGCATATGAAAAATTACAAATTTTGATTACACGTATTATTTCAGGATCTGTATCGCGCTAGTCTCTCTCTCTCTCTCTCTCTCTCTCTCTCTCTCTCTCTCTCTCTCTCTCTCTCTCTCTCTCTCTCTCTCTCTCTCTCTCTCTCTCTCTCGCTCTCTCTCTCTCTCCCTCCCTCTCTCTCTCTGGCCAAGCTTTTCACTGAGAGCGAAAGGGTCTACAGCACTTTGAGGAACAGTCTCGTCATTGAACGGCCCCGAATTGACTTGTTTAAATCCAGCCCTTCGTACGCGGGTGCCTATTTATGGAACTCACTTCCTCCACATATACAGCAAACGAGACATCTTCCATTGTTTAGGACGAAAGCTTTTAAATACATCTCTGAGCAAACTTGAAAGAAACGTAGATAATATGCCCAAAAGAGTCATGTCAATGATTTCCTGTGGTCCTCCGTTTTGCACTTGTTAGCTTTTACATAATATCTCTCTTTATCGTAGTGTTTTGCCTGCTCACTAAATTCCTACACATGACTAGCTGTATCATAATTGTGCAGTCGCTTTCTATAAACACACTTTACATCGCACCCCCCCCCCCCCCCGCACCCCCCCCCCCCTCCAAGACCCTGTCATTTTGCTCTGTGTGTGTGTGTGTGTGTGTGTGATCTTCAGCGACTTTGGAACTTGTATCGGAATGTAACACAAGTGACCTGTGGGTGTAGCCGCTTGTTTTGTGCTGTTAACATATTGTTTTAATGTTGTAGTTTAGCAAGGACAAACATGAAAAGAGGCCTGTGCGCCTATTGTTTCCATCCTTGAGAAATAATGTATCATTCATTCATTCATTCATTCATTCATTTATTCATTCATTCTCTCTCTCTCTCTCTCTCTCTCTCTCTCTCTCTCTCTCTCTCTCTCTCTCTCTCTCTCTCTCTCTCTCTCTCTCTCTCTCTCTCTCTCTCTCTCTCTCTCTCTCTCTCTCTCTCTCTCTCTCTCTCTCTCTCTCTCTCTCTCTCTCTCTCTCTCTCTCTCTCTCTCTCTCTGTCCTTGAATCCACAGAGTTTCTGTACATTTTTTTCCCCACGAATCTGGAGAACTGTTGAGCCCCATGGTACTGGCCCATTCTTGAACATGCACTATATTTTTGCCGTTTTCTTTATGATAAGTTTTCTTTTCCTTTCCTATCGAGTCCTTGAAGAATGATAATGGTCGATCCATCTCCTATAGGGCTCGGGAAGCTGACATCCTCACGCCAGTCGTGGCGGCCATCACATGAGGATACGGGACTAAGCGCTCATAGGGAAATCGCTGTTTTTGTAACGTCATAATGTCAGAAAAGTCATGACGTACTATAAGCAAAAACAGCAAGTCTTGCCATCACTGTAGGAAACCGCTCACCAGAATCTGTTTTTGCTTGTTTCCAAAGAGGAAGAAAAATGAAAAAAAAAAACCGTGTTGAAATACTATTTCGCTACTATACGATGACTATGGTATCCTCTTAAGATGGCGGGTGACGCGCCGACGCTGCTAGGCAACGCGGGGAACTTCCCGAGCCCTATTGTAATACGTCGGGGAAGCTTTACGCATTCGAGACGTGTCGCATCCGGATACGTGACTTCGTGCCGCGTATCCGAAAGCGACACGTCTCGACAGAGTTAATCACACTTGACCGCACCGAGTCAGTCTCATTTCTTCAGCTCGCCCCAAATTCTGCGACATCTGTGGCGGTCCGGCTCTCCGCCGCAGTATCTCCGTCGACCATCACCAGCCTTCTCCTTTGATGGGCTGCGTGGTCATTTAGTTGACATTAAGCCGGCTAATTGCTTAATTACGGATCAAAACAAGCGCATCCCCCATCGCTCCGCATTTGTTATCTCATTACCGTGTTTAATCACCACGCCGTAGGAGGGTGCCTTCAAACTCCGGCGCAGATAACTGGTATCACAGGCGTAAGATCAGTGCTGACAGCGGTTGATTGAGGAGATGAGAGGTGAGTGTCGGGTGATTTAGAGCAGCAAGCGGTATATATTCTCACGGACCCCTGCCGTTGGCAAGGGTTCGTGAAAATCTATGCCGCTTGCAGATAGAGAGGTTCTGACTGAGATTGAACTAGGGACGATTCATAGTACATATCAAGCGGTGTAGATTTCTCATGAACCTTTGCTGTGGCAAGTGGCGTATGAGAGTCTATGCCGTTTGCAGATGGAGGAATTTTGCCCAAGCCTGAACAGAACAATCCAGTGAGTGAACGTGAAACACGTGCATACAAGCGACCATAAATGTACATTCTTTCTCGCAGGTTTTGGGTACTTGTGAAGATCTGGATCAGTCACTTTAAATGGTGGTCGTAAATCCCATTCGAGATTCTCAGCCGCAGGAGAAATAAGGGAGTTCAAGCTATACAATCCGACGTGGGTTCCCTTATGTTGATAACAAGTCCCGTTGGAGCGCCGGGGGAACACGAAGGTTTGGTCGATCAGTCCAGTTGGAAAGACTTGAGAATGCAAAGTTTAGAGCAGAAAATGTACAATCTGCTTTCCCTACAACCAGGTCGGGTACAGGATTTCAGGATTTTATTTAACGTCTTTTCGCACACTGGTGATATTAGACCCCCTCAAACCCCCCCCCCCCACACCCCACACCCCACCCCCCAAAAAAAAAAAATCAAAAAAAAAATCAACAACTTGTTAATATCAAAGAATAACAATGAATAACATCCAAACCCACACACAAATTACTTATTATAATAGTTTACCCACCGGACTATGAATTATGATATTAACTATTAATATATTTGAATTCCAATATTTCTATGTAAGATGTCATACATCTTTTCTGCTAATTTTTCAACTGTTATGTTATTTTGTGTCAACATAATTATTCGCTCGGTCGGGTACAGAAAAAGTTGGATATAGCAACATTTTACACTAAGAAGTCACGACAACGCTCTTTCATTATGTCAATTGCTTCGCTTATAAGAAACTTTGGGTATTACTGAACACGAAGAAGAATTGAGTCCCCTGGCGATTTGTTATATCCAAAGTGTACTGTACATTCTGCCATTTGTATGCGTGGAAACAATCGTGGTACAATCAACTCCGCTTATAGCAACGTTCCGATACATGTATTACAACACTCACGTTTTGAGATAATAACATGAGCAGACACTATTATTTTACTGCAATTAACTCATTCAGCCCGACGGCCGTATTTCCCAAATTTTGGAGGCGTCATTTAATGACTATGCATAAGTTGCAGGAGATGGATCGACCATGATAATTCAAGGGCAGTGCCAGATTAGCTTGGCGCCGACAGGCGCCAAGCTAATATGGCACTATCCTTGAATTATCATGGTCGATCCATCTCCTTCTGTAGTGCGTCAGAGCTGAATGGGTTAATTAAGAAGTACTAACGTGTGTCGACTTGTATGGCGGCATTTAATTTCCTCACACTGGCTGCCTCCCTCGATTGCTGCGTTGATCAGCGCAGCAATCGAGGGAGACAACCAGTGCGCAATTCACTGTCTCAGTTAATCCCTCTTGGAACCACTCCGTCTCTTGTCAGCTTTTTAAGCGTGTATCAGTGCGGCTAAATAGGTGACTTCCGGAAATGAGATTTAGGTCCAAACCGCAAGTGTTTCGACGACTGAAAACAGCGGATTTAAAAGACCGGACAAACATGCGATATCGCATGTTTGTCCGGGCTTTTAATTCACTGTTTTCGTCGAGACCCGTGCAATTCTGACCGACCTCTCGTTTCGGAACAAAGTCCATTTACGTTGTTTTATATCCAAAGTTTTGGCACGTTTGTAGATCAGTTCGACAGATAATTAAGGGTTAGTATATTCACTCCTTAACTGCCAGGACGCAGTGAACCCCAGCCACCTGCATTTGAAGAGGCACAGATATTCATGATTCTGGAACATGTGTGATCGCAAGAGATGCAAATAAAATGTACAATTAAAACATGTGGGGGCGCGCACGTCACTCAAAACAGCGACCGCTGTTGAAGCCAAACATCAACCCCGTAAATGCCGGGGCAAGTCGAACACCACCCAGCTGCAAGAGACATAAATCCTCATGAGCTTCCCGCAGTCGCAGTGGGCTCATGAGGATTTAGGTCTCTTGTTATTCCTGTGTTCTGCGTGCCTATTTTGGGTCCTATAATTTATAACCTACGTTTTCACGCGAATGTGGATCAATGAATTGTGGCGGTTTCAGATCTCGGATGCACAATTTGTGATCACTAGCAGTGAAAGAGTTCAACTCAATAAACCTGCCAGTGACACAGATAGCCGTTACTCTAATTTATTGGATATTGCAATAACCCTACATCGCCCCTGCAAAGAACACAATGCAAACAAACAGAAACAACAGAAACACCAGACCTTATTACATTTAAACCCATTGGCTGTCGGTAGCGCTAACCGACGGTCAAAGAAAAAAAGTCTCTTCTCACAAACACAAACAAATGAACAGCACCGGACGTGATTAAAAAAAAACTTAACCCTTTTCGCAGTAAAGTCCAGATTTTTGTAGCCTATGAAAACAAACGTCTGAAAAGTGCTTCGAACACGTTCACGATGGAGAACGGCGTACGCAAAGCACATTCACCCTGCAGGAATCACCGCGACTAACAGCGCTACCAACAGCCAAGGGTTAACCCGTTCACCGGCCTTGGACGAAGATTGTGTTTCCTGAAATCAATGTATACTGATCAACAAAAGAAACGCGTATTTTTTACCATAGTGCTTTTCTTCGTAAATATGCTTTAATCCGCGTTATCTTGACGTCATTTATTAGAAAATGTTATGAAGAGTGTGTTATGTCGAGTGCAAATAAAATGTTTAGTCTTAAAAATAGCACATCGATGAATTATGACGTCATCAGTGATGCTACCATCACAGGATATTGAAAGTGAAATGGGGAGCATTTGCAGAGGACACAGCTGAAAGCCAATGGGCAATGTGCAGTGTCACTAGGGTCCGTGTGCATGAAAATCCGGCCTGTTTGGTCTTTTCGTTTGTCAAAGGCACGTAAATAATCAACATGACCTACAAACATGAAAATATAATAATTCTTTATTTTAGGTTAGCGGCCATATTTACCTGATCAAATGGATATGGGTGTGTTTTTTATCTCTGTGTCAGTCCGCTGGAGCATAAACAATGGTTTGAAAGTAATTCACATTAAATCAAATAAGATTTATTAAGAAAATGATGTGCACCGGAAGTTTTGATTCTCTAATGAATTTTTCGAGTCAAATTTCATTTAAGGCAGTTAATAACATTATAAGCAATCCACACAACTTGTGTGTTAAAACATATCACAGAAAACTTGCTTCACAGAGTGTGTCCAGTTTTGCTTATTTTCCCCACTAATGAAACCATGTGTCCTCCAAGGTAGCCATGGGCGATAACTCATCCAACTTTTGGTGTGAAGGTAGCTCAGACAGTCGGCTGAACATCTGAAGTAAGTAAGAAATAAAATTTTCTTGTTTTGCTGTCAGGGTGGTTCCTTGTTTGCGGGTACACTTACAGACACCGTACTTTTCGCGTTTTTAATGGAAGTCAGTATATATTCAACGTCAAGATCCCCTGGTTGTCAAAATAACGATATGCTTCCAGCACGAGGCATGGATCCTCATGAGAACCAACAATAATAATATAGGAAAGTAGACTGCCCTTTTTTTATCTTTTTTTTTTAAAAAACTTTTTCGAAACTTACTTGCTTACTTATTTACTGCCCGTAACGCCGAAGGCCCATAGGGCAGGAACGAAATCCCTCCACTTCAGCCGGTCGCGGGCCAGAGTGCCTATCGTTGCCCAGGCCGTGTGGTGGTGGTTTTTCAGTTCTTGTTCCACCGTTCGTCGCCAGGCGATCTTTGACCGTCCTCTCTTCCTCTTACCATCTGGTGTCCAGTGTAGGGCTGTTTTAATGTCTTCTCTCCGCAGCACATGTCCAATCCATCCTCAACGTCTTTTATGATTGTTGTGGCTATGTCTTCTTGTTTCGTGCAGCGGGGCAGTAGGTCTTCGTTGGAGATTTTGTTTGGCCAAAATATCCTGAGTATTCTCCTGAGGTTCTTGGTATGGAATGTGGACAGTTTGGTAAGGTCTTGTTTTTCGAAACTATATAACTATTTTTAGAGACAATAATGACTTTTTTTCTCAAACTGTGACTTTTGCCGAAACTTTATGGACTTTTTTTCCGAAACTATGTCGATTTTGTTTCAAGACTACAGCGGGTTTTTTCAAACCATGAGGACTTTCTCGCAACTATATTGACCAGCCAAAATGACCGGCTGCTTATTTTTCGAAACTATAAGGATTTTTTTTTTCAGGAACTATGATGATTTGTACCAAAACTCTTTGGGCTTCTTTTTTTTTTTTTTAAACTGTAAGGACTCTTTTAAAACATCAAGGGTCAGTTGCATCAGCGGTCTTAGGCCTGCGCCAGCCACTAAGCTAGCTGCTCCGCTATTGACTTTTAAAATGTTTAGATATTTGAGTAGTTCGTAGCTCCTTTCACTTCCTCGGCCAATATGGTCTATGTATTAATGTCCTGAATAGTAGTGCCTGATTAGCTGGCGCTTTACCAGACACAAAGATATTCAGGCACTACCATTCAGCAAGGCCAGCTCAGTGTCTCTAGAAAATTGCCTTGGCGGTGAGAGAGCGAGCTACAAAAAACGCACACTTGCACACGGCAAAACATAAAATCCAGGGGTCAGTAGCACGAGTGAGCTATAGTGGAACACCTTGCTTAGTGGCTGACGCAGAACTAAAGCTCCTTCATGCAACCGGTCCCAGGCGCCAGACACAAGTACCTCCCTCATATGGCCATGGGGCCAGGTTGCATGAGTGAGCGTAGTCCTCCACCAGCCACTAAGCAAGGCGCTCTGCTATAGCGGAGCGCCTTGCTTGGTGGCTGGTGCAGGACTAAGCTCACTCATGCAACTGAGCCGAGGAGGTGAGGGAGCCACGAAATACGCACGCTTGCACACCGAGAACAATAAAATGGGATCATGAATATGCATTAATTGGGCGCGCGATGTCAGGTTAGGTTTGAATCATTGTGCGCGGGCCTCATCAGAGGCGAGGCTAGGCTCCCTGGGCGATGTTAGCAAGTTTCTGTTTCATTTCACACCACTGATTGGGTTACCGACCTCTTTCCGCCCCTCCCCCCCCCCCCCCCTTCATCTCACTTCCCCATCCCTCCCCCCTCTCTTACACGTACACACTGTTCGATCTGCTACGCCATAGCAAATCGAGGGAGATAACCAGAGTGCATCCCTGTTTCCTTGCTTTCTGACACCCGTTTTCACTTCCTCCCCCCCCCCCCCCCCCCAATCCTTTCACTACCCTCAGCCCACCAGCCCACCCCGCAACCACCCGCCCTCTTCCCCCGGCCCCTATGCCACCAACCCGCACACCCACCCACCCACACACTGTGCACGCGCGCGCGCGCGCGCACACACACACACACACACACACACACACACACACACACACACACACACACACACACACATGTATGCCTTTTCACAGGTGTGTATCCCAGTGCGCAAAGGGAACCGGGCCGCCGTT
Source organism: Semisulcospira habei (assembly GCA_036245525.1). NCBI lineage: Eukaryota > Metazoa > Mollusca > Gastropoda > Semisulcospiridae > Semisulcospira > Semisulcospira habei. Next base: position 115,353,831 of record BTPG01000006.1, on the reverse strand, counting down.
GGCCCGCGCACGGTCGTGAGCGGGCCAACGGCAGCCGCCGTCGGCCCAATGGCCTTTTGAGCATTGGCTGTAGCGGTTTTCTTGGATCTCAGTCCTGCTAGTGTTAAAACGGGTTTTTATGCCGCGTATACGGACGCGACACGCCTCAAATGAGTTAAATATTTTGTTGCTTTTTTCTTCTAGAATATGTTTTGCATAAGAACGCGGGATGAGCATTATTCGATACCATGACAGAATAACGATTAACCTGACTGACTAGATCCCACACGAAACGCGTGGATTAAATGAGAAAAGTAAGAGGCATTATATTAATATCCCTAAGTTAGACCAGAGTCTGCAGAGACCCGTAAGACTTGGAGTGCGTGGCGTTGCTTTGAGGTCTTGTTGCTGTTGTCTTTTTGTTATAAATTAAAATTTCCGAAAAACAAAACCCCACCGAAAAGTAGTAAACTCCAATAAATGGCGACCTATGACGTATAAATACATTATTCAAACGTGTCTGTCCTGAGATCAGTTGCATGAGTCAGCTTAGTCCTGCGCCAACCACTAAGCAAGGTTGCTAAGTGGTTGACACAGGACTAAGCTGCTCTTTCATGCAACTGGCCTCTGCAGTTAAGACTAGGTGCCCAGTGAGCAGAAAGTCCTCGGGCCTCAGGCTGAATTTGTAAAATTTGCTTATTGTCCCAGGCTAAATTAAGGATTAACAGATAGATCAACTGTCTTCGTTCAAGGGTGGTGCCAGAATAGCCTGCTTGGTGCCTTAAGAGCCATGCTATTCTGGCACCACCTTTGAACTATCAGTTAAATTTATGTCAAGCCGAGGTGTTTCAGAATGATAAGGATTAAATGGAAGCTGACCGACACCTACCACAGACACCTGGGACGCCTGATGGCCTCGACAGCGAGGTGTCATGATTTCGACGTCTCCAATACACTGCTAGCCGCAGTCGACACCCCCCCACCCCCCCCCCCCCCCCCCCCCACCAACTCTGAGTAGCAGACATAACTCCCCGTGACGTTCTCCGTTTGTTGATGTAAATAATGCAGCTTATGTTCTCCTGCTTAAGCAGAAGCCCATGAGAACCTATGCTACTGTACTTGCGGACGGATTAACACATTCTACCCCAGGAAGGAAATCCCCAAATGTTGAAGTTGCCCTCTGAAGGACTGTATTATAATTCTAGAGACAGATCGAGCATGATAGTTCAAGGGTGGTGCCAGAATAGCTTGGCGCCTATGGGCGCCAAGCTATTCTGGCACCACCCTTGAACTATCATGCTGAATGAGTTAAGGAGGAACACGGTTAGCGTGCAGACTATCAAAGTGTACAGCCGGACCAAATGAATCACATGAACGTGTCATGCATGACGTAATTCGCGTGACCGTGTATTCGTTACTGGACAGACGCACTAACGTCACAGAAAAGTCATCAAACTGTAGCAACTGACCTTTTGCATCGGGCAGAAAATAAATAGATAAATGAATAAATAAACCAACAAAAAGACTCAACAACAAATAAACGAACGAGAAAAACCAACAACAAAACAACAAAACAAAACAAACAAAAAACAAAACAAACAAAAAACAAAACAACAACAAAAAGCCAGCATCAACCAACCAACCAACCATCCAACCAACCAACCAACCAACCAACCAACCAACCAACCAACCAAACCAACCAAACAAACAAACAAACAAACAACAAACAAACAAACAAACAAACAAACAAACAAACAAACAAACAAACAAACAAAATAACGAACGAACGAATTAAAAATCAGTGAAGTGCATGTAAATACTACGTTGGTTTATAATAATACAAAATAAGTTTGTAGAGTGGACTATTTGTGCAACTAAACTCTCTGACGTGTCAGACAGTGGCGTCTTTAACTCTCAAGTTGTGTCACTCACATTTCCTTACAATCAACAGACCTCAAGTCATTTATTAGTATTGCATATCAAATGAACACCTTTCTTAACTCATTCAACCCCAAGACCGTATTTCCCAAATTTTGGAGCAGTCACCTAACGTCTATGCACCAGTTGCAGGAGATGGATCGACCATGATAATTCAAGGGTAGTGCCAGATTAGTTTGGCGCCGACACAAGCTGACACATAACTATGCGGGGGAAAAAGAAAAGTGAACGTAACATTTTAGGGATGTTTTCTTCACATATCAGATGAAATAAAAAGGGTCAAACTCAGTCTCCTGATGATTTTCCCCTCAAACTAACTATGCTTCCGTGTTGACCGCACAAAGCTGTTACATTGATTTCCGGGCATAACTGCATGTTTCACTCACGGACAGATTAATTAAGACACCTGACTGTGATATAGCCCCACAAAGGCCGCACGTAATATCAGATCGGCAGCTACTTTCTGCTTTGCCAGCGGGCCCGAAGTTTGGAGTTTTACCTCGTCTCTGACGCTTGGTGGAGCTGAGCGGCGCATGCGCTTCAGTGGTAAAACTGACACAACGTGATGTAATCACGCAGTTATGAACAAATAACAACCGTAGTCACTCTTTAGGAGGCATTATCACACATTAATATATATCATGTGTTGATATTCGTCCGTTTTATGCAATGTTGAAAATGCTCCCGAGCGCTTAGGACCTTTAAGGTAATAATATGTTTAACCCATTTAGCTCCGACGCACTACAGCAGGAGATTGATCTACCATGATAATGAAAATTCAAGGATAGTGCCAGATTAGCTTGGCTAACTAATCTGGCACTACCCTTGAATTATCATGGTCGATATCTTCTGCTCTAGTGCGTCGGGGCTGAGTGAGTTAAAACTGGATTATCTAACGCAAACAAAGAATATTAAGATAGACCTGAAAACGACTGATAAATGTGATGGTATGTGCCTAATATTGATTCATGTAATACATAATCGAAACAGTGAATAGAAATGGCTTGGTTAGCGGCAACGATGACGCAAACCGTATTAACCCATTTGACATCATGGTCATATTTCCCACATTTTGGCGGTGTCACCAAACGACACTGTACCAATTGAAGGAAATGGATCGACCATGATAATTCAAACGTAGCTAATCTGGCACTATCCTTGAATTCTCATTATCATGGTAGATCAATCTCCTGCTGTAGTGCGTCGGGACTAAATGGGTTAAACATATTATTACCTTAAAGGTCCTAAGAGCTCGGGGGCATTTTCAACATTGCAAAAAACTGACGAATATCAACACATGATATATATATATATATATATATATATATATATATATATATATATATATATATATATATATATATATATATATATATATATATATATATATATATATATATATATATATATATATATATATATATATATATATATATATATATATATATATATATATATATATATATATATATATATAATGTGTGATAATGCCTCCTAAAGAGTGACTACGGTTGTTATTTGTTCATAACTGCGTGATTACATCACGTTGTGTCAGTTTTACCACTGAAGCGCATGCGCCGCTCAGCTCCACCAAGCGTCAGAGACGAGGTAAAACTCCAAACTTCGGGCCCGCTGGCAAAGCAGAAAGTAGCTGCCGATCGGATATTACGTGCGGCCTTTGTGGGGCTATATCACAGTCAGGTGTCTTAATTAATCTGTCCGTGAGTGAAACTTGCAGTTATGCCCAGAAATCAATGTAAGAGGTTTGTGCGGTCAACGCGGAAGCATAGCTAGTTTGAGGGGAAAAGCATCAGGAGACTGAGTTTGACCCTTTTTATTTCATCTGATATGTGAAGAAACTATCCCTAAAATGTTACGTTCACTTTTCTTTTTTCCCCCGCATAGTTTTGCATGGATCAGTTCCTCTGTTAACCCCTTGAACGCTACTAACGATACCGCTCGGCGGAAAAAAACTCGTGACTATAGACGCGTCTTTTCCACTGAACGTTATCGTCAGTAGCGGTCAGAGGGTTAATGAAAATGGTATACAAAAACATCCACGACGCTCATCCATTATGCCTATAATAAACTGAATCGTAAAGCTAGTCAAGCCCTTATCCCATTATTACCTTTGGAAGCTGATTGTATTTTTGGAAATTATTGCAAATTCAACGTCAAACTCGGAGCCGTCAGAAGAGCATGGATACAAAGTGTTTTTTTTTTAGCAAGAGGCACAGATCCTCATGAGCCCCCGCAGTCGCGGGGGCTCATGAGGATCTATGCCTCTTGCAGTTGGCTGGTGTTCATTTTTTTCTAGGCAGTGAAGGGGTTAAAAAAAGAAGAAAAAAAAATGCACACGCAAAACTAGTCCCTCAACACTCATTTGGCCGTCTCAGTCATACGTTAATAATATTCCAAGCGGTCATTCACAATACGCCAAAGAGGGACACACGCAAAAATGGGTCCAGAAAAAAAATATAGACCTTCCCTGATACCGGGGCTGATGACGATCAACGCCCTTTGCAGACTCAGTGAGATGTCTGATTTAGTTGTTGAAAACTTTGACAATGAACGAGAAACGAGTTTTCGCGACATGTATACAATGTAGACTATTTATCACTTCTTTTCACTATACTAAGCATAAGAGATATAACAATACTGCACATTGATACATAGCGTGAGAATGGGTTCTTCTACCAAAGCCTGTGAGACGAACCGGCGTTTAGAGGACATTATCATACAGAATGGGTGTTGACCACACGGGACAAACTAGCCTTTGATCTTTTAGCCCTTATCATTCGGAATACACCAGTGTGTGAATTAAGTTTGACTAAAATAGTTCAAGGGTAGTGCCAGAATAGCTTGGCGCCTCTAGGCGCCAAGCTATTCTGGCACTACCCTTGAACTAAAGCCATTGGTCTGTTTCCTTATCTGTAAGTACTATAATGTAGCTTGCACATGGCAGTGTACAAATTTGAAGCTTTTAGCCTCAGTATGATATGGGTTAATACAGGATGAATGTTGGCGTCAGTCCGATAGATACAGCGCAACCTGTTTTGAGAGACAGCTCGTATGAGCGATCACCTGTCACTAAAGACCATCATTTAAATGGCTGTAGCCACCTACATGATGGCCCTTAACTCCTTGACTGCCGAGTGCTGAATAAACACGAAAAGACTACAAGAGACATAGATCCTCATGCGCCCCCGCAGTTGCGGGGGCTCATGAGGATCTATGCCTCTTGCTGACACCACTTTGAATCCATGCGCATGGGAGTTGAATTCACAAAGATTGCAGTAACACAATCCGCGACCACTGGCAGTGAAGAAACTGAGGTTAACTCATTCGAGACGTGGCGCCTCCGGATACGCGGCTTATGCGGCACGTCTCGAATGAGTCAATGGCAGTTGACACTTTTTGCCTTCCTTAAGACCGCACCTCTCTTTTATGCCATTACGTCATGCGATTGGTTTTTCAGATGTGCGAGTCGTCCTGTGAAAAATGCATTACAGTTCCGGTGATAGACTGGCCATGATAGTTCAAGGGTGGTGCCAAGCTGTTCTGGCACCACCCTTGAACTATCATGGTCAAATGTATCGCATATTCGAGCATGTCAGGACTGAAAGGGTCATAAGAGCACGGTCTTTTAAGGGGGACTGCTTAAAACAGGTTTTACTGTACGCGTGTGCATCGTAACGTCTCCAGCAACAACCGGAAGGCGATGCTGAAAGTTAAGCACGGAGAGGGGTCCCTGTGCCCATACTGGTCGGCTCCCTCGATTCGCCACGGATGACCAGCGGTAGCGAATAGAGGGAGACAACCCGTTGACATGAAATAATTATGTGTGCTGAATTGTGAATTCGAAACTTACGGTCTAGTAACCAGTGTCCGCGCTAAACCCGTAAAAGCGATGTTTTGCATAATATCAATTGTATTTTTCACCCGTATACGCCTCTGCGTTATCTGTTTTAATTTTTATTTCAAGTTGTTAAAATGACGTGAACGCATGATGACAGTTGCAAAAGCAAGCAGTAAGAAAACCTACATTCTTAAATTTTGAATCATAACGATGAGTTAACTGACAATTGAAACGAACAGTTAAAAATAAAATACATGGGTTAAGCAATTCTCTGTGTGTTATAGAGCACACAGGGAGCGCCCGAAGGATAGCACCTGCATTTAATCTAAATGGCTTGCATTTTGTTAATTCGGATGTCAGCGAAGCATTATGTCAACAATATAACAGCGTAATAAATACACCACGTGCATTCCTTTCACTGTGCTATTGTGAAGTCATTGTAAATTCAACGTCAAAGATTCCCAGGCGTCACAGGACCATGGATACAAAGAGGTTACAGCAAGAGGTATAGATCCTCATGAGCCCACGCTGTCGCGGGGGCTCATGAGGATCTATACCTCTTGCAGCTCAGTGTTGTTCATTTTTTTCTCGATGGGTTTAATATCTGTGGAATTATTCACGTGTCGCAACAATGTCTAACAAACAACAGAAGACGGCTAATTTTGCTCGCCTCCGACTTGTTTCACGTTGCTGACTGGAAAACCCGCACTTCGAGAAGTGTTATTTGGTGCAAGCGGCGGTAGTTCGGTTATTTCGGGGTTTAACGTCCACGGCACCGAAGTGATTAAGGACGGCCCTAACGGGGTGTGGGGGTGGGGGGGGGGGGTTATGGGGGGACAGGGAAATCTATTGCCTATGGAGTACGACCTGAACACCGATCAATTAAAGCGCACTGCAGCTGTGCCACTTTCATTTACCAGGACCTTTCAACGGACATGCTATGGAACAGGGCGGCCGTAGTAGTGCGGCCCTACACAAAATACTTCTGAGGCTAGGTAATATTTGTGGCTTTTAGTTGACTCATTAATGCAGCATAATTTGGTAAAAAATGAAACGATTAAATATATCTGCTGGTGTCTGTGATTTTGGAACTTAGGGAAAGGTTTAATTGATTGTACATTGCTTAACGTCCCGACAGCAACAAGGCTTTCTCAGGACGTGCCTGCACTGCTTGTGAAACAAAAACTAAACAGAATATTGAATGTATGTCGCCAGCCGGTCCAATACGTTAAATAAACCTACGACATGGGGCCTAAATAAAGCTAAGACCATTTAGCAACACACATCCAATATCAAGAACCACAGGCAGCGCAGACAGTAGGGAGAGTTTAAAATAGGAAAATACAGGTGAATGGACCACGGGTAGACAGAAACGCATGCCCCAGAATAGAGAGGAAAACCCACCCTGTGGGGCTGACCAGGGTGCAGGGTGACCCTGGGAACTAAAAAGTAGTTAACCCCACCCAAGTCCCCCAGGGCTGACCCGGGTGGGGGCTTAGGGAAAGGAGCATGGACTCAGTTGCGTGAGTGAGCTTAGTCCTGCGCCAGCCACTAAGCAAGGTGCTCCGCTGTAGCGGAGACTAAGCTCACTCATGCAACTGAGCCCTGAAGCCTGAAGCCTGAAGCCGTCAGGTCAAAAATCACAGACCAGCAGAAATGTGTTCATTATCTACGCATATTCTAGTAGTCTCCAGATATCACCCTGTAACAACGCAAAAAAACCTAATAAAAAACAACAACAACAACAACAAAACCACCAAAAAACAACTACAACAATCCCCCCCCCCCCCCCCCAAAAAAAAAAAAAAAAAAAAAAAAAAAAAAACAACAAACAAACAAACAAAAAACACAACAAACAAACAAACAAACGCTTATAAGACAAAACTATTGAAGTATCTCTAGTGATGAAACAATAACTACAACAATTTTAACGCAACCAACTCAAGACAGTGGAGCTTTAATAGTTCGCCACATCTCCTTTGTAAGTGTTCTCAGTAGGCCTACGTCTTAAGACACCATGCGTTACACTTGTGCTGCCTTACATTTGACTGAATGTGTGTGTGTGTGTGTGTGTGTGTGTGTGTGTGTGTGTGTGTGTGTGTGTGTGTGTGTGTGTGTGTGTGTGTGTGTGTAATACTTCTGTTTATTATTATTATTATTATTATTATTATTATTATTATTATCTCTTCTTTTTATTTTTTTGTCTTGTTACCTTTTCTGCTGTTATGTTTATTTAAAATGTTATTATTGACAGGCGTGTAAAAAGGCCTGCGTGCCTACTGTCTTCATCCTTAGAAAATAAAGTTTCAATTCAATTACAATACAGCTGGACCCCAAAAAAGACTAACTTGAATTGTGATGTAGCCAATTTGAGCAGTCAAAGTCTGCAACGGAGCAGATCGCTTAAAGTTTGAAACCTGCTCACCAACACACCAACCTTCCTTTTATGAAGACACTCAGTGAAAGTACAGAACCATAACAAACAGTTCATTAATCCCTTAACTGCCGGGGCAAGGCGAACGCTACCCATCTGCAAGAGGCATAAACCCTCATGAGCCCCCGCAGTCGCGGGGGCTCATGAGGGTTTATGTCTCTTGTTAGTCCTGTGTTAGTTGATTTATGCCTTTTAAAAAAAAAATCTCATTTAAGTTGACCTACGCACTTCCAGCGAATGACGGTCAGTGTGCCGTGGTTTCGGCTGACGGGAAATTCGTGATCACCATCAGTGAAGGGATTAAGCGCTCTCCAAACCACTCAACTCTAAGTAGCTTGGTGTACGGTCCTATAAAATTTCTTTGGAATTTTCCCTCTGTTGGGCGTATGGAGTATGTGTGAATGGCGTTGCTTAAAACCGTACACTGGGGTTTTTTTTTTCGTCGTCGATTCAGTAGCTATGCGTCATTATTTATGCCGTTATATAACTCATTATATATTCCTGATAGGCTTCATTCAACTTCGACACAGAAACGAAAGGCAATAACAGTTAATCGTTGGCCGGAATCGAGCCATTGTTTCAAATTAAATGAACCCATCTTAATCACTGTGGCATATCAGGCAATCGGTTTAAATGACCATCTCCATGAAACTTTATTGCGCATATATTTTCCTGATAAACGTTCTTGTAAAACAATAGCATTATAAGCATTAACAGAGATCTTTGCATCTGAGCGATAACACAAAGGCAGTTCTGGTGAAATATTTGAGCATAAATACAGTTGAATTTGCATGATGATGCAAACGCACAAAAACGTTAAGTCAGTATTGGCGTCCCGCGGCAATAGCTGCGAAAGTATCGTATAGCGTTGCCTTCGGCAACGCTATAGGACAATTCCGCAGCTATTGATGCGGGGCGCCTTGAATGAGTTTAATATTTAACATGTTTCGGCATTAACGTGAAGCGATACCACTTTTATCAAGAAAGCTTAAAAAAAATGAAATTCAAAAGTACACATAATTTTCACCAATGTTGTTTACTTAACACATTCCAGACTTGTCACATTCGCATACACGGCTATATGCCGCTTATCCGGACGCAGCGCGTCTGAAATGAGTTAATATTATTAAGCCTCAAGGCTTAAAATGTTTCGGCATTGACGTGAAGCGATACCACTTTTATCAAGAAAGCTTAAAAAAAAAAAATTAAACAAATTCGAAAGTAGACATAATTTTCACCAATGTTGTTTTCTTAACACATTCTAGACGTGTCACATTCGTATACACGGCTCTATGCCGCTTATCCGGACGCAGCGCGTCTGGAATGAGTTAATATATTAAGCCTTAAGGCCGAAATTTGGGAACTGTCTTTTAAAGTCTTTATTACAGTTTCGAAGACAGATCGACCGATGTCAGTTTCCGGGTGTTGCCATAATAGTTTGGCGCTACCAGTGATGATACTGCTAGAACAATTTGGTGCCTCTGGGGTTCCTTCAGTCTTTTCGGACACTACCCTTTAACTATCATGTATGATCCACATGCTGCTGTTGTGTGTGAGCGCTGAATGGGCTAGTCGAATTTACAACTATGCATACATTTTCACTTTTTGATAATTGTAACAAAGTAACAACAACAGAACCCCCTAAAAAAATTGTATATAATATAGTTATTACAGGCCATTCCTCTTTTCCCTTACCCCACATCCCCAAAACCTAAAGCAAGCAAATCATAGCCCCAAAAATATTCTGTTAGGTCCCTGTCATTTCTAGTACATGATTGTATTGTTGGACATTAAAGCCTGAATGAAAAAGAAGAAGAAGGCTGCAACTCTATCAGAAAAAAAACCCGCACTGGGAAACGATATAATCGCCTATTACACGGTATACGGTTGGCTTCACAACTGAAAGAAAATTGAGATGTAAAGCTATATTTTAACTCCTTCATTGCCGATAAAACGTGAACACGATCCAACAGCAAGAGACATAGATCATTATGCGACTGCGGGGGCTCATGAGGATCTATGCCTCTTGCTGAGACCAATTTGTATCTATGTTCCTGGGACGGTTGTGGCTTTTGGTCGTTGAATGAACACAGATTTCAGAAACAGAAATGTACGTGCATTGGCATGGAATGGGTTAAACATCATATTCAAACATCCACGAACGTTAACTCATTTGAGACGTGCCGCCTCCGGATACGCGGCTTATGCCGCGTATTCGGAGGCGGCACGTCTCGAACGACTTAAAAAAGCATAACAGAGAGAGACAGTAAAATTTAAACACTACGCCAACAGTCACAGACTGCGGATAGTCTGCACAACTAACTCTTTAAACTCCCAGAACTCAATGACTTCCATTCGCTAAAATGGAAGTCATTTAGTTCTGGGAGTTTAACAGTTTAACACATGCAACCAGTTTGATTGACCGGTTAACCCTTTGTCTGTCGGCAGCACTTTGTGTCGAGGAGATTCCTGCAGGAATCACCTCAACACGAAAAACGCGTTCCCGACAGCCAAAGGGTGGAAAGTCAGTACAACAGTAAGAAAAGAAGGGGAAAAAAAAAAGAAAAAAAAAAAAAAGAGCCAACAACAGACATTGATCTTCATGGACCTCCGAGTTTGAAGGGGTTCATGTGAATCTACAAGTGTCGGCTTGAAGATGCAATGTGTACCGGCAGTAAAGGGATCAACTTTGAACGAGGGCACCCTGACCGTAAAACGAAGCTTTAACTCATTCTACCCCAGACACACCACAGCAAGATAAGGATCGACCATGATAGTTCAAGGGTGATGCTAGAATAGCTTGGCGCCTGTGGGCGCCAAGCTATTCTGGCATCACCCTTGAACTATCATGGTCAATCTGTGTCCTGCACTGCAATGCAGTCTTCAGAGGACAACGGCAAAATTTTGGGATTTCGTTGTTGGGGTAAAATGAGTTTTAAGTAAGAAAAGCTACTGGAAGTGTGAGAAAAAGCAACACAACGCGACAGGCAATTTCAATCAACTTTCCCGTCAAGAATATCCGATCGGCCTAGTTAACCCATTACATCATGAGGCTGATGTTTCTTAATTTGCTTATTGTCCTATGAAGGCTACATTACAGTTTAGAAGATGGATCAACCATTCTAGTTCAAGGGTGGTGCCAGAATAGCTTGGCGCCTGAGAACTATCTTCATCAAATGAATTTCAAGCAGTAGTGTATCAGAAGAAAAAGGGTTAAATACATGTTTGACAACTAATAACTATTTCCTCCCCGAATGCAGACACACTGAGCCTCAGTTTATGTAAGCTACATTGTATGCAGCTGTAGGGCTGCATACAGTGTAGCCAACATAAAGTAATGTCTGTATTGGGGGTAAAGGGGGTGGGGGTGGGGGAGGGGGGTGGAGTGGGGAGGGGGGTTCATAAAGTCAATGTCTGTGTTTAGGGAAAAAGTTTCAGATGTCAAACACTGTAGTTTAATGCCCGTCATTGCAAAAGTTCACTTGAAAGTCCCAGGCAGGTACACAGTTTTCGAGTAGTGAACCTTAGTAACGGACAAATACTTGAACGTGCCAACCGGATTAACTCCACTTTTCGGACTGATCTGCTTCCCAGCACAAAAAAAAAGACTATTGATTAGTTCGTACCCTCATTCAGTTTTAAATTTCTGTTCAATAGCCAGTTAGTCAAATTTAAACACTTACGTGACCGTCTATCGTACAGTCTAACCTCAATTTGTAGTTGACTTGACTGCCGGTGTTCACTTAGGTATGAAAAAGTGACACAACTTGACCGTTACAGACGCTGAAGTTTGGCACGTCACTCAGTGAGAAGTGTTGCATAGTGTCACTAGTCGCCTTGCGGTGGTCGCCTGCGGTTAGTGCTGACTAGCCGAAGGGGCGGGTGGGGACGCACACGATCCCGTTACTGACTCTGATCCGGCCTCAGACAAAGCTAGCTGGCTTACTGACAGAGGGGTGGACTGAGGTGGTACGTGTAACGGCGAAGGGGTGGATTCTTCGGCAATACGTGGGGAGTGGGGGGGGGGGAGGAGGGGGGTCAGTGGTGAGGGAGGAAGGGAGCCTGGTGGGAGAAATCATGTTCGCCGCTGTGCCAGTCGGCGAGTCCACCCCGTCAGCCCGTTGGCACCACCCCCACCGCCTCACTTGAGTCAGTCAGCAGTTCCGGTCACATGTGCAAAAGGCGTAGATTGTCATGAGCCCCTGCAGGAGATCGAGTCTATTTACATCTTACGGCCGCAGAAGACTTTGAATCCCACGCGTCACGTCGACGGCCGGATGGTCCGTCTCTGTTTCCTCGCGGTCTGCCGCAGCGCTCAGAATACCAGGAGACCGGCGTATAAGGCGCGTGCATAAATTACCGTGGCGCCTCGCGAGAGAGGCCGTCCCCCATTTGACCCCGCCCCCCGCAGCGCTCGGAACGTGCGGGTCTCTCCGAGCTCGCCCAATCGCATCGGAGGTCTTATTGATATGGTAATTTAATCGCTCATAATGATTTGTCACTCAAGCCCCGTCGCCAGCCAATGAAAAGTCGCTCCATCCGTCATCTCGAACTATGATAATGCCGGGCCGCGAGGCGCAGGGATCCACAATACATGAATAACACAGGAGGCTAGCAGCTTGGATTTTGCAAGTCTGATCAGCCACGCCGCCGCATGAGCTCGCTGGCGAGAGAGAGAGAGAGTAGAGAGAGAGAGAGAAAGGACTTGTTTCTTACTTCTACTGGAGACTGAGTCAAGTTGTGGTGCATGATTGTCGGTGCTTGTGCGGCTGTGTGTTCACGGCCTTCCTTACTTCGTTGTGTTGTGCCGCAAGTGCGAGAGAGCCCCAGTAACCGACAACGAATTCAAGCCGGTCGTCGGTCAACATTTCTGCGACAAACTGAGACAGGAGAAGTGACACCAGTATTAGTGCACACATTCGACACGACAACTGCCTCGCTGATCTGTTCGAGTAAAATCCCGTGCTTTTCTTACCTCAGTGGCTCTGCAGACGACAGACGACTGACTTGCCATTCAGTCTTGGAGATTACGTTAACCGCATTCGGGAACCGTTTTGCAGGTAATTATCTCGCGGACGTGCATATTCAATTCGGCGCCCCTTTTGCATTTATGTATTTTAATTTGTATACGAATCCGGTCGTTAGCGTTTTAACAGTTCGCATTAACATGCTTCGCAGATGTGTGTTGGTCTGTGATCTTGGGCCTTGCGGCTTTAGCCGCAAGGCCCAAGATCACAGACCAACATACGTTTTAGTAGAGACCTCAAATTAGTAGCATGCTGAGAATAATCAACAAAATATACAGCGTAGGTTTTTGAAAACCGCAAGCCAGTACACACACATAATTCAGTGTAACGCACTGGATGTCGGTAGCGCATTTTGACGCGACTATTCCTACCAGGGATCATCGCTACCGACAGTCAAAGGGTTAAATACTGGAAACAAAAGCTAAAATAAATTATACACCGTATTTGTTTGAAGACCGGCCAGAGTCTAGCACAAGTTAAGAGAACTTGGATTAGAAACATGCTGAAGAGAATAAACAAATCACTAGTAGACACCGCAGTTTTTGACCTAATTAATACTGTACAGTGAAAACCTAGCGTTTCACAAAACTGGACGTAGTGTCTATTGCCAAATTGAGGGCAGGTTACTGAAGAACACAGAGCACAAAACTGAAAGTATGCTAATATAAATAAGGCGTACACAACAGTTTGTTTTGACAGCAGAGCTCTCTCACCTGTTAACTTTGTTCTGTATCTGCCGTGTGAAGACAAAAGACAGTAAGCCCAGTATTACAATGGATATCTCGCTTTTCACAAAAATAGACTTGCTGTCTTTTCACAGGGCAGATAATATGCGGGGTGGTCTCAGTGTTTACTAAGTATGCCGATGGCTGTGTTGATTTTTGCGGAGGTCCTGTGTGCGACTTAAATTTCACCCCCCTCAACGCGCGTATCGCTATACGTAGCGTTGTATGGAAGGGCGGAATGGGTAAACAGGTTTCCATAGAGGGAGGATGTTCTTTCACACACGATCCTACTGAGCAGGAAAACGGTCACTTCTTTGGTGTGTGACTCAGTGACTCGGTGGGTATGATTCCAGTCTCAGGCCAGATTTACACTTGTATTTTGCGGTTAGTTTTACCGTAGACTTTTCTTTTGTGCTTACTGTTTGCGGCGTGTTAGTCATCCGTGACAGTTAGTCAGTCATTGTGTGACTGCGATACGATACAGTAAAGTTCGCTTATTACAAGATCGGTTATAACAAAGTCGGGTATAACAACATTTAGTTTTCAGAGGTATCGAATACACATTTTCTATGTAAATTACTTCGCACATATATAATAACACGCTTTGGCTAAATGTTGAAAATTGGTTATAGCAACTCACAAACAAATTTTTTTTCATAGGTATTTTGTTATAATCAAAGTTTACTGGTTCAGTCCTATGTCACTATCAAACCATAAAATGGAAAAACAGATAATTGTTTTGTCGCAGACACTGAAGGTCGCAAACTGATGTTAACCGCGTGGTCAATGATTTTACACCTCGCCACCACACAGTATGACAGTAATGTGTGGGAGACCTGTGATTTTGGACTTCAAGTTTTCAGCCGACAGGTGCTAATTCACAGACTAGCATACAGTAACGGTTAACCCTTTGGCTTTTGGTAGCGATTTTTGTCGAGGTGATTCCTGCAGGAATCACCCCCAAGAAAAATCTCTACCGACAGCCGAAGCGTTAATTTTGTGTTTGATCCAGGCGGTAGGCCCTATATAAGTGACTAATTGGGGTCCAATTATCTCAGAAGCGCGGGAGACAAGGGGATCAACTGTATACAGGAATCACCCCGACAAAACGCGCTACCGACAGCCAGAAGGTTAATTTTCTGAGAAACGCAGGACAGAAGTGATTGTGTTTACAAACTATAATAATAACAATAATAATAATAATAATAATAATGAGGATTTATACGGTGCATAACCCACCAGTGAGCTCTGATGGAGAATCATCCGGCCAGTTTACTTAATCGTAATCATGATCATCTTAATCATAATCACAATCATAATCATAACCATTACAGTAATAATAATAATGATGATTTATATGGTGCCTAACCACCTGATAAGCTCTGATGGACAATCATACGGCCATTTTACAGTGTACACATAGGCAAAGACACGTGCACGCACATATGTGATGTACTCATTATATGCGAGACAGTAAACCGGACACAGAAAAAAAAAATGAATGTTTAATTTGTGTTGCAGTACTTTTTAAAACTTTATTTATATTTTTCATTTCTTCTTTTTGGGAGGCAGTATATCGTAACCCTTTACTGTTTTATTTTTTTAAAAATGGTGACAGTAAAAAATAAATGATGGAATGTGGAGTAAATCTGCAGACCACATCATAGCCAATTCAAACTTACTAACATCATAACCAATCAATGCTGATTAGTTCGTGAACACAGCGATGCAATATGTTAAAAGGCATATGAAAAATAATATAATAATACGTGTAAATATAATATATACTCAGAGGCCTGTTCACAGTTTGTATGAACAAGACGTTGTGGTAGGCCCTACAACTAAAGACAGTGTAGCGTATGCCATTTTTTTACATTACCGTGAAGTTTCGCTTTGCTTTCTGTTTCCTTAGCATGGCAGACTTGTTTACTTGTTTAATATAAGCCCTTCGGCTGTTGGTAGCGGTTTTTGTCGCGATGATTCCTTCCGGAATCATCGCGACAAAAACCACTACCGACAGCCAAAGGGTTAACTTAAACTATGGCGTACAGCAGGCCTTTGACTTAATCAAATTAATAACAACCGCAACAACAAAAGTACAAGGTTGAACTGTAGGTGATAACGTGATAATTAAAGACAAACAAGCGTAAAGAAAAAAAATATATAATAGAACATTACATATTATGTTGTATATACAGGCAACATATGGTGAAACTTGCTTTTGTATTGTTGATGCCGTCCCGTATCCAGTGTCAGGTGATGAAATACAGTTACACTGAACTTGTACAACATTAACAGTATGTTACGTGTGTAGTCAGTGGCTGCAGGAGACTGTCGAAGTCCCTCTTGCCTGTACAAGAAAAAAAAAAAAAAAAAAAAAGAAGAAGTATTTCCAATTATCTGAAATTTAATTAACCGAGTTGTACTTGCCCTTTCTAAGCGTTTTTTTTTTTTCTTGTGGTTTTCCGCTTTGCATTTTACAAGCCTGGCAGTCAGTCACCTTTATGCAACCCAGACCAAATAGGTGACTGCCGAGCTTGTAAAATGCAGAGAAGAACACAACGGATTTTGAAACACGCTTAGAAAAGACAAGTTACAACGCAAATTCAATTGTGTTTTAACTGTCTTTTCTAAGCGTGTTTATATTGTGTTGTAATTGTCTCTTCTAAGCGTGTTTCTTTCTCCGTTGGGCTTTTCCCAATCCCCTGTCTGGTCTAGGGTCAAAATACCTACGACGCCTGTATGATTTTCTTTGAGAATTAACACATTCCTCACTAGGGTCCGAAATTCCCAATTTTGGGAGTTGTCTTTTGAAGACTACAAAGTAATTAGACAGATTGACCTTGCTAGTTCAAGGGTGATGCCAGAATAGCTTGGCGCCTGAAGGCGCCAAACTATTCTGGCATCACCCTTGAACTAGCATGGTCAATACATCTCTTGCTGAAGAATGCCAGTACTGAATGTGTTAATGTACTTCAAACACAGTTTATGTGTGGGCACGGGCCGTCGTGTTCACCAGGGTGGCTTTTGCTTAGACACCAGTCAATCAGCAAACATAGTGTACAATTTGAATTTGATGAATTGACGAACAATGATATGGGGCAGTAAACATTCATTTTTGGTTGTGTCTGCTCTGTCGCAACACTCCGTCCACAAACGAATGGTAATTTCGCTCTCAGTTTAACACATTCGAATCGTGCCGCATTCGAATACGCGGCGTATCAGGATACCTTACGTCTCGAATGAGTTTGTTTTTATGCAAGAGCTACAGGTGACTTGGTGCCAAAGCTAAGCCCCATTACTACTCTTAGTGTCTGGCCTTTTAACACTTTTTAACTGTCCATAAAGACCCTGCGTTGTGAGCTATTAAACCACAGGTTGTCGACGATTATTTGCCAACTGCCTCTGCCGGTCATAATGACCATTTGAAGCAGTTAGCAAATTGTCCTCGATGACCTTTGATTTAAATGAGGCCCGCTTTAACACATTTCATGGTTTTTTTTTCGTCGTTATGTGGATTGCCGAACTTCATGTCGTGTGGGATGGTAGTGATATAGTCATTTTAATTGTAAGTCAGGTTTCTGCAGGACCCAACATTGTAAGCTGCATATCTTTTGAATTAATTTCGAGACGCACCGCGTGTAGGCCTACGAATACGTGGCGAACAGCCGCGTATCCGCATATAGCACGTCTCGAATGAGCTGAAGCTAACCCAGAGGATTTAAAATGCGAAACGATAATGGCTGCAAGTTAAGATGACATGAAATTATATGATCCATCTGGTGAAGTGTCAGTTTCGATTGATGTGTGAAGTCATGATCAGTATTGTCTCAAGCATGATTTTCTATCAGGACATTTGGCGAAAGCACAGGCACGGTACGAAAATGCTTTTTTTTTTTGTAGGGGATGTGCACTCTCGGCATTTGTCCAAACAAGGAGATCCCGACCTGATAAGGGCATTTCATTTCCGTGTGCTTGACATGAAAATGTGTGCTTCCTACAGATGTGAGAGGCTGCTTAGGTACAAGAGAGAGAATTTCGACCTTGGGGCACAGTGGGTTAAAAGGGCAGAAAAATGTGCTGTATCGTATGCTTGTTCGGTGGGTTGGTTGGTTGTACATTGCTTGTTCAGGCTTTTAGTCAACTTCTTTTCGTAAAACACGTGAACTTGTTAACTAACCTACTATTGGTTTGAGGAGATCGTCTGTAGGCACTAACATACGTTTGACAATATTTTAAACTCGTCATTCATATGTTAGTGACTATATTTTCTGTAAGATCATTTTCGACAGCATATACTCACTGCTGCAAATAGACGTGTGTGGAACACACGAGGCCTCCAGACTGACAATATTGATAGACAACGCAGTAATCACTACTGATCGACAACGGCTTCTTTTGTTTTTTGTTTTGTTTTGTCTTGTCTCACGGTAAAACAAACCTCTGTTGTAATGAACAGCACGTTCAATCACACGTTCACAGCTGCAACACGATTCACGAACAGATTGCCGCTTTCGAAATTAACCCTTAACTGCCGGAGCGAAGCGAACGTTAACCAGCCGCAGGAGACATGAATCCTCGTGAGCCCTCGAAATCGCGGGGGCTCACGAGGATTTATGTTTCTTGTCAGTCCTATGTCCTTTTTGCCTATTTCTGGTCTTATTTAGTTTGTGTTCTTTACGCGAATGCCGGTCAGTGAGTAAAGTGGTTTATTACGCGAAATCCATAATCGGCATTGGCAGCGAGGGGATTAACTCACTCGAGACATGCCGCCTACGGACACGCGGCGATTCGCCGCGTGTCCGTAGGCCGCACGTCTCGAATGAGTTAATACATTCGTAAATACAATATAACCGTACATTCGTAGACCGATGCTTCTATTTTCTACGATGGTATTTAGCTCTGTAATACGCTTTTTATATTATCGGTTGATGATTGATTTCCCCGTGTCAAATTTACAAGTTTGTTACCTGCATTTTTATGTTCTTTACACACAGTTTACTGTGATTGACATGCATGCATACATAAATTGATGCAAGTACTGTTGTCAGGATGTCTGTCAAACATATGCTAATGCAATAGCTGAATATTGATGAGGCTTCAGGCATAGGATCAAGGAGGGAGAGAGAGAGAGAGAGAGAGAGAGAGAGAGAGAGAGAGAGAGAGAGAGAGAGAGAGAGAGAGAGAGAGAGAGAGAGAGAGAGAGAGAGACAGACAGACAGACAGACAGACAGACAGACAGACAGATTGACAGACAAGAGAGAGAGAGAGAGAGAGAGAGAGAGAGAGAGATCTGCATGGTGTTTATTGGACATGATCACAGTTTTGTCAATCTGGTTATCGGATGTCGTTAACTTGTCTCCTAATCATTCAGCAGTCCTCTCCCTCCACCCCCCTCCCTTCTGCCACACACACACACACCCTCGCCACTCTTTCAACAATATCCCTCGTCACAAACCCACTGAACCATTTACTGCATGCATTAACCCCCTTGTGCATGCAGCCACTGGTACTGTGTGTACTGTATCGGTGGCTGCACGCACAAGGGTGTTAAACAGCAAGTCGGTCGCTGCATTCACAAGTGGGTTGGTTAATAATTTAATTAATCCGATAACCTTCATCGGGGTGCTCTTTAACCCCTTGGCTGGCGGTAGTGCTTTTTTGTCCAGGTGATTCCTGTAGGTATCACAGCGACAAAAAGCGCAACCGACAGCGGAAGGATTACTGTTTTATTTTCATTGTTTTTAGTCGCAACATGTTTTGCCTATCAAGTTGACAAAGAATGCTCGGTGAGGTAACGACCCATTGTCAGTTGAGCTGATCACTTACTGCTCTATTTAGACTGCGCCTCAGGACGCAAAAGAACTTAGGGTCGATGTTGGCCGCTGTGGCTTACGTTTTTACGGCTGCCGATTTAAACTCTTTCACAGCCAAATAATGACTGTAGCCACGTAAGGTGTCAGTGTGTGTCATTGTGTATTATGTGAATATGCATCAAACTTACAGTTAATGTCTCTCATCCATACCCCCTACACGGATAAAGCAAAGGACATCTTTGAATCTTTGGACGTGTCGGTACTAACTGTGTTAGGGAAACGACTGTGACAGTCTGGGAGCGACGAAGTTCAAGGGTAGTGCCAGATTAGCTTGGCGCCTCCCTTGAACTATCGTGGCAGGTCCATTTACCGCTGCTGTGCAGTCAAAAGCCAGTTTAAGGTATGCAGAGTAAAGTTCGCTCACGGCAAGGTCTGGGATAACAACATTCGATAATTTGAGAACAACACCTTTTCAGATGTCCCGACACACTGTTTTCATGTACGTTACTTCGCTTATTACACACTTCGGATATAAAAAAACAACTAATTTTGGGTCCCCTGGTGTATTACATGCGCAATTTATACAGACCAAAAAAGGCGACTGCCAAGCGTGTAACAAATACGGAGGAAAACCCAACGAAGAATGGAACACGGATTACAAAAGACAGTTACAACACGACTGTGTTGTGACTGTCTTTTCTAAGCATGTATTCTTCTTCCTTGGCTCCTGTTCCGAAATTTAATTTGATACTAATAACAGTTTATTTCGAACATGCCAGTCTTTGCGATTTTTATTTATTTATTTATTTATTATTATTATTATTATTATTATTATTATGTTTAGCGTGCATTTATCCTTCTAGCTAAGAACAAGACCTACGTCTTATACAACGCGTATGATCTTTATCCCACTGTGTCCCAGGTACGAAATACCCACGTTTTGGAGTTGTCCTCTGAGGACTGCACTACATTGCAGGAGGCGCCTATAGGCGCCAAGCTATTCTGGCACAACCCTTGAACTATCATGGTCGATCCATATTTTGATGGGGTGTTTCGGGACTGACTGAGTTACATAAGCAGTCAATGACCAGGTCGTGTCCAATAGGATGTAAACTGTTGCCGTTAACTGTATTCTTTATGCTTTTGCGCGTTTGATTTTTTTATGATTTCTTTTTTCACACCACATAAGCTGATTTTCAGATTTGGAAACTAGTGAGCTCACATTTTGACCGTTTCCTCCACAGTTAACAGGAACTTTGATCATACACCCCAAAATAAACGACATAACAGTATTTACTGGAACTGGTTTTGTCATCGTGTTCTAAACTGTACGGCCTAGAAAATCCCCCCCCCCCCAAAAAAAAAAAAAGAAACGTGGTTAGAAAGGACATTTACAACACAGTTTTATTAACCCTTTGGCTGTCCGTAGCGGTATTTTTTCTCGCTATGATTCCTGCAGGAATCAGCTCGTCGGCAAAAAGCACTAATGACAGGCAAATGATCAACCCCTTAAATTTCCGGGACAGTTGCAAGAGACATAAACCCTCATGAACCCCCGCGACAGCGGGGGTTCATGAGGGTTTATGTCTCTTGTTAGCCTAATATTATTTATTCCTAATTTCATTACATTTATATCTGTGTCCTCCACGCAAATGCAGGTCAGTGTGCAGCCCTTTCAGACGCGCGAAATTCGCGATCACTCGCAGTGAAGGGGTTAAATTGTCAACAACAGACACACACTGAGCCAAGAAAGCCGCGCACTGCTGTGATCATTCTCTTCCAGCTCAGGATTTCACGCAGCTGAACGTGACTGACGTGAAAATTATAAACGGCCTGGTTTGAATATTTAGGTAACGCAATACTTATGTTCTCTGTCGCCAGGGTAAGGACAAGCAACGATCATGCTAATTGCCAGCGATGTCCGCCAGCCTCTGCTGCCCGACCTAATTTCCAAATCAATGTACAAATTAATGTACATGCGTTGGCGTACAAGCACACAAACCCACCTGTTGCAAAGGTGGAGAATGTGTATGAAAATTATTACAAATTAGCACAGGGCCGGCGTTCACCTCTATAAGAGGAACATCGATCGGCCTTGTCAGTTTAAAGGTAGTGCCATATGAGCTTTATGCCTGTAGGCGCCAAACTAATCTGGCACTACCTTTGAACTATCACAATTGACCATCTCGCACAGTCTTTGCAGATGCCTCTCAAAGCTGCGGAAGGTGTCTTTAGAGGCCCACCCTACCGCCGTAACTGTTCAAAGTTACACTTCTGTAACAAACGGTTACGAAACGCTACACACAGTTCTAGTTATGGTTCATTTAGACACAAGAGAATCCAGTTCAGCAAACGTCGTCCTAATATCAAGTAACCTGACAATGACTCCACTCCGTTCTATACATACAGTGCTATCAGTACGAAAAACAGCTAAAGATAGTTTGAAACGCTAACAGAATAAATAAGTGCCATTACGCATGTGCTGTTGCTGTCTGTCTAAACTGCTGTTAAAGTTCATTAGGTGTGTTGACAAGACATTACAAACACAAATGGGACTGAAACGTGTCTTCAGATTTATGCGTAATGGGACTGTAATGGTACGTAAAGGCACTTTAAGGCGATTTGCTGCATGTCAGTCTTTGATGACTAAAAACTCGCAGATAAAACGGATTATCAATATTGTCTTGCCAGCAAAGACTTTACTACCCTTCTTTTCTCAATCCATGTAGGCACACGTAACAGAGGTTTTTCCACCGCCTTTTGAGCGCAGAAGAAGGAACTCTCCTGCGTACAACGGAGAAGAAAAGCATAAGCGTCTTTTAATTTTACGATATTCATTCTTCAAAATTTAAGGCAGCCATTTTGCCCAGTATTATTGTAAGACATCCTAAGGACATTTATAACGGATATATATGTATTGCGAAATAATAATTCTCCACTGCCTGAGTGGAGCAGGTCGCTGTAAGTGTGGACAGGTTAAAAGTTCGTTGATCACGATTACGTCACATGCTTACTTTCTAATGCCACAGGAGTAATTCCTAAATCAGAATCAGGGCAATCACAGTAGGTTGTGTCTATTTTTTAGTAAGGACATCCAAACAGTGAGAAAATACCGGTTCGCTGGATCGCCCCTATCGCTGTAGCGTGCGTCCTTGTTTCAGTCTGCTGTTATTCCGTTCAGTGCTGGCGGACACAGACTGTGTTTCTGCAGTCGTCGTTAATTCAGCACCAGGAGACCCTACCTGTCCAAGGAATAGGGATTCAAAATGGTGTCAGCAAGAGGCATAGATCCTCATGAGTCCCCGCAACTGCGGGGGCTCATGAGGATCTATACCTCTTGTAGTTGGTTGGCCGTTCAAATTTTCTCGGCACCGAACGGGATAAACTAACACCGGATAAACACTCAGACTGTGGATGTCCATCATGTCATCACGGCAACTCCTTGCGAGCACTGAAGAGGCATATATAGATTCTCAGGAGCCACTGCGGCTTCAGGGACTAAGGCCTCTTGCTAATGGAGCGAGCTTGGGATCCACTGAATGTTTAAAGTGCATGCAATTTTTGACCTACTTCTGATTTACCATAATGGCGGCAGAAGATTCTTGGAGCTGGTCTATGCATGAGATGTATCTGTGTGTGCAGTTGGCAAAACAATACAACCACAAAAAGGCGCCATTAATTAAACTCCCCGAACAAAATGACTTTCATTCTATAGAATGGAAGGCATTTAGTTATGAGAGTTTAAGAGTTAAGCTAAGGGCGATGTTTTACGTGTACTAGAAGGAAAAAAATGTTGTCACATACTGCGAGTTTTTGCGTGTGATTAAATTACCATAAAAAAGTTCTAGCTCAATCGCTTTGTCACTTCTGATTTGACACTGCCGTGTTGGTCAATTTCGAACTGTTCTTTTTATCCTGATGAAATGCTATGTCCCATAGCGCAGTGGAAAACACTTTTTCGATCGGCTCCTCTGTTTTTGTCAGAGTTGGTTCTTATAATATACTCTAAGTAACTGTGAGCCTGAAAAAAGTCTTTTAGAGACATTAGGTTTAAATCATTCGGCCGACGTACGGCATACGGATACATGTATTTGCCGCGTATCTGTATTAGCACGTCTCGAATATGATAAGCGGGTCTGTTTCTGTACGATAATGACTTATTATGTTATTTTATTTTCAGTTATTTAGAGTTAAACACGCCACTAGTAACTTTGAATTTGATTTATTAAGGGGGTGGGGTGAAGGGTGGTTTAGATGATGCACCCGTTGAATTAGTACGGGGCCTTGGCCGACTTGAGGAGGTCGATCTCTCTGTCTGAGAGAGAGAGAGAGAGAGAGAGAGAGAGAGAGAGAGAGAGAGAGAGAGAGAGAGAGAGAGAGAGAGAGAGAGAGAGAGAGAGAGAGATCTGCCTCTGTGAATGCAAAAGATAGGACGTCCATTTTTGTGAAAAGCGAGATTTTAATAGTATTTCAATCAAAATCTCGCTGTTCACAACATTTGACATGCTGTCATTTGCCTGCAGCCGGCAGACCTAGTGTGCGTGCGTGCCCCCTCCCGTGCTTTCCCTTCTATCTGTGTTCGCGATCAACATATACGACAACCAGGAAACTATCCCATATCCTTCTAGCTCCAAGTTTTCAATTGGCAGGTTAATCGTGCTATTTTTGAAACTCTCCCTCTATACTTTCACAAGATTGCACGTCTTTAAAGTGTATTTTAGAGGAATGATCATTAGGGCATTCTTTAATCATTCGAGACATGCCGCACATGGATGCGCGCCAAGCAGTCACGTATCCGTATACGGTGCGTCGTTTACGAGTCGTATATTACGTATATGAGTCGTATATTAGTTAAAGTGCGTCGTATATAAGTTAAACACACATTTGCTGCACCTGTGATGAAACTGAAATAAAATCCCTGTTTTGTGTTTTTCACTGATGTGTGTTCATCGCTGATGGGAAAAACAACAGAGAATGTAAGAATGGAATAAATAAATAAATAAATAAATAAATAAATAAACAAATAGGTTAAAAATAAATAGGTTTAGGAAAAAAAAACATTTTTTTTTAAATTTTGGGAATGAATCTGGCACATACTTTCTGTGTTCTAATACCAATTGCCATATTAAATACCCATTTTATTATGTCTTTTTTCAGTCTTCACTACCCCCTGTGAAACACATAGCATGTTGCCTGTGCGTCCTTTTTTGCTTTTGTGCGTCTACGTTGCTCATAATGTTGCTTAACACAATGAGTTTCCATCGAAAGACTTCACGATCGTTCGGGAAACAGATCTATCATGATAGTTCAAGGTTAGTGCCAGAGCGGCGTGGCGCCTTAACGCATTCGAGACGTGCCGCCTTCGGATACGCGGCTTAGGCTGCACGTCTATTATGTGTTAAGGCGCCAAGCTGTTGTGGCACTATCCTTGAATTTCCATGGTCGATTCCTGTCCTGCTGTAGAGTTTGAAGACTTTGTAGTGGCAGAATAGCTTGGATTCTCTTGAATAGCTTGCCACCCATGTCCTGATGAAATGTTAACAGGAGCCCTGCAGCTCGGTCTCCCTCACTCCACCATCTTCACTCTCCAACGCGTCCAGAACAATTCTGCCCGCCTCGTCCTCAGAAAGAAAAAATCCGACCACATCACACCCCTGCTCAAACTCCTTCACTGGCTCCCCATCCCCCAACGCATCCAATACAAAGTTCTGTCTCTCTGCTACAAATCCCTGAACAACTGCGCTCCTGCCTATCTCTCCAACTTACTTCACCCCTACACACCTTCCCGCTCCCTCCGCTCTGCCTCCGACCCTCTCCGCCTCCACATCCCTCGCACCAAACTTAACACTTTCGGTCCCCGCTCCTTCTCCGTCTACGGTCCATCCATCTGGAACACTCTCCCACTCTCTCTCCGTCAGAAACACTCTCTCTCCTCCTTCCAGTCCGCCCTCAAAACTCACCTCTTTCAACAGTTTTAGCACTATATCACCGCACTCCCCACCCCAAGCTGACCGTCGTAATGTATTTCACTGTTTGTGGTACGTGAGTCATTGTCTAAAGCGTGCGCATGCGTGTGCGAGTTGTGAGTGTGCGCTTAGAGTTATAATTATTATAAGATAAGCGCATTATAAATACCGTAATTATTATTATTATTTTAGCTCTCCGTCTTTTGTCAGATATGATCCATTGCTCACACATTGACTTTCTGTTTGCAGTGTGAGGTGCCCCAGTGAGCGCGGCGGTGTATGTGAGAAGCACGGGCTGCACGGTAGCCGGCCATGGCTGCCACTAGCACAGGACTCTACCTGGGCTCTGTGGGCTCACCTCTCTCCGGCAGCGGCCAGCACATGGGAGGTCACGGCCACAGTATGCAAATCAGCGGGGGACAGCAATACCTGGACCACAGGGACTTGGTGGGTGCAGACATGAAGCAGTACAGCATGAAGTACCTATCGCCCCAGCACCCCGTCTCGCAAAACGGCCACCTCGCCGCGCACCACAGCAACCCCTGGCTGACTCACGACGGTGGAGGCCACTGGGGTCAGCCTATGGGCGGCGGTCACATGTCGGTGCAGGATTTGAAACCGCCACAGCACGTCAACGGCATGGATCCGCAGGGCAATGGTGGTGGGGGCGGCCACCATCCAGGGACCCTGCACCACCGCCCTACCCAGCAGCTACCCCCGTCCCAGCAGCACTGGCACTCGCCCATGTCGCCCAACCACCACATGCTACAGAACGGCGGTCACCAGCTGCAGCATCCAGGCTACACCTACATGAACATGAACGGCGTCATGTCGCCGCACCACTCACTCAGGGAACCCGACTCGGACCTGGACCCACAGCCCCCGTCTGACGAGGACGCGCCGAGCTCCGATGATCTGGAGGCCTTCGCCAAGCAGTTTAAGCAGCGTCGGATCAAACTGGGCTTCACGCAGGCGGACGTGGGGCTGGCGCTGGGCACTCTGTATGGCAACGTTTTCTCACAGACCACCATCTGCCGTTTCGAGGCACTGCAGCTGAGTTTCAAGAACATGTGCAAACTGAAGCCCTTGCTGCAGAAATGGCTGGAAGAGGCCGACTCTACCACGGGATCCTCCACCTCCATCGACAAGATCGCCGCCCAGGGCCGTAAGCGTAAGAAGAGGACATCCATCGAGGTAACGGTGAAGGGCGCACTGGAGTCGCATTTCCTCAAGTGCCCCAAACCGTCTGCGGCTGAGATCACCCACCTGGCGGATCAGCTTCAGCTGGAGAAGGAGGTGGTGCGGGTGTGGTTCTGTAATCGCCGCCAAAAGGAGAAGCGCATGACGCCGCCAGTCAACATCAACGGCGAACTTGTCATGCCTGACGGGTCGGAATGCAACTCGCCCTCAGGGCAGGACTCGCGGCTGCATGGAGGGTCCCCGCCTCTTGGCATGGGCAGTTCGGGAGGCGGGAGTGACGGCGGATCGCCGCTGGGGTGCGGCATGGGTCTGGGGGGCAGCATGTCTGGAGCTCTCTCCGTCGCCATGTCCTCCCACTCCATGAGCGGCCACTCCATTTCCCCTGGTCCCATGTACGTGCACTCGCTGTCTCAACACCCACACCCCCACCAACACTCCCCACCCCCACCCTCACATTCCATGCACCAACACCCGCACCAACACCCACACCAGCACCAGCACCAACACCAACACCAACATCAACACCAACAGCCTCACGGACTGACACACTCGCCAACGCACTGAGCACGGCTGTATGCACTTAGTCAGACTCTCCATTGCACTGTTATGGTGTGCGAATTTCACAATGTGAACGCCAACGCACCGCTCGTTGTGTATACGACGTTCCTAAGCTTTTCCTTATCAGACCTTCCAGCAAACTTCGATGACTCCTGCAGTCTGAGGAACTAAAAACAATTCTTGATAATCTACGCGGCGGAAAGCATAGACTCTCATGAGAATCTATGCTTTCTGCAGGTAGAAGGGCCTGGATGAAACCCTGATGACTCCTTCTGTCTGAAGAACAGAGGACTGATGGTCAACTCCAGAAGGAAGCATACACTTTCGTGAGACCCTGCGCAGGCAAGGGCCCATGTGGATCTATGCTTTTTGCAGATGGAAAGGCTTGGATGGGTCAACTGCTTCAAAGCGTGTGCGTTGTTTCTGGATGTTCCGTTTCGCTTAAAGAACACCCTGCAAAAACCTCAGGACTAGAGAGAGAGAGAGAGAGACAGAGAGCAGGAGAGGAAAACTTGTGTAGCGAATAAGTAAACGAGACAAAGTTGTGGGCTGTGAAGGAAAGCAGGAAGGAGGATAGCTCGAGAATGGCCTCTTACACGGTAGCGCCACTTTATCCTCCATGCTCAGAACTTCTACGGAAGAGGCAAGAGAAAGAACACAGCACGAGCTTTGTGACTCTCGCATTGTTGACGGGACTGCGCGAGGACATTATCCCCGTTGATACGAGGAAACGTGGAGCATAAAAACAGTCAGGTAGGAAAGTCTGGGGCTGTGTTATTCAGGGGACTCGCATGATTGATTGCCCAGGATTGCTCGCTTCACTGACTCCCTGTCTTGCTAGCTGTCTCTCTGGCCGAAGCCCTTCCCAGTCCTAGACCTATCCCCCCGTTGAACTCCTCACCCTGGAGGAGAGAAATATTATTAATCTGAAATTATTTGGGGCTGTGGCTTATGAGAAAGAGGAATGGATTCTTATGAGCAAGAGGAATGAATTATCATGTGCCCCTGCGGATGCAGGGGCTCATGAGAATCCATTCCTCTTGTTGGTGGGACAGGGCTGGCCCAGAAACCTCTAGAGTTCGACCTGGTTTGACCCGAGCTCTGTGCTTATGTCGCCCGAAGCGTTTAGGTGTCAAGTTGCTTTTTTGCCTCGCCCTATCTATGGAATCACTCAGGCGTGACTAGCTGAAAGTCAACGGACACTAACTGACTAACTCACGGACCACTATACATCATTTCGTAGGTGAGCGCATGTAGACAAACACCGTTTTATAAGATGAATTTATACGGACACTGCATTTTTATTTTCCTGTGATTTTGGGGGTGGGGGAGACATGCCTTATTAGTTGAAAATCAACGCACTAGCTGACAAAACCACTACGCATCATTTTCGTACACAATTTCACACACAGATATTTTATCCCGGTGGATTCGTAGGTAGACTCGTTAAAAGAAATTTTTTTTTTGCTCCGATTTTCGGGCGGATTGGGATATTTTGTGTGTTTTTAGGGAAAGCGGAAGCAATGCTTCTTTGTTGTTGTTTTTTCTTGAAGATTTTTTTTTTCAAATTCAAAAAGAGGAAAAATAAACGGGACATATTTATAACCCAATAAAACATAAAAATAGATCAATTAGTATTACAAAGTTCAATTATTTTCCTCAAGATTTTAATCTTGGGACATTATAAAACTATTGATAACACTTTTGTGAAAACAGAAACTGGGACAGTAAGTGTTTGACTCGGCACAGAAGGCAAACTAAACGAAAATTGAACATTGAAAACAAAGCTACCAATGTTAATGTCACTAACAAAAATTAATTGTATTGTTTTCAGAGCCTCGTATTACTGACAATACGGATAGTAATACAACTCTTCAGAAAACTGCAAGAGGCACAGATCCTCATGCGCCGCCGCAGAGCGGGGGGCTCATGAGGATCTGTACCTCTTGTCATATCAATTCCAATCATTGCTCGCCATCCGAATGGAGTCTTTGGGCGTTCAGTTTACGATAGATTATCAGTGGTCTGGGGTCACATTTCAAGGAAGGCATTTCTTTTGTTCGCGATTTAGTAATAACTAGTAAACCCGCGAGAACTTGAATGCATGCAACTAACTAAGCGAAGGTGAAAATGGCCAGATGTGTATCGGGTTGCGACAAACGAACGTGCCTGGTCTGTGATTTTGGGCCTTACGACCGGCAGGCCGTAAGGCCCAAAATCACAGACCAGCAGCGTAATTTCACAATCCCAGAGCAGAACGCACAGTTTAGCAGCTCTGACTCTGCCCACGCGTGTAGCCCACCTTTGAACATTTGATACCTTTGTACAAGCGATCACGTTACCTTTTCACACGATTTGCAACATATGCTGGTAAGTTAATAACGGAACACAATGACATACAGGTGTCATATTGAAATTGTTGTTTACTGCAATTTGGGATCAGGGCTGACAACGGTGTTAGGTGTGTGATTTCAGTGAGCGGTCTCTCGCTGCATAGTTTGCCGTTATTTTTAATTTATCTGTTAACTCATTCAGCCCGACGGCCGTTTTTCAGACATTTTGGAGGCGTCATCTAACGACTATGCACCAGTTTGCAGCAGATGGATCGAGCACGATAATTCAAGGGCAGTGCCAGATTAGCTTGGCGCCGACAGACGCCAAGCTAATCTGGCACTGCCCTTGCATTATCATGGTCTCGTGATGTAGTGCGTAAGGGCTGAAAAGGTTAATATTTCGTGCGTTCTCACCACTTATACAAAGAAACGAAGCCTGTTCGGTTTGTACTTTTGTAATTTTTGTCCAGGGGTTGTGAAGTAAGGGATCGATCATTGGTTATACACAGATTTATCGCTTTTTTTTTTTGCAGTGGAAAAAAATGAGTAAGCCCGTGTGGATATTGTGTGTGACAGAAATGGCCAATATACTGATCTGAAAAATTACGTTTTATGTAGTAGGAATTTGCTTGCACTACGAAGAGACGAAGAGGTGCCACGTTATAGGTGTGTGTGTGTGTGTGTGTGTGTGTTTGTGTGTGTGTGTGTGTGTGTGTGTGTGTGTGTGTGTGTGTGTGTGTGTGTGTGTGTGTGTGTGTGTGTGTGTGTGTGTGACGTGTGTGTGTGTGTGACACTGACTGACTATTTCCAATTTAAAGTCCATCGGCACTAACTAGTGATCAGACACTATTGTGTGACAGTGTGACACGCTGGCACAAGCGCATATGTACACGTTCAGATTCACGCACACAGTGTGTGTGTTTGTGTTTGTGTGTGCGTGTGTCTTCTTTTCTCTAATGCGACAAAAAACCCTTGTGACAGCGCTCTTTTCATGCCAAACAAATTCACGCTGCAACACATTCACGGTTGACGAAACCCTAGTCAATATGAGAGCGACATAAAAACCGCAAAGGATCTGATTCGCCATCCATCGCAGCCCACTCAGAGTAACTCCTCGATCTGTGGATGTAAATAGGGGCGATCTCTACCAGTAAGCGGCATAGATTCTCATGAGCCCCTGCGACAACAGGGGCTCATGAGAATCTATGCCGCTTAAGACGGATGGCGATGACTTTGGGATGTTCGTCTGCATAGGTTCTATGGATTGTCAGCTTTATTGAGAAAAAAAAGTACATTCAGGTAGTCAGGGTGTCTGCAAATGCTAGTACACAAGCTGTAGCCTCGTCTGTCATAACCCCTTCACTGCTGAGAACAAGTTGAACACCACTCAACGACAAGAGGTATAGATCCTCATGAGCCCTCGCATTTGCGGGGGTTCATGGCGAGCAATGCCTCTCGCTGAAACCACTTTGTATCCATGTTCACGCGACGTCTGGGAATCTTAGCCGTTGAATTTGCAATGATTTATTTTTAATAAAACAGTCTGCGTCTACTAGCAGTGAAGGGGTTGGTAATACGTTTAGAAAGGCTGCACGTACGTGTCTGTGCGTATTTATCCTGAAATAAATCAAATCAATATAAAACAATCCTGTCAAAGGAAGAATGCCAAGTGAAAGGAACATATAGGTAAAACAAAGCTAAAGAACGTTTCTGAGGAAACATGAAACAAAAGAGCACATGTTCACCTTAATCGACATTTGTTTTGGAGGAAATTTCACCCATTACATCGTGACGATGAAATTATACTTTTAAAAAATATCCCTGGAGGTCTAAGTTACAGTTCTGGAGATAGATCGACCATGACAGTTCAGGGTTGGTGTCGGAATAGCTTGGCGCCTACTATCATGGTCGATTCACATCCTGTCGTAGCATGTCAGGGCTTTTTGGATTAATTCACAATTAACAGCCGGTGAGAAATGCTAATCAATTTTAATCATATTTCCGATACAGGCCACAGTTATTATGCAGACACGCGTCAGAATTGCATAGCGTTCCTATGTCAGTTATAACGTTGCTGTTTTTATCTGTTCTCGCAAACTTATGGTGAATCGGTTTATTTCATATGACAACTGATTTGGATCGCGAACTATTTATAGGAACGTACCATGTGCGTGGTACCGACAAACCCTTACACACTCCTGCAGCAACGTTTCAACAATTTTGCAAGCGCCATAGAGACCACGCGGCAGTCCTGGGGCTGAGTGCTCACGAATGCATTTGTCCACTTACTCGCCTTTTTTAACACGAATGTACGTCTGTATTCCTGTGCAGAGAAGGTTCAGAGCGGTTCAGCCTACGATTCGACAATGTAACACTGTAAAAACTTGCAGCATGATACGCTTGACGTAGTCGCCAATTGGCAAAACAACGCAGCAGGGTGCATGGGTGTTTGGTTGCAGGACTGAAAAAGTTTAAAATAACTTGAACTGAGAAGAAAAACCCGGCCCACAACTGTCGTACAGCAAACGACAGGTGTCTGTCAGCAGGCGGGTATAATTATGCGGGGGCTCATGAAGATCTATACCTCTTGCTGGATTTATTTGTAGATCCGTGTATAATATGATAGACCAGTAATAATATGGTGAAGGCCTTAAAATTCTGAGAGGTGTAGATCTTCATAAACCCGTGGGCTAAAGGACCTTATGAGCATGTATGCCTCTTTTGAGCGTGATTTTACATCCGTAGCGTTTGTCGGGCGTTCGATTTGCGAGCTGAGAGAATAACTGTCTAGATGGATGCGTCGCTGGCGCAAAAATGGCAGGACCACCATTTTGGCCGTCAACGTCGTATATTGCACAGGAGATGGTTCCTCGCCCTTTCTCGTTCTGACGAATGCAGACGTAAATGCCCGGTAACAGAAATATATACACATGAGGGAGTGGCCACAGATGCGAAGCCATACGAGGATCTAGGACGCTTGCAGACGGGTTGTATGTGCAAAGTATTCAAAGGTTATTCAAACTAGTTGGCACTCTCGCTGACAGTCGTCCCATTTTCGCTTTAAAAAAAAAAAAAAAAAGTGTCCTTTCCTCAGTATACACGGCTTCATACCGAACATCTGATTAGAAGAAAAAAAATTTCAGTAGTGAGCTGTGAATGAGTTACGCAATTTTAATACATTCAAATTGCGCTGCATCTGGATACGCGGCTTTTTTTGTGTTAATTCCAGGTCGAGTCAAATTGTCCCAGCTCACGTGTGTATCTGTTTGCATGTTTGAAGTAGTTTCTCAATGCGGTTAATATTTTCAACAACTAACAAAGCTAAGTCTTTGTTTTTTTTTTAATTAACCCGTTCAATGACGATAAAATCTGAACACCACCCAACTGCAAGAGGTATAGATCCTCATGAGCCCCCGCAGTTGCGGGGGCTCATGAGGATCTTTACCCCTTGCTGAAGACTACTTTGAATCCGTGTTCCTGGGACAGCTAGGGTTTTTGTTGTTGAATTAACGAAGACTCTCTGCGTCAACTGGCACTGAACGGGTTAATATTATTATTAACTTTCAAACGTCATGAGATAAAGAGCTGTATAGCGTCTGGGACATGGGTCAGTATTTCCAGGGTTGTCACTCCTTTCCACTGCCGAACTGTGGTACATTCTATGTAAATGTATGCAAAGTCGGTCTTGATCAGTAGCTTTGCGTTTTCTATCTATAGACAAACAGTCTGTCTAAAGCCACACCCCCCCCCACCCCCCTCCCCCCTCCTTCTCCTCCCCTCCCCTCCCCTCCCCTCTTATCACTCACGGGTTATGAGTTAGTAGGGTCAAATATATACTAGAATACCAGTCGAAGTGTTATTTAAAATAGCTGATCGTGGTTTAATTTTCGGACTAAAAGAATTGACAGGTTAAATGAGAAATAAAACATGTCGCGACCTTTTCCTGTGGCAAAATAAACAGGGACTACAAACGCGAGTAATTTGCTACTATTTAGCTGTGAAAAAATAATTATTTTGCTGCTGTCCCCAGCGCCTTTTGAAAAAAAAAAAAGATAGGTATACAGCCAAAAATGAAGTACTGGAGGAAGTTTGATTTTTTTTATTGTTGTTGTTATGAGGGGCTTGCATTTGTTGATAGATTAACACATTCGAGACATGCCGCATTCGGATACGCGGCTTCACGCCGCGTATCCGGATGCGACACGTCTCGAATGAGTTAAACAAATGCCAGGCGACATACGAAGGACACTTTAGGCGGTTCACGGGGAGTATGGAATCAAAACAGAGATGATATAACATTTAACTATAGAATGGAAGTCATTTAGTTCTGGGAGCTTAAGAGTTAAATCTCGTTTACATCACACCTGAACACATTCCGCAGCTACAGGGACTCTCACGTTTTGTCTCAGAACTTGTTTTGGAACTGTCTGCCTCAATCGGTGACAGCGGAGACTCCTTTGTAATCATCGTGTAACGCTCGTATTGTTGAACTACCTACCGTCTTAAGACTGAGGGACTTATGAGTTAGTAAACACTGGTTACCTCCAACGATCTGTTCCACGTCGAGGAGATAACCAGCGTGTAACAACTCTACTACACTAAAGCGGTACACTGCTTTTCACACGTGCGGGAAATTTCTTGGGAACCATTGTGAGACGATTTTTGTGAATCACAGAGAGGAGGATGTTGTTTTTTTTTCCCGGCCCTCAAAAGACGCTGTGTCAGTGAATGTGAAAACACTAATTGTGTGCAGGTCTGTGATTTTGGACCTTACGGCCGACGGCCGTAATGTCCAAAATCACAGACCAGCACACTTTCGTTCTTCTTCTTGTCTCGACTTTTAGATGTATGTTATATGAATTCTACGTGAACTTTAAAGCCCTTAGACGAACGATTATTATACTTCTGTTAATTCATGGCGAATCGCCGGACTCGCTCATTAACAGATTCAAGGCGTACACAAACCCACAGACACCCATCAGCTGAAGCTTGCGGTATGTATAAATTCTAATTTATAATTTAAAGCTAATAATCAATTAGAACTGAATTTTATTATTTTTTGTTTTTTGTTTGAGAGACTAGATCTTTAACCCTCTGGGTGTCGGTAGCGTTTTTAGTCGCGATGATTCCGGCAGGAATCATCGCGACTAAAACCGCTATTGACACCCAAAGGGTTAATCTCATTCGTGCACGCAGCCATCTGTTCTGGAAAGAGTACCAGTGGCTGCCTGCACAAAGGGGTTAACGCTTTTTGCAATTTGCGTTTGGTCATTTTGATTTTTATCTCATATCAATGCTTGCGCCCTATGAGCTTTCAGTCAGTCTTGTCTCGAAATATCAGTTGAGATGTTTGGTGGAATTTCCTCAGAAGAAACAGCCAGTTTTCGTTCCGAGTCGATCTACCTTATGTAACACATTTACATACTTATATACGTGTATGTACCCAGGCAGCATAACTGATGGTGATTGGTTGTTGCCATGCGCTGCCTCTGTTTGATTTAGACTTTTCAGCCAAGGGAGTGATTTGTTAAAAAGTCACGTGTCATGGTTTATATGTGTTATTGCCAAGCGCTGCCTCTGTTGATTTAGACTTTTCAGCCAATGGAATGGGTTGTTTTAAGTCACGTGTCATGGTTTATATGTTTGTAACCTACACACTTATACACAGAAGAACACTGTTTTTGCTGTGTTACGTATGTAACAGAGTGGAATGAGTTTTCGCCTGTGTACACTCAATTTAAGCACTGGTAATATCGTGTGAATATTTGAAAGGGAGCTAGATATTTATGTTGTGTTTTGTTTAATTTATGAATGTCAGTACTTGGGATTATGTTTTGAACGTTTTGTACATTTGTTGTTTGATTATTGCTGTGTATATGATGATATCGCTTTTTCTAAAGTGACCACAATTACTACAATTACTGTAATTTAAATTTGATAAACTGAATGACTGTGATGGTATCACAGGAGACTGTAAGTTATGTATAAAAACCACACAAATATCAACAGAAGTTGATTATGTAATTATCGGTCTTTGTCTGTGAGTTATATTTATGGCATAATTCCCCAATCCCCATCATGTTTTATTTCCCATATCTAGATCATTATCTTTCTGTTCATTTTATTTGATACTTGAGGCGATAAAAAAGCGCAATGCTACAAAGAGTAATTCTTTATAAAGAATTACACGTTTGTGTAATTCTTTATAAAGAAGTACGCGTTAAAGCACTGCATTTTGCACTCTTCTCAAGTATAGTCTAACTTTGCTACCCAGACTTTTCAATCCTATCCCGCAAAAGAAAACAAAGTGTGCTGACGTTTGATTTTTATTGCTTGTAGACGTAAAGTTGGTGAGCACTTAGCAGTACACAAAGATGTGCAGGAATTTCCAAACCCGTTGAAATGAACTGAAATTCAAAAGTTGCAAACAGAATGAACGACTATTGATACGTCTAGCATAATATTAATTCTTTTCTTTGTGAACATCCTGTCGACTTTAACTGTTGTTTTTAGGGGCGCTGACTTATTACGCAAAAAGTCAAACTCTTTCATTTGATTCGCAATTTGACCAACTTTCAGACTTGTTACTTTTCCCTTTAAAATAAAATCGGGTTATTTTGAACTGATCAACATTCCTGCACCAATTAAACGTCAAAATGTCACACGTTTAAAAGGTTGGACATGCCTTGTTATTCGGCACAGTGAATCGATATCAGTTAATTTATTCTGTTGTCATTGCGATATATGTGCTGGTCTGTGGTTTTGGACCTTACGGCTAAAAGCCGTAAGGTCCAAAATAACAGACCAGCACACAGTTATTTAATTTGTCTCTGCCACATTCCGGGTTTTTTTTTCCCCCTGTCTTATACCCCTTTATTTCCGATCGCATTCCTCCCCCTTCGCACACATTCCTGGTCACTGTCGAACATTCCCTTCTTTGTTTCTATTTTCCCTGTTTTTAAACTCATAATTATCAGCCACGCATTCCTATTTGTGTTGCATTCCGTATACGTTTCTACCTGTTTCTTGACGCGAGAGAATAAAGTTACATATTGGGACGCGGGGTGTGCGTGTGAGTGGAGCTGATTGGAAGACCCAGGCTGTTCTGCCAATCATCCCTACCTCCCCACCCCCCTGTACCCTCTCACTGGGCGAAAGGGGAGTATTTGTATCAATTGATTGATTATTGTTCAAACTCAGTTGTGCAAAACAAGTAATTGGTTGTCTCTGATTTGAAATCAAAATAAATTCACTTCAGAGCTCACAGTGTGTCTTCGTTTCAGTGTTTATCGTCTAATACAGAACATGAAACAAAGGAACCCAAAAAAGATAGTTTTCATGAGTTCATGAAATTGAAACATGACATAAAATAACAGAGAAAGATAGAAATGCGCTAAAGCGCATTTCTCTCTTTCTCTGTTATTTTATGTCACATTTCAAATAATGGACGAGGACGAAACTGTTTGGTGCTTATCAAGTAAGGTTATTTTATGCCACTTTTTAAACGCTTGCAATGGCAGTC
Organism: Semisulcospira habei; assembly: GCA_036245525.1. Taxonomy (NCBI): domain Eukaryota; kingdom Metazoa; phylum Mollusca; class Gastropoda; family Semisulcospiridae; genus Semisulcospira; species Semisulcospira habei. Next base: position 115,316,474 of record BTPG01000006.1, on the reverse strand, counting down.
TCTCTGTTCGTGTAGATTTGTGAAATATTCATCTTGAGATAGATGGATACTTGCGCCTTTGAGACACCTTACAAATGCAATATGATAAATAAATACAATACAGTGCAATACAGTACCATACCATACCATGGCCCATACCATACCATACCATACCATACCATACCATACCATACCATACCATACCATACCATACCATACCATACCAATACCAAACCCCAAATAATAATGACATCTTGTAGAACCTAAAACGGAAAAGATGTTTCTGATTCTGCAACAATGTCGTTAAAATTTTCCACATTATATACATGTACTTGAATATTATCTCATTTTAAGGGAAGAAATTCCCCACGCACGCCCACAAGGCACACATCACATTACAAACCACGCAACATATCGATGGATTTCGCATTAAACATCGTAAATAATAATTTTGAGTTTTTGAAAGAAAAAAACAACAACAACGAAAAAGTGTCTACGATTTGGGTCAGAATGTGTGACATGCGGTTCTCCTCACGAGGCGGGTTTGAACATTTCCTGTTAACTACTGGTTCGAGATTTTGGCAAAAAATGGGTGGAAAAAACGTATCCATGATTTCGCGGCAAAATGTCACTTACGAGGTTGCACGCGAACACCATCGATATCGCTCAGAAACAACAGGAAATTGAAATGCCATCAAGGTGTAATGCTATGGCAAAGTGTTTCGGTCAAATAGAAAATATCGAACTAATTGTACCACTTATAGTGTGGAATATAGTGTTAGCGGTCTTCACCGCAGACATTTAGTTACCAAAGGCGGTAAAGTTAAAATGTGCTTAAGTTGCCGCTTTTAAGTGGCGTGAGATGTGCTGGGTACCAAAGATACCATGAAGAGTAGCTTTTGTCGGTACTGACTAAAGTCATGTGCTGGTCTGTGATTTTGGACCTTACGGCTTGCAGCCGTAAGGTCCAAAATCACAGACCAGCAAAAGATGAAGACACACTTCCTCACCGTTGCTGCCTGGAAACGGCATTCTAAGCACTGCACTTATCGAGTCTCGGAAACAACAAATCGATGAATCGTTACTTGTGAACGGATGAGGCATGGACGCCGCGAGAGACAGTCATTGTTCAAACCTGCTGTTCAAAACAACTATAAAACTACCGTGACAGAATCAGTGAAACAATGAAACTTTATTTTTAGACATGCAAGAAGCCTGATAGCTTTGTATTGTGCTCGTTTAGTCTTTCGAGACGCGCAGGGAGGGGGACGGGGGAGGGGGGGGGTAGGGCGGGAGGGGGGAGGGGGGGGGGGAAGGAGTGTGCGAGCGCAGTGCTTTCGAAACCAATCTATACAACGCCATCAGGCTGTCGCTGACAGTGAAAGGTATTTATAGATTATATATACACAGAAGAGAAAAAAAAAAAAAATCATTCTCGGTGGTTCGCCAAGCGGGCGAGAGCGGTGCAACAGATTGCTGAGTCTTTGATCTGGGGTCTTGTTTATGGAAGGCTGTGGACACTTTTTCAAAACACATATCGACAAATATGAACACAGATTTAATAGAAGAACGCGTCTTGCGTAAGGGTCGCAGATGTAAACTGGACCAGCAAGATGCATAGATCTTCATGAGCCCCAGCAAATGCGGGGGCTCATGAAGATCTATGCCTCTTGGAGATGTTGTGTAAGTGTGACATCAGACATCAGATACCTAGTATGAACATAATTGATCGCTGAAATAATAATAATAACATTAATATTAATAATACTATCAATAACAATAAACAACAACACAGAACAACAACATACAGTCTGTAATAATGACAATAACAATAATGAGCTGTCGCAACATTTACAACAGAACATGAATTCTTCTGTTTGTCGAACACTGACGTAAATTTGACCAGCAAGAGACAACGATCCTCGTGCGCCCCCACAGATTGTGAAGGCCCATGAAGACGTACGCTTCCTGCAGATGAGTTGTGTTTGTGGCATACGCTCCACTAAAATACACACAGCGACATGAAGAACCGATCAGCCTTGGAGAGAAATTCGAACGATAAACATTTCCGCGCTGAGGTTGTAAACTGAGATTTGCAACAAGAGAGAATATTGAACTTGTCAATTTGTGTTAATTTTTCCCGTTATTTTCGCATGTTTGCCATTTTCTGACATGTTTGTCAATTTCTAGCGTAATATTTTGTCTTTTCGGCTGTTCCATAGTTTAAAAGTAAATTTTCAGTTCAGCTTTGCGTGTGCAAATATTTCCAATCACATCTCATATATACTTTGTGCATCTTGAAAACAAAACTCTACTGATTAATTCGAATATCAGCGTTCAGTTTTGTTAGCTCATTTGAGACGTGCCGCAGCCGGATACGCGGCAAAGCCGCGTATCCGGATGCGGCACGTTTCGAATGTGTGGACGAAAAAACTATACCGCCAGGCGCTAGACAAAATATCTGTTGTCGAATAGTTTTTATTAATTTCCACCGGCATGAGAGACATTTACAAACAAATAGATTTCAATCTAGCTAACGACGGAAAACCATAGAGAGATAATATTGTGATGCGTGGTGCGGATGTTAGATGTACAGTCTGAACATTTGTCTAAAATGATGCAAACACGTTCATCAAAAATAATTACTAGCTTACACAACAGAACCGGTTTCAAACAACCTCCATTTCAATAATAATAATAATAATAATAATAATAATAATAATAATAATAATAATAATAATAATAATAATAATAATAAAATAATAATATATTATTATTATTATTATTATTATTATTATTATTATTATTATTATTTTCTGATGCGTCCTTCCCCAATAAGTAGGCTCGAATCGAAACGCTTTTCAAGCGATTATAACGACACAAAAACTAGATATTATAAATAGTATATAACTTGTTGGCATTAAATAGTTTTACAGCTATTATAAACCTTTTGGCACTCAACAATATTATAGATATTACCAACTTTTTGGCACACAGAAAATTGTCTTAAAGGATATACTCTTTCACGAGAAATCTTGAAGGGCAAATCGTCAGCTATCGTTTAGACCATCATATAGGTGGCTACAGACTATGGCCTTAAAAGACAGGCGACCTCTCAGAGGGATCGTCGCTCAAAAAACAACAACAGCCCCCCCCCCCCCCACCCCCCATCCCCCCGCACCCCCCCCCCAACCCCCTCCCCACGAAAAAAAAAAAAAACAAGGTGCTGTTGCAAATAAATGAAGTGTATACTTACTGTCGTTTTCAATATACAACGTGTTTCTTTTTCTCGTTAACACATCCGAGACATGCTGCATCCGGATACGCGGCTTTGCCGCGTATAGGGATGCAGCATGTCTCGAATGAGCTAACGAAAATAAACGATGATATTCCAGTTAATCTCCAATGTAAAAGCAGTTCTCCTATATGGAGCAGAGACTTGGAGATTGACAAAAACCACAGTCAACAGAGTACAGACCTTCATGAACAGTTGCCTTAGAAGAATTTTGAAAATCCACTGGCCAGAGAAGATCAGCAACGTCAGACTCTGGGAGAGAACAGAGCAGATAACAGCAGAGAATGAAATTGGGCAAAGAAGATGGGGATGGATCGGTCACAGTCTGAGAAAGCCAGCTTCCAGTATCACTAGGCAGGCATTGTCATGGAACCCCCAGGGAAAGAGGAAAAGAGGTAGGCCGAGAAACTCCTGGCGTCGAGACCTCCAAGCAGACATCACGAGACTGGGAACCACCTGGAGTAGAATCGAAGGAGAAGCACAGGACAGGAGTTGCTGGAGGTCTCTCGTCGACGGCCTATACCCGGGAGTAGGGGTGACAGGCGTAAGTAAGTAAGTAATTCCAGTTAATCAATAGCGGGTTGTTTTCAAGATGCACCAAGTATACAAGCATATTTCAAGATAAACGTATGAGTTTATATTATTTCAGTCGACTAAACTTACGCACACAATTTAGCCTCTTGACTGCTACTGACGACATTACGCGTCATCAGTTACGCGTAATTACGCGTCATTTCCGCCGAGCAGCAGCAGCCAAGGGGTTAATGTCTTCCAACAAAACCCACTGACAGTACGCAACTGTATCTGTTAGTTTAGTAAGTTTGCTTTTTCTTTTTAATCTTGTAAACAAGATTAACTCATTGTGCCTGAGGTACAAAATACCCACATTTTGGAGTTATCCTATGAGGACTGCAATACAATTCAGGAGACAGATCGACCAGGATAGTTCAAACAGAATAGCTTGGCGCCTATAGTTTAAGGGTTCAAGCCCAAGCTATTCTGCCACCACCCTTGAACTATCATGGTCGAGCCATATCTTGCTGTGGTGTGTCGCGGGCAGAATGAGTTAAAATTTCCAGACACGCAGAAAAAGAAAGAGGTTTGGAAGATACAATCGAGAGAAATAAGCACGCGTAAAATGTAATTATTATTATTAAAATGTAACAGAGTAAACTTGGAATACAGTACATCAAAACGCCAGAGGACACTCATTTTGTTTATATATGCTCAAATATCCAAAGTTTGTTTTCAGTAAATTAGTTTAACATAGCAAGAGTACAACCGGGACTTATGGAAAACCATATGAAGTTCTTATATCCGATTTTGTTATAAGCAGAGTTTAGCACATTCGAGACGCGCCACATCCGGACACGCGGCTTTAAGCCGCGTGTCCGGATGTGGCACTTCTCGAGTGCGTTAATACAGTTTGTCAATATATTTACTTGGTTCTTGGCAATAAAACGAGTGGCTTAGCTTCATTAAAGCACCATTACGCATAAGTCTCAAGACACATTTCAGCATCATTGTGTTTGTTATGCCTTGTCGACACACCTAATGAACTTTAACATCTGTTTGGACACGCAGCAAAAGCGCACGCGCAATCGCAATTATTTATTCTGCGCGGGCCGTTAGTATGTCAGTCTATTTTTAGCTGTTTCTCGCACTAATAGCGTTGTATTTATAGGACAGAGTATAGTCAGGTTACTTGATTTAACCCATTACACCCTGATGCTGATTTCGTAAAATTTGCGTATTGTCCAATTACAGATTAGGACATACATCAACTGTTTTAGTTCAAGTGTGGTGCCAGAATAGCTTGGTGCCTCAGACGCCAAGCTATTCAGGCACCACCCTTGAACTATCAGTCAACTTGATTTCAAGCAATGGGTGTATCAGAATGATAAGAGATAAAGACGACGTGTGCTGAACTGGACTGTCTTGTGTCTAAATGAAGCATAACTAGACCTGTGTGTAGCGTATCGTAACCATCTGTTAAAGAAGTGTATCTTTGAACAGTTACGGCGGTCGTGGGCCTTCAAACATATTACGGTAGATTTTGTAGTGCAGAAAAAAATGGAACTCAATTTGTACTCGTAAGTGCCTATACGCAAACAAAAACACAAGACAAGAAAAATTCTGCCGTGCGCAGCAGGTCCTTTTTTTGTGAAAAGCAAGATTTTCATTGTATTACAATGAAGATTGTGCTTTTCACAAAAATGGACTCCCTGTCATTTTGCATCTGTCATATGGCAGCAATATATTTTTTTAAAAGTATCAATTTGTTCTGTTTTTCGTTCTACTTTCCACGCGGAAATCTGATGAGCGTTTCATGCAGGATCCTTCCTTCCTTCGCCGTCCGTCGTTTGGCTCGGGTATTTTCCCAACGGGTGGTCAAGGTGACACAGAGATGGCACATCAATCCAATTCTTACAATTCCTGAGCCAAAGGCAGAACATGGATCACGATTTTTAAAAAAAAATGTATCTCGGGGTTAGGACCACATTAGTTTGAGGTTTGGACATTATGCCAAGCTAATCAGGCACTGGTCACTGACCATAAGGTTTGTGTACATAAGGAGGAGAGACGCCAAGCTGCTTGAGTTATCATGGCAAAAAGCTGCTCAGGCGCTTCTCGTTAACCGGCACGATACTCTCGCAGGAGTTAAATAACATTATCCCATTCAGGGCTGAGACATTTTGTACACCACCCAACTGCAAGAGTTTAGTTTGAGGTTTGGACATTATGCCAATTTCATTGTATTACAATGAAGATTGTGCTTTATCATTATCCCATTCAGGGCTGAGACATTTTGTACACCACCCAACTGCAAGAGTTTAGTTTGAGGTTTGGACATTATGCCATTTCATTGTATTACAATCTTCATTGTAATACAATGAAATGCAGTTGCGGGGGCTCATGAAGATCTATGCCTCATGCCGACACCACTTTGAATCTATGTTCTTGCGACGGCTTAAAAAAAAAATCTGTGTTGAATTAACGAAGATTGCAGGAACAGTCTACATCAGCTGCCACTGAACGGACTAAAAGTCTAACGGGGAAGTCTAAGCAGGCGCTAACCTTTGCCATACACTGCCGGTCGATCTATTTCCTATCCGATTCTCGTGATTTATTTATTTACTTATTTATTTATTTAAAATTTATTTATACTTTGGCGCACACAGTTCTGACATAAAAACCAGTTAATAGCCCAGACACACGGTGAGATGAGAACTGATCATGATAGTTCAAGTATGGTGCCGGAATAGCTTGGCGACTGCCGGCGCCATGCCATTCTGCGGCACCATCATCCTTGAACTATCATGGTATATGAGTCTCACGAACTGCTATCTGTTCTTAACTCTTTCATCCTGATACACTCACTGCTTGAAATAAATTTGAACATGATAGTTCAAGGGTGGTGCCAGAATAGCTTGATGCCTGAGGCGCCAAGCTATTCTGGCATCACCCTTGAATTGAAACGGTTGAGCTATATCCTAATCTGTAACTTAGCTTTCATAGGACAATATGCAATTTAAAAAAAAATCAGCCTCAGGATGTAATGGGTTAACTACTGTCTGCGGGGGGCAACTACATCAACTGTGGGAATGTCGACTTTTGGGCGCAGTGTGTAATAGGACAGAAGGAAGGGATGAACTAGTGAAAGAGCCTGATGGTCCTGAGGTGGACGGGAATTGTTGGGAGGGGAAGGGGGAATCTGTGGTTTTAAGGTGGACGGGAGACGAAGGCAGGGGGTAGGGGTGGGGGCTGACAATGTGAAGCATGGGGACGCAGACTTATGAGGGAAAGGAACAGGGGGATGGAGGGGTGAGGGGCGAGGAGGGCCGGGTGGATCGCCGGGTATGTGTCTAATTCGGCCCGTGCTAGTGTTTGCATTCTAAACACGGCAGGGCAGTGAGTGGGTGGGTGTGGATGTGTGTACGACACACGTGCATACACGCAAACACAGCGCATACCCGCACGGTATGTAAGCGCTCCCGCGCGCAATGACAAACACACGTACAGCTCACACACGCACCAGTATGCACGCTTGCGCGCATAGGCATACACGCGCCTACTTACGTACATATTCCCACGCACAGATTATGCTTACCCTTTCCCCCTCCCCCTTTCTCCCTCCCCCTCCCCCCTTCACCCGTAACACACACACACACACACACACACACACACACACACACACACACACACACACACACACACACACACACACACACACACACACTCGGCACACACACACACATACACACCACATTGTAATACTTTCTGACACATATAATAAACGTGCGCATACACAATTAGGCAATAATCCACACTGGGATTAGGAATTAAGGTAAATGATGATTCAACCGTTGTTAATTAGGTTTGTCTAACAAACAGCACACACACACACACACACACACACACACACACACACACACACACACACACACACACACACACACACACACACACACACACACGTTCCACCAAGCAAGAGTCTCGGGTCGACGTCGGCCCGAGGGTCCTATGCTTACTGGGAAAGCCCCCTCCCCCACGCCCCCTCCAACCCCCTCTACTGTACGAGTATATAAGACTCCCATAGGACTTGCAGGGTTTTAGCAATTGATCTGGATCATATTTCTAGCGGTTTACTTCTTCTTCTTCTTCGCTATAACCAGTGCGCAAAAGGCCATCAGGGCGATTGTCGGCCTCAGTTTTAGTGTCCCGCACTCGGGCGGACGAACCTTGGCTGACATTGCGGGCCGATAACGTTTTGCGCACTGGACCTAGCTGTCGACAGCAATAACGGCAGCTGTTGGCGCGATGTCATTATTATGACGCGCGAAGCTCTGTGTTGGCTGTCTGCTCAATAGTAATATCTCTGTTTTTTCTTCCAGAGTCAAGAAGTGATTTGTGTTTGTCTGATTGTTTATTCGTTCGTTCGTTTTATTTTGTTTTGTTCTTTATTTGTTTCGTTCGTTTGTTCGTTTGTTCATTCGTCCGTTCGTTTGTTCTTTAGTTAGTTAATTAGTTGAGTTGTTTGTTTGTTCGTTCGTTCGTTTGTTCTTTCTATCGTTCGCTCTTTCGTTCGGTCGGTCGGTAGGTGTGTTTTCGTTGGTTGCTTGTTTGTTTTTGTGTTGTTTTTATTTTTATTTCTTGGTTTGTTTTTAGTTGTTTTTCTTTACTAATCCCTTCCTCATACCTAACAAACCTGGAAACGGATTACAATCTAAATGTTCTTTCCATGTTTCAGGATGGGTCAACCATGACGTTACTCAAGAATAGTGCCTGATTAGGAAGATTACAAAGTAAAGTAGGTAAAAGCACTGTCAGGGGAGAGAAGTGTGCATGATCGACCAACTGATCATAGATCTACTTTGGTCAAAGCACAAAAAAAGATAGGAAAGAAGGGGTGCGCTAAGCAAGTGACCTAGATTTAAATTTCCATGCACAAAGGGGCTGGAAAAGTGGGATATGTGATACGCCTCCCTTCGGGGGGTTGGTGGTGGGGTGGGGCGGAGGGGGGGGGGGGGGGCTTCCATAAGCATTGCTTCCAGTCATTTGCTTAGCGCACCCCTTCTTTCCTATCTTCTTTTTGTTGTTGTGTGCTTTGACCAAAGTAGATCTATGATCGTTGGTCGACCATGCACACTTCTCTCCCCTGACAGTGCTTTTACCTACTTTTCTTTGTAATCTTCCTAAAATATTAGCACTGGCAGTCTCCCCTTTTCTTATCATTTATTACTACAATATCGACTGCAACCCTTCTCCCCTTTTCGTAGGTTCTCTCTTAGGGTGCATGGAAATTTAGCTCTAGGTGGAGGCATGGAATGTATGCCGCTGCAGACAACACAGTAAAATGTGGCTGTCTTTGCAGGTAGGCAAAAGTTCCTGCCTTCCATCAGTATGTTGAATGGTGTGCTGACGAGGTCGCCAAGACCAAAACAGCTGTCCACACCGGCTAAATATCTGCCCCCCCCCCCCCCCAACCCCTGGGGGACCCAGATTTAAATTTCCGCGCATCAAGGGGCTGGAACAGTGAAATATGTGATACGCCACCCCCCCCCCCCCACCCCCCTTTTTGGTCGATCATGCACACTTCTCTCCCCTGACAGTGCTTTTACCTACTTTACTTTGTAATCTTCCTAAAATATTAGCACTGGCAGTCCCCCCTTTTCTTTTCAGTGCCTGATTAGCTTGGCGCATTGAAGCGCCAAGCTAATCAGGCACCACTCTTGAGTTTTTGTTTGTTATACTTTTACCTATATCTCGGTCGATCCGTCTCTTGCACCTGGCTCCGAAGGTGAAAGAAGTGTAGTGTGTCGGTTAGGATTTGCGGATTGAGAACGCGGGCTTTTATGACACAAAACGTCGAAGCATATGACATACGAAGCAGACTTTTAAGACGAAGCACACGATTGGCTGAAGGGATGTGTGATAATCGTAGATAACGTCGTGTATGCCTTGTAACACGAGCGACGTAGCTTAACACGGACGCGTTCATTGGCGGAGTTGCATTTGCATTAATACTCTGCAAAGGTGTCTAAATCACTGAGAAGATAGATTTTAAACAAATGAAATCTTCACAACCATTAACCTCTTCTCTGCCAATTTACTCAAAGACCACAACCACAAGAGGCATAGATTCTCATGAGCCCCCGCAGCCGCGGGGGCTCATGAAGATCTAAGTCTCTTGCAGTTGGATTGTGTTGACTCGGCAGTCAAGGGGTTAATATTTATTATACATTGGACTACAATTGAGATGAATGCGTCCATACGGTGGTCGCCCTCCACTGACCCTACATCGAAGTGAACAGGAAAAATTAAATTCAAAATTAATGTTGAAGTAACCTGTTAAAATGTGTGATATACAAACGCATCTGAATGGATTTTATACTCACTAAAAAAAGATGAACATCAGTGGACTGGAGACCAATGCACGCGTGAATATTTGTTTGTATCTTCGTACAACAGAACCTGTTTAAAACTACCACCCTTATAACTTATAAATAAAGACCATATTTTAGTTGGCTGTAGCTATCTGAATGGTGGTTTTTAACTTAGATGACATGTGACATTTCTGTCTCCTCAGTAATTGGCAGAGCTCGCCTTTTGAGACCATTGTATTTCTTGCAGACAATGTGGTTGCTCTAAACAGATTGTACTGTACCTCTTGCCGCTAGCCGATCATTGACTGCCAGTGTGTCACGCTACATGTCTTTCATTAGCGTTTACACGAGCATGAAACCCACACCACAGCAAGACCAAAAGTCTGTCAGTGTCACTACTGATATCGCACACCAAGCGATCAAAGCTCCATATTATTTCTCGCCACGTTGAGCATCAATGGCAACTGCACCAGACTGTGGGAGTGATTATTGTGGTCACGGGGTCACCCATGTTGAACCACGTGGCCTACTGTCGCTCACTCAAGCGAAACAAGATGGCGGCCGGCAGATGCTCACTCGATACGCTCCACTGACTGCGATCAGTAAGCGTTCGGAGGAATCAGCCCCTTCACCGCACATGCGTGATTGTGAGATCAATTTTTCTGACTGCTGTGCAAGAGGCATAGATTTTCATGAGCCCTTGCAGGCGGAAGGGCCCACAATGGTCTATGACACTTGCTGGCCCTGATTAGATCTATGTTTTCGATGCAAACTCAGATTTCCACTTGCACTGCAAGTTAAGAGGTGTTGACATGATTCTAAAATCAAACTCTTCTCCATCTGCATTCACACAAGAAGCACTGATCTTCATGGGCCCGTGAACCGCAAGGGCCCATGAAGATCTGTGCATCTTGCTGTCCTATTTTAGATCTAGATTTCCAAGGCAGAGGGTGTCTGTCATCTGGACCAAGCTATGGCACATCAGCCCTCGCGCAAGAGGCATATATTTTCATGGGTCCTTGCATCTGCAAGGGTCCATGTATATCTATACCTCTTGCTAACTCTGTTTAGATCCAAGTTTCGAGGCAAAGGATGCCATCTGGTGTTCAGCAAACCATGGCACACGGTCACTGAAAGAGAGAAGTCGCGCGGAGTGTTAGCGGATAAACGGATCGCTCAGCGATTTATCCAGAGCATTCAATGCTCGAGGTGGCGCGCATTACAGACTTTCCAGAGACTTTTTTTCAAGGGGAGGTGAACATTACACGTTTTCAAAAAGCGCCTATTATCTCTCCCTCCTTGCTTGTGTTTGCTTGCTTTTTAAGCCACCCGAGGCTAGATTAATTGAATTTGTTTGACTCTGTATTTTGTATAGTCCAGGCCCAGGCACTCTATGGCACATTGTGTCTGAAAAATACGAATGTAAAAAGAGCAGAGTTAAAGTTATGCCAGTTTATTATGTCAAGAGGTACAGATCCTCATGAGCCCCGCGTCTGCGGGGGCTCATGAGGATCCATGCCTCTTGCAAAACGGTCATGGTCTGAATACCCGACTGTTAGGAGCTGAGCCATGGAGTTAGCTCAGCAGTGGGGGGCTCTTTTCAGAAGCTACACCTGAACAGTGTGACAAAATTGGATATCAAACAACGACATGCAGTTGCTTTTTGTTGAAGTTAAACAGACATAAAAAGACGAATCTCTTGCATTCTGCCCCTCGTAGAAAGGTGGTTCGATAACGTTTTTTGTTTTTTTTGTTGTTGTTTTTAGGACGTCTAGGCTTTGATGTTTAATGTGAAAGTATAGTTTTCCTGCTTGCGTCGCGTGACAGTGTTATTGTTATTAAATCATTGACACATCGGAGCAGCAGTCGGCTAACCACGCAGCAGTGTCCGCACGACATGGCCTCCTTTAACACAACAGATACTAGGAAAAAAAAAAAAACCTACAAAGAACAAAACGAAACAAAACAAAACAAAAACCCAAATCGAACCAAGCCACCCATAACAAAACCCACAAAAAACAAAAACAACAACAAAAAACAACAACAAACAAAACAACAACAACCACGCACGCACGCACGCACGCACGGACGCACACACACACACACACACACACACACTCACACGCACACACACACACATACACACGCACGCACATGCACACGCACACACACACACACACAAGAACAACAAACAAACAAAAAACAATATCAAACAAACAAACAACCCCCCCAAAAAAAAACCAAAAAAAACCCCCAAAACAAAAAAACAAAAAACCAACAACAAAAAGCTCCAAACAACAACAACAAACAAACAAACCACACACAAAAAACAACAACCCCAAACAACCAAACAAACAAAACCAAAACCACAAACAAACATAAAACCAAACCAAAGTAAAGAAAACAAAACAAAACAAACTAAAGAAAGCAAAACAAAACAAACCACCTAACCGAACCCAAACCAAAAAATAAACAACAACAAAGCCAAAACAACAGAACAAAGCAAAGCAAATGAAAAGAAAAGGGGAGACTGCCAGTGCTAATATTTTAGGAAGATTACAAAGTAAAGTAGGTTATAGCACTGTCTGCAAGTTAAGAGGTGTTGACATGATTCTAAAATCGCATAGTGCTATAATTCTAAAATGACAGTGCTATAACCTACTTTACTTTGTAACCTTCCTAAAATATTAGCACTGGCAGTCTCCCCTTTTCTTTTCATTTATTACTACAATATCGACTGCAACCCCTTCCCCCCTTTTGGTAGGTTCTCTTTTAGGGTGCATGGAAATTTAACTCTAGGTGGTGGCATGGAATGTATGCCCCTGCAGACACCACAGTAAAATGTGGTTGTCATTGCAGGTAGGCAGAATTTCCTGCCTCCTCCAGTATTGCCGATGGTGTGCTGAAGAGGTCGCCAAGACCGAAACAGCTGTCCACACCGGCTAAATATCTGGACCCCCCTTGGGGGACCTAGATTTAAATTTCCATGCACTGAGTGGCTTGAACAGTGGATATGTGATATGCCCCCCTTCGGAGGGGGGGGGGGGGGGGGGCTTCCATATGCATTGCTTTCAATCACTCTCTTAGCGCCCCATCTCTTTCCTATCTCTTTTTTTTTTTTTTTTGGTGCTTTGGCCACAGTATATCTATGATCACTGGTCGATCATGCACATTTCTCTCCCCTCAAAGCAAAGCAAAGCAAAATAAAGCAAAGCAAAACAATAAAACCAAGACAATGATGTTATAATTTATGATCTTGTTTTAATTCTGCACACTAATCTACAAACTCTTTCAAGTTTTTCTTCATCAAATGCTAAGTACAGTATTATATATTAACCAACCCCCCCCCCCTCCTTCCGACCCCCTATCCCCTACCCCCCCCAAAAAAAAAAAAATAAAAATAAATAAATAAATAAATAAATAAATAATAAAATTTAATATAACAATAATAATAATAATAATAATAATAATAAATAATAATATTAATAATAATAATAAATAAATAAAATGAAACAAAATGAAATGAACAAAATATTACAAAACAATAATTATTATTATCAGAGTTGTGACATGACAGTAGAATCTTTGGGATGGAAATTTTGATATACTTCTTTGAGAAAACGTGTTTAGTTGTACTCTTACACCGGACTAATTTCACGATAATGAATGTTGTTAACCGTTTGTGCCAGGCTCAACCAACAGGATCAAAATCGGAGTTTTTCGACAGTTTTGTAACTGGCTTATGCGGCGCATCCGGATTCGGCTGGCCGCGAATGAGTTAAAGTGGGCCAGCTTTTACCCTTGACACGTGCACACTTGCACGGGAGACACATCATCTTGTGACGTAAACGTCATTCGTGGTAATATTACAAGTTTTAGTACGTGAGGCCCAGGAAAGGTGGTTTCTTCTGCCTTTGAAAGGTTTTAACATTCACATTTTGACCAAATCATATTCGAAAGCCGGGAAGAACGGCAAGGTTTATGTAGATCGCATTAAGCAAAGCCGGTCAACTGGGGCCGTCGTGGGTCCGAGGACGTTTTGCTATTGTTAATGAAAAATAAGTCTGAGAAGGACTGAAAAGACTGCATTTTCCCTTAAAAATATTTAAAAGGACATTTCACTGTTTGAAACGTACGAAAACAAACAAACAAACAACCCCAACAACAACCAAGGTTTACAAGGATTGGAAATGCACCATACTAATATTTCTTTTAGTTTGTTACTCAATAGGACAATAGCAACATAAGCAGCGTGTTCCAATGGATGTCCGATTTACTTCTATCTCAATTGTTTGCGCGGCGTTAAATTAAACCCTAAGAGCTAAGAAACTAACTGACTACACTTATGCTTCTTGAAGAAAGAATGCCAGCTGCAAAAGCGTGTGTAAAAGTGGGAACAATTTATGTCGCGTTAATTACTCTGTGGCGCGGTCGTGCGGTCGAGGAGGACAGCGTCGCGGTGTCGCGCTTGGAGATAAAAGGTGAAATAAAAAGTGAAACAAAAGAGAAGTACGAGTACAGTGTAAGATGTATCAGGGTAATTATGAGACTTTGATGTGAGTAGTCTTTGTGTGGGAGGCTTCAGATGCAATGTTGTGCGTGTCTGTACCAGAACACATTTATGCTTGGCCCGAAAATAGTACAATTACAGTGAGCAAAAGGTCATCAAGTCGACGTCGGCCGGAGTCGGCCCGCGCACTTCCGTGCGCGGGCCGACTCCGGCCGACATCTGCCCGATGACCTTTTGCTCAGTGGGACACGATACGTACGTGTAAACGCTAAGTTATAGTGACAGGCTTGGCAGACCGTTGCGGTCTTAAAAGACCCGTTATGACGTTTTCATGTGAAATATTACACACACACACAGCCACACACGCACACACACACACACACACACACACACACACACACACACACACACACACACACACACACACCACACACACACACACACACACACACACTCTCTCTCTCTCTCTCTCTCTCTCTCAAACACACACACACACACACACACACACACACACACATACACACATGCACGAACACACACATACACACACACATGTACGCACGCACTTAAATACACAAACACACACACACACACACACGCTCACGCACACACAACCATCACACACAGATCCCTTTAACTAACCCCCCCCCCCCCCCCCCCACAACATTCATATACCACTATAGCATACAGAGAAATAACCCAGCGAAGAAAGAAGCACGCTTGGAAAAGACAGTTACAACAATTTATATTTGTGATAAAAATTCTTTTTCACGCTTGGCAGTCCCCTTTCGGGTCTGGATTCACCATAGTATACACATTTCATAAGTAATGCAATCGATAGCAATACATTGAGGTAGTATGGCTGATCAACTCAAGTCATTGTCCCACTAGCCTTTGTCGCCCAAAAATCTTTCTTCACAATATATGCTGTAAATGTACAGTATCGATCTCTTCCGTTAACGTTGGAACAGAACGAAACGACACCATACACAATAGCTTTTCTCTAACCCAGGGTAGTGTGCAGACAGACGCCTCTTACTGCCTTTTCACGCACCCATACACTGCAGCAGAATCTGAGCTGAGCGACCACATATTTGATGAGCGATCACCTGACATTAAAGACCATCATTTAGGTGGCTGTAGCTGTGACTGTGGCTGTAGCCACCTAAATATGGTCTTCAAACTTCAACACATTCGAGACGTGTCGCATCCGGATTCGCGGATTTGCAGTAAGTCTCGAAAGAGGTAAAGACAAGACAAGGCAAGGCAAGGCAAGGCAAGGCAATACAATACACTGCACTACACTACAAGGCAAGGCACGTCAAGGCAAGGCAATGCAATACAAACACAACACAACACAACACAACACAACACAATACAATACAAGGCAAGGCAAGGCAATGCAATATAAGTCAAGACAAGGCAAGGCAATGCAATACACTAATCTACACTACAAGGCAAGGCAATACAATACAATACAATACAATACAATGCAATACAATACTATACATTACATGACAAGACATGACTATCCAAGGCAATCCAAGGCAATGCAATACAAGTCAATGCACTACACTACACTACACTACACTACACTACACTACACTACACTACACTACACTACACTACACTACACTACACTACACTACACTACACTACACTACACTACACTACAAGACAACACAAGACAAAATACAATACAATACTTTATTGTCAACACTATGAAAAATTGTCTCACACATATAAAACAGACACTAAGGCATGTCCAATATAAATAACTTCTCTTGACGGAACACCTGTAATTTTAAGACTTTTGTTTTTGCCAAAAAACAAGTGGTTGTTCAAATCTGGCTCCGCGGTGTCGCCCTCTCCCCACCTCACCGCCAATCAAGTTCCCCCGGGGTCCTATCCCTCTTGCAGATGTTGGTTAATTCGCTAAAGAAGTGCAGAGTTCACTAACTTACCAACAGTACTGACGGTTCACACAGTCACACACAATACACCATTTATTTATAGCACTGTGACCTGGGCTACCGAGCCTCTCATCAATCACTCATCAACTAGCCATCAACTGCCAATCATTTGCTCGTTAATCAACCATTGTATCGACCATGAATGTAGCTCGAAGCAAGAGACGACTAGCGGCGCCTGTTGTGGGTCAGAAATCATTGTAAATTTCAACGCCCACCCAAACCTCCGTCCATCGAAGGGAACAGGGATACAAAACAAGACTAGCAAGAGGCATAGAACCTCATGGGCACCCGCTGACGGGAGGCGGGGGGGGGGGGGGAGGGTGGTGGGGGCTTATGAGGTTCTATGCCTCTTGTGACCAGGTCAGCGATGTATAGTTTATTTCAGCAGTGAAAGCGTTAAGCAATGCTGACTTTATAAATTTGTGGAAGAAAGCTATTTTGTTAGGCGTGTGTTCTTGGGAGGTCCGCTTGGTAGAAGCGTTGCTTGCAGTTTGCCACAAAAGCATTGAAAATCGAACGGACAAAGGAAGGTGGTATATTATGTGAGTAAGCTGGTCTGTGATTTTGGACGTTATGGCTATAGCCGTAAGGTCAGAATGAACAGACCAGCACCCGTATAAGCTCGACAGTTTTACATTTGTCAAGAAGAGGGCAGACGCACGAGAGTAGCTTTTACTCTAACTCATGTTTAAAATTTTGTTTACTTAGTGTGATTTTTCTTAGGGGGTGTATGAGTGGGGAGGTGGGAAGGGGGGGGTAGGGGGCGGGGGGGGGGGTCGGGGGGGTAAGACGAAGTACGGGCGGGCGGGGGGGAGGAGGGGAGGTGAGCTCGGGTGAGGGTGCGCGGAGTGTGGGTTAGGAATGAAAGTAAGTAATACCAAGTAAACTTATTGCATGTGTTAGTGTCCAGCGTTAGCGCTAGGATTTTTGACAACCGGCATTTTCTGTCAGTAGCGCCTGGCCAAAATCAGCGCCTGCCGTCAACTGAAATAAGTTCATCGCAGATTCCGGTATTCTTCAACAATTTTCAGAATGGCATGGGCTGATGGTTGCGTAGCTGGTCACTTAAAGTCTTAACAAGGGTCGTAGTAAATAGGTGCTGTTGACTAAAGCTTGTGTTAAGAGGTGACCTGTTATCAACGGTCATACCATGACGTCCGCGATCCTTACCTCCACAGTCGGTATTTGTCATTTCTGATCGGTATCGTCTACCGGCTGCTATTTCCCTTTCCGGTATTTGCCTTCCGAAAAACCGATTAACCCATTTAGTGCCGAGAAATTCGAAAACCACCCAACTGCAACAGGTACAGATCCTAATGAGCCCCCGCAGTTTCGGGGGCTTATGAGGATCTATGCCGCTTGCTTACTGAAACCACTCTGAATCATGTTTCTGGGACAGCTAGGTTTTTTATGTTGGACCCGTTATACCCGTCATCTGGCACTGAACGTGTTAAAAAAAACCACCGGGAATTATCGGTTTACGGTTAACGGGAACGCTGGTGTCTGTTATTTTTGTGACTTCTCACAGAATTGCTGACTGCCGTGTAGTCAGTCACAGGCTGCGGTCGAATAGTCGAGACATGTCTTTTCACTATTCAGTGTAAAGGACACAGTATTTATATTTTCTAATTCTATTTATTTTGTTCTAGTCACTGTAAAACAAGACTTTGTCTTGTTTTACAGAGACTAGAACAAAATAATTACTGTGCATTCATATATATGGTGAAAACGAATTTCGGTACTTTAGCCTGTCGGCCCCACCTCTGACGTGAGAGTCTTTGCCACTTGCAGATGGAAGGGGCTGGCCCAGGGCACCGCACGTACAAGTTTCCCTCCCCCTCCTAGCGTTGTGGAACTGTCTGCTAGGGGCCCCATTTGCTGCTAATGACGACCAATTGTCCTCGGTAATGGCAGAGAGGCGCGAACGGCAAAGTGGATTTCTGTGTTAGCTCTGCCAGTCCCCAGTCCCCCCCCCCCCCCCCCCAATCCCCCCACTCCCCTTCAGACTAAAATCTGCCCCCACCCCCCTCCTCACCCCCCCCCCCCTCACCCGTGCAACGCAGTCCGTTCCATCCTTGACTTGAAAACATAGATTCCCTTGCACAGGACTGCGTGGTCTTGTGAGAATCTACACGGTTCTTGTAGGCCCATCTGATATTCTCAAACTGAGGAAAGTCGACTGGGTTGTGTGTGAAGACTGTTAAACTGTAAACTGACCTATCCGTCACCATAATAACCCTTTCATCTAAAAGCGACACAGACCCTCATGAGCTTACTCTCATGTAACCCTGCATGCCTGCATGATGTCGTGAAAATCTATGCCTCTACTGAGAAGTTAATCTGAATCTCATGTTCTAATAGCAATTTTGGGGAAAGCCGTACAGCTCACACAGAAAAAGTTGACACATTATAAGTGAAATCACAACTGGCTTCTTGCGACCAAGTAAAACAGATGTACATGCAGTCTGCTTAACTCATTTGAGACGTGACGCCTCCGGATACGCGGCTTATGCCGCGTACCCGGATGCGGCACGTCTCGAATGAGTTAAGTTGTTTGGATCATAAATCTGAATTTAAGTCTTCTCCGCGTCCATGACTTAACTCCTTTGCCGTAACAACAACCAATCACAAGACGCATAGATCCTAATGAGCCCCCGCGGAAGCATTGGATCATGAGGATCTATGCCTCTTGCTAACCTCATTCACGTCCATGTGCCCTCAACAGTTCATCTGCGATGGTTTCTGGCGACTGCGGTCCGGCGAAGGCAAAAAGACAATAACTCCATTTTTGTGAAAAGCAAGGTTTCCATTGTATTACAATGAAAATCTCGCTTAACTCATTCTACCCCAGACACACCACAGCAGGATAAGGATCCACCATGATAGTTCAAGGGTGATGCCAGAATAGCTTGGCGCCTACGGTCGATCTGTGTCCTGCACTGCAATGCAGTCTTGAGAGGACAGGGGCAAAATTTAAGGATTTTGGTGTTGGGGTAGAATGAGTTTAAAAAAAAAAAAATGAGGTGGACTTACTGCCTTTTACCTTCACAAGACCGACTGATCTTCTCCACTCATGCCTGCATGCTGCTTGGGTTAATGAGAGTCTATGTCTGTTTTCTGTGTGGGAGGTTTGATCTTAACTCATTCTACCCCAACACCGAAATCCCCACATTTTGCCGTTGTCCTCTGAAGACTGCATGGCAGTGCAGGACACAGATCGACCATGATAGTTCAAGGGTGATGCCAGAATAGCTTGGCGCCCATAGGCGCCAAGCTATTCTGGCATCACCCTTGAACTGTCATGGTCGATCCTTATCTTGCTGCGGTGTGTCTGGGGTAGAATGAGTTAACCCGTTCGCTGCTGAGAAAAAGTGAACATCATCCAACTGCAAGAGGTATAAATCCTCACGAGCCCCCGCAGTTGCTAGGGCTCATGAGCATCTATGCCTCTTACTGAAAACACTTTCAATCCACATTCCTCATACTGCTGGAGATCTTTGACGTTAAATTTACAATGCAATCTGCGTCCACTGGCAATATAGGCTTTAGTACTCGGGAAATCAGCCGCTCCCCACGCTGGTCGCCTGTCGGTGGATGCTGGTGTTGGTGATGATAGAGGTGGGGTGGTCGACGTTGTAGCGACGGCTGTTTGGGCCAGGAGGTGTAGGGGGGAAGTCGAGGGGCTTAGGGGCATGATGGGGATTTTTGGGCGCAAGGGGACATGTGTGGTAGAAGTGTCGCTGTACGGCTGGGGAGTTGGGTGTGGGCTGTGGGGGGGGGGGGGGGGGGGGGGTGAGGGTGGATGGGGGTTGAATGATGGCTAGAGTGGTGGAATGTTTCTCTATTTATTAATGTTGTCGATTTTTGTGTTTTGTTGTTGTTTTGTTGTTGTTGTTTTGTTGTTGTTGTTGTTTTGTTGTTGTTTTGTTGTTGTTGTTTTGTTGGTGTTGTTTTGTTGGTGTTGTTTTGTTGTTGTTTTTGTTATTTATTCATGTCTTTGGGTGTTAAGTAAAAAAAAAAACCTAGTCATTTTTCATCTCCCGTCCAAATTTACAGATGAGAGGAAGGTTATATGCTGTCTGTTGCTGGCCATGTGTTTGTAGCCTTGTACCTTGGACAGATGGAGCTTTTACATGTTGAGTTTATTATGATTTAACCCCACCACTGCCAGAGGACGCGGACTGTTTTTCTGATATCTTGGTTATTTCCGCGCCAAGGAGCCACAGACGATTTAAGCAGCATAGATGTAAAGTGTGTGGAGGCAGCAAGAGGTATCGATCCACACGAGTCCCCGCAACTGCGGGGACTCGTGTGGATCGATGCCTCTTGCATATGGGTGATGTGGGGTGTTCCGGTAGTGAAAGGGTTATGAGCACTCTAAGCACTACTGCCTCTGTCCACTACTGGCGACGTGGACGCCGTGCTTCTGGAGGAAAACGATGGGCCGGTGTCGATTGTGCGAGGGCAGTCTCCACGAGAATCTACGCTTTTGGCTGACTCATTTTTAACAACTAGGTCACGTTTTCCAATTTTTTGTAGGCGTCCGCTAACAACTACGTACCAGTTGCTGGAGTTGGATCGACCTCCTGCTGTAGTTCTTCGGGGCAAACTGGGCTGAATCTACTTCTGAGTCAGAGGAGGGCACATGCAGTGCAGAGAGTATGAAGGCAGCCTACCTTCCTATAACCTTCGCTGCAGACACAAAGAGCACAATGTACGATGACCAAAACGACAGTCGTCTGATGAAATATGCGCTGGTTTGTGACTTTGGACCTTACAGCCTCAAATCGTAAGGTCCGAAACCACAGGCCAGTCCATATATTTTTGCAGGTCCACAATTAAACAAACCAGCCCAGTATTGTTCATGACGTCTCACTGTTGGGGCACTGGAGATGATCGTTCCAGAGCTTCTGTTGACAAGATCCTGGAAGAAAAACCCCAGGAAGTGGCCAAGACAGCACGCTGGCGCATGGGGACCTGGAACAGTCTTCACTGTATGCCACTAGACCTCCTATACTTGAGATTTTTGCAGATCAAAATCACAGACAAATGTCTATCATGCCAATTCAGACGTCCTTCATTCGAAATTCGCTGACTGACGAGCAATGAATAACTATAAGACTGGACCGGTACGACATAATACCAATAGTTTGTTTTCCGGCCAGTGTCCAAAGTCTGAAAAGGAGCCTCGGGCCGTCGTCGGCCGCAGTGAGTGCGCGGGCCCACTGCGGCAGACGACGGCCCGAGGACGTCACTGACGAAGAAACACATTTTCACACTCTTAGCACAATAACGTTTTGGCGGTATGTTGGTGTCTCGTTTGTGTCTGGTTTCGTCAGGTCATTCTTATCTAGTTTGAACTGGTCTGGTCTGGTCTGGTCTCATCTCGTCTCATACTGCTTTGTGTTATTCGGTCGCATAACATATTCGGTAGTTGTGTGCATTTCTTTTATTTACCAAAAAAAAAAAAAAAAAAATGTATGTATACACAGCCGAATAAAGACAAGTTTGTGACGATGATGCTCTGTGTGGTGGGATCAGTTCGCTGGTGGACTGGAATCGGGGGAAGTTTTATTGGGCGACATCTGCGCGGCACCGCTTCTGGGCAGGGACGTGACCAGCCTCCCAATCACTTGCTGTTCTGCCAGGAAAATTTGGGGCTAACAGAGAGAGCGAGAGAGAGAGAGAGAGAGAGAGAGAGAGAGAGAGAGAGAGAGAGAGAGAGAGAGAGAGAGAGAGAGAGAGAGAGAGAGAGAGAGAGAGAGAGAGAGAGAGAGAGAGAGAGAGAGAGAGATGTGTCACTCGGATCCAAAAATTTGGCAAACGCTCGCGTAGTAATTTTGCAGTAACATCGTTAATTAAACCGTTCAGCCCTGACACGCTACAGCAGGACGTGAGTCGACCATGAGAGTTTAAGGGTAGTGTCAGAACAGCTTGGCGCCGAAGGCGCCAAGCTGTTCTGGCACAGCCCTTGAACTATTGCGGTCGATTAATCTTCCTGAACTGGTATTTCGTCTTTAAAGGATGACTTTCGAATTTGGGATTTCGACGACAAGGCTTAATGCGTTCAACGATCTTTCGGCTGACCCTGAACACAGACGCCAAAACAGTCAGAAACACGCTTGGCAGTCACATTTTGGTCTAGAGGTCAGAAAGATGCATTACATTGTTCCTTGTAAACTTTGAGCTCTGCATAGCTGGACGAAGATCTACTGACGTTTCTTAAACGTGGGGGGCTGTTCGCATCTTGAGTGTATAAAGATTATGCAGTCTCTTTCTCTTTTCTGGTCTGTGATTTGTAGACCTTACGGCTCAAGGCCGCATGGTCCAGTTTCACAGACCAGCAGATTTATTGCTCAACGTGTCTTATAGGATCACAAACATGATAGTATCAAACACAATGATGAGAAATAGACATAATAATATTTCAAAATTAGAACACTAGCTAGGTCATCATATTCTCCTGATGACAATAACTTTTGTTACATAATCTGCCATATAATTTCTAAACTACACCTTGTGAGGGAGAGTGAGTGAGTGAGTGAGTGAGTGAGTGAGTGAGTGAGTGAGTGAGTGAGTGAGATGAGTGAGTGAGTGAGTGAGTGAGTGAGTGAGTTGGGTTTATCGCCGAGCAGGCGACTAGGGCCATCTCACGGCGGATGTGGGTGGAGGGAACGGCGGGTGGGTGAATGAGTAGGTGGGTGGCAGCGATCAGAAATTATTGCAAAATGTCAGCCCGATCCCAACAGATCTTAGCCAACAAAGCGTAATGGAATGTATCTATAATTGATAAACTCGTCACGCTGCAACCTAACGCTCAAGACGGGTCTCCATCGTTGACTCTCATCGCCTGATTTCCCCATACATGACGGGACCTTTGTTTCTGGTCTTGCTTCTGAATAGCAATTGATAAACAATTGATGCCCGTTGTGAGTGTGTTGACATTTGGAAAAAGTCATCATGCGGCGCTAATGTTACGTGAACTGAGACAGCTTCCTCGTCACCGCTGCGTATCCGAATGCGGGAGGTGCCGTCATGATGACGACGATAAAGTCCTGTGTCAATTTCGTACGTCAAAGGATACTATCGACTGTCTTTGACCTAAGTCTGAGTTAGGAATATGTTATTGGTAGCAGGGGTTTGCTACACGGGCCCTTGTAGGCCTGAGGGAAGTCAAAGGAACCATTGTATCCCGAAGGCCTGAGGTGTACATTTGTTCATTTGACCTCCCGAAGGCCTACAAAGATCCGTACAGCAAACAACGTATTTGTTTTCATTCCTTCACTTTTTTCGTAAACGAAATCAAGAAGAAATCTTCCGACCTGGATCACGCCAGACATGGTACGTCAAAGGAATATATATTTATACTTAATACACTTATGACATAATTTAATATCTTTCATGACGTTGCCTGTTGTTTCGAACAACACTAAGTAGCTTTGTACGTTTTGGTGATCTTTTGTAGAACAAAACTGGCATCCAAGACGCGCCAGAAGAGGGCTACAAAAAGTCCGCCATTAGTCGCTACAATATAAGTTATTGGTAGGTGGGGTTTGCTACAAGGACCCATGTAGGGCTGAGGAAGGTTATTGTACCCCGAAGGCCTGAGTGGTATAATGGTTCCTTTGACCTCCCGAAGGCCCACAAGGGTCCGTGCAGCAAGTCCTTGCTACTAATAACATATTTGTTTTCATTCCTCCACAATTTTCGTAAAAGAAGAAATCTTCCGACCTGGATCACGCCTGACATGACTGACGTTAAATGAATATATATTTATACATAATAGACAGATGGCGTAATATGTTTCGAACAACACTAAGTAACATTTTACTTTAGAACGTTTTGGTGATCTTTTAGAGAACAAAACTTGCACCCAAGATGCTTCATCAGAGGGCTACAAGAAAACCGCCATTTTTCGCTACAAATGTTTAAGTAGCTCGGTCATGTGGTACAGTTTACGCTAAAGGGATTGATCGTGTGAGGTAGGGATGGAAACTATTAGTTTTGTTTAGGGTGGACGGGCTTACTATCGTGAATACGTTAATCCATTACATGCTGAGGCTGATTTTATATTTTAAAAATTGCTCATTGTCATATGAAGGCTACGTTACAGATTAGGAGATAGATCCACATCTTAGTTCAAGGGTGGTGCCAAGATAGCTTGACGAATCAGGCGTCAAGCTATTCTGGCACCACATTCGAACTATCATAGTGAAATTAATTTCATCAAAATGAAAAGGATTAATGAACAATAATGTTTTGTGTGATATTGTTGTCGTTTACTAAGATTCATGCAACATTTCGCACGATAATAAATTTCGCTTTCTTGAAAAATTCAAGAGAACAGACACGATACGTCATACAAACGTAAACATATCGGTAAATATATTAATGGTCAAAAGTTAAGGGCCCCTTTTTATCGCAGACGCACCGACAACATCACACAAATAATGTAACAATACTTGGAGTCAGTACTTTGCTAATTTATTCAGTAACAATTTCATTTAAGTTTAGAGTAAATCAAGCAATTGTAACAACAGCAGTACGTTAGAATGTTCACCCACCCATCATTTGAAAAGTCACACAAGACTGGTTCAGTCAGTAGCGAGTGTACCCACCGTTTGCAGCCAAGCATTCAATGCAGCGCTGACGCATGGAGTTCACCAGGGTTCGGAGAACATGTTGTGGGATCGCTTTCCACTCTTGATGCAGGAACTGAATCAGCTGGGGGACGCCTTGAGGTGGGGGGGGGGGGGTGGTTGCTGACTACACGTTGCCCCAGCACGTCCCAGAGGTGCTCGATGGGAGCCAGATCAGGTGAACGAGCTGGCTACTCCATCCTCATGATGCCCCGTTGCACAAGGTACTCATCCACCACACGGGCGCGGTGAGGTCGAGCGTTGTCGTCCTGCAGAACAGCATTGTCGCCTATGGCTTGGAGAGCTGGCTGAATGAGGGGCTGCACAATCTCGTCCCGATAGCGCAGTCCAGTCAGGGTGCCTCGGATGACGTGGAGGGGGGCGGGGGGGGGGGGTGTTCCTGCCTTCCCTGCTGAAGCCTGCCCAGAACATGACTGAGCCTCCTCCGTAGCGATCCACCTCTTGGACGCATCGCTCGCCCTGGCGTCTCCAGACCCTCACCCTGCCGTCGTTGAAGGGCACAGTGAACCGTGAGTCATCAGTAAACAGAGCCTGAGTCCACTGGAGTCTGTTCCACCTCACATGTTGCCGACACCAGGCAACCCGGGCTCTGCAATGAGCTGGAGTGAGGGGTATTCTCACTGCTGCTCTTCTTGAAGCAAGGCCAGTTTCGCGCAGACGTCGGCAGACTGTGCTTCTGCTGACGTTAACGTTTGCAGCTTGCGTCAGTTGACGTCGCAGAGTGGTTGAGGTGACAGTTTGGTCGCGCAGAGCCGCCACACAGAGTATCTGTCCTCCCTTCTGCTGGTGCAGCTCGGGCGTCCTGGGCAGGGTCGTCGTTGTGCCCTTCCAGTTTATTGGAATAGTGCCAGCAGTCTCTGGATCACTGGATCCCACACCCCAAGACGTCTCCCAACTTCTTGTCCGGAAATTTCTTGCTGCAGCCATGCTAGCGCCCGGCCTTGATCTACTGGCGTTAGGCTTCGTCGATGTGGCATGGTTATGAAAGTGACAATTATGCCCTTACTGTACTGTATTTGTAGCGGAACAGAGGTGCTCAGTGTTTACGACTACCCCTTTAGCACGTGCATCACGACTTTAGCGAGGTTTTCCACCTGCCAGCCTTTGGTACGCTTGCCAATATCGCACAGCTTTTCACCAAAACTGACCATGTTTCACGTGCATTTGACACGTTCGTGGAAATTGATGAATTGTTGTCTATTGTTCCCTGTACAGTGGACTGTCTAAGGTCAATTTTAACCCATTTGGATCGAAAGAACATTGTATTTTATTAGGGTACTTGCAACGATAAATAATGACACAAAAAAGTGGGGTGGCCCTGAAGTTTTGACCATTAGTATATATTATTACAAATTTACACACATTTTTTGCACTATCGTTTATAGTTCTTTTATTTTCTATTAAACCTCTTCTTAAACAAGAAATACAGTCCCTTTACAAATACATATGAATTTAGTTAAGCTGTTTCGTTGCGCGGCGGCTCAGCTGGCTGTCTTTGTTGTCATAATATGGTTATTATGCTATATATATTTTTAAAATATTTTACTTACTTAGATGTGTGTGCATACTTAGCACAATAAATGCTATACATATGTGTGGTTTGGTATTTTTGAGTCTGCTTGATTGTGATGTATGTATGTTTTATGTGTTGATCTTAATCTGGACGCTCGTCAGTTACGCAGCAAAAAATTCCTAATGTTTATGCATCTGGCAATAAAGTTTATCTTATCTTATCTTATCTTATCATATCATATATTATCTTACAATAAATTATGCTTTGCCGACTTTACGCCAGCGTAACTAAAAGATCCACCGTAGTTGTACAACCTACAAGCTGTATATCCACAAGCTGTATAACCTACATAAAATCGCTGAACTAGAAAACCAGTCAATGACGAGTGAAAAGGAGTTTATCCAGATGCCACGAGAGTGCCGGCAACAAAAGGTCATCGGGCCTATGTCGGCCGCTTTGGACCTGCTGGGCCCAAGTCGGCTGAAGTCGGCCCGAGGACACCATTTTTCTTACTGATCAACAGGGCTTTTGACCTATATAGAGAAACGTGCAACGATAGGATGGGAACGAAAGGTATTGTAAAGGTAACCCTCCCTGCTCGAAATCGTGAGCATGCTGAACAGCTGCTGGAGGCATGGATGGGTGAACTTTATGCAATTTCTGCCCTACTTCTCATTCAGGGGTAACCTCTGTTTAAAGTACAAGCCCACCAAAGAAGAGTCACCGGGCTAGTAACTTGCTGTCCCCGTGCTAGGGTGGAATGACTTTTGTCACAGACCTGCTATGTTGAAGTCATCTCCATCTCATGTCTATCTCTGTTAGTAGTAGTAGTAGTAGTAGTAGTAGTAGTAGTGTGTGTGTGTGTGTGTGTGTGTGTGTGTGTGTGTGTGTGTGTGTGTGTGTGTGTGTGTGTGTGTGTGCGCGCGCGCTCGCTCGCGTGAGTGCGAGTATGAGTCCATAAGCGCAGCATTTCTTAATGGTGACTTTATAGATTGTTCATTGATTGCTTTTTTTAAAACTACTTTTTGTAAACTGCGTTTTTGTAATTAGTTATTTTTTAACAGTTAGCTTTTGTTAAGCGCCTAAAGCTCTAATTCGAGGCTAGGCGCTATTCAAGTACTCATTATTATTATTAATTCATATTCTGAGTTCCAGGTGGACACAGTAGGTCACGACTTCAAGAGTACTTTGTTTTGTCGACCACGAATCACGAAAATTTAAGTGTAAACTGTCACTAATGTCTGACTATGACCTCCCCACCATCCAACCCCACCCCCATCAACCCCCACCCCACCCCTACCCCACCCCACCCCCACCCCCCCCCAAAAAAAAAAAAGGAAAAAAAAAAAAAAAAAAAAAAAGAAGAGAGATATATATAACTAAAGCAAAAACCCACTAACAAGCAACCGTCTCTCTATGTAAAAAAAATGTCTCAACCAGCCAACCAGACACACTCATCACTTTATTATTTATTTATTTATTTATTATTATTATTATTATTATTATTATTATTATTTTTATTAATAGTAGTAGTAGTAGTAGTAGTCGTCGTCTCTTATTTGTTTTTATTTTTTTAAAGTTGGTTGGTGGGTGGGGGTGGGGTGGGGTGGAGGGCCCGATTGGAAAGAGGTGAAGGGGTGCAGTTTTGGCCAGACGGACAACGTACTGTTCCGAAATGGAATACCTATTCATAACCTCACACCCGCCATCATACACAAAGTGTTAGCAAGTGGCAGTAGTGGAACATGATTAAATGGCGCGGCACATATTCTGAGTCTCCCTTGCAGATGCAGTCCGCGCCAGTTGTCCGGCTCTTAAAATTACATCACAGTCCAGGTGGCAGATGAATCATGATAGTTCCCGCGTGGTGCCGGAATAGCTTGGCGCCTAGAGGCGCCAAGCTATTTCGGCACCATCCGTGAACTATCACGGTCTCTTCATCTTCTTTTGTAGTGTATCAGATCTGAATGAAACGTGTACTGATCAGATCTAAATGAAAGAAGCAGTAACTTTACGAACCATTGTCTAAGCGCCAAGATTATTTTTTTTAAAACTGTCATGGTCATCTCCTGCAGAAGTGTATCATGGATCAATTGTTTACAACTTCGGGGCGTACTGCATTCGTTTACGCGGCTAAAACGTCGCACGTCGGTACGCGGCACATCTCGCGTGCGTCACGCGATTACAGTCGAGCTTTCTACTACCTCAGCTGCATATACAATGGGCATTCTTGGACTATTCTGTGAACTTCGAAATCACACAACACATTGACAGTGAACCAATATTGTTATGTTGTTATTTGTTATGTCGTTATTTTTTTTAAAATTTGCCACCAGTAAAGAATGTAATGTTTAATTGGGACCTCTAAAAACTCATTTGTTATAACCGTTCTAGTTACTGTGCAAGCTGATTTGCACAATCACATAAAAAATGTGGTCATAAAAGATGACTCAAGAGAAGATCCGAAGGACGAAAAGCGTCACCTGTCTTTAAAGACCATCATTTAAATACTACAGCCACTTAAATGGTGGTCTTTAAATCACAGGTGATTTCAGATACTGGTGACCTCTAAAACAGATTCGACTGCATAAGCGAAATCCACCGTCTCCTTCATTCAAGCCTTTAAGAGGCATAGAATCTCACGAGCCCCTGCAGCCGGTGGCTGCAGGGGCTCATGAGATTCTGTGCCTCTTGCTCAGTCAGCACCATTGCTGTCAAATGTTGGCCCTGAAAGCGCACCGGAAAGTGTGGCGCCACTAAATGTACTGCACCCGTCATGGGACTGACAATTGTGCGTTGCTGTTTGTCGGTCTGCCTTCAGATGTGATGTGGTGGTCCCGTTTTTTCGGGGCCACAAAGCTCCCATCTACAAGGGGACACAGAATCTCATGAAAATCTATGCCTACAACTGGCAGGAATTGGTTGCACTTAAGGCTCCCTCAGTTAGAGGAAATCCGAACGGGTTTAGAGCTGTGAAAGGAGCAGATTTTTTTTTTGAAGGGTGGGAGGGGGGGGGGGGCGGGGGGCGGGGGGCGGTGGGGGAGGAGGGCGGTGGGGAGGGGGAGCGGAATTTGGGAACCAGGGGACCAGTATACTCTGATGGATGAACGCTTGTCGCCAAAGAGGATCCGAGTACTTCACATCAGATCTGAGTTGGCTGGTGTAGCACAGGATGGTCTTGTCTGATCGTGGGCTAATGCCGTCAACTTTCAACTCAGGGGGGGAAACTTATTTTGGGATTAACTAATTCGAAACGTGTCACATCCGGATACGCGGCATAAAGCTGCGTATCTGGATGTGGCGCGTCTCGACTGTGTTCAGTTCAGATCAGCTCAGTTTAGTTCCGTTTAGACAAGATCGGATCTCTGCGCTCTCGGACTAAAAGGCCCACCCGCGCTCCACCCCACCCATCATAAGTCTTCCAGTGTTCGTTTCGACATCGTACCAGAACTGGTCTGGTTTACTATGGATCTCTCACGCCCTTTCAAGTACAACGCCCGCTGCCTTTCTCCACACCTCTGCTGCGTGCCCGATCAACTGTGTGATGCCAACACCTTAGCTGAATAGGTTTAAGGTCAGTTTGACACACCCGGCGTACGTGTGTGTGTGTGTGTGTGTGTGTGTGTGTGTGTGTGTGTGTGTGTGTGTGTGTGTGTGTGTGCATGTGCACCCGGTGTACGTGTGTGTGCATGTATGTGTGTATATATGTGTGTGTGTACGTGTGTGTGTGTGTGTGTGTGTGTGTTTGTATGCGTGTGTTTTAGGTCTTTGCCTATGTTTGATATACCTACTCTACCTTGAAATCACACTGTATTGGGTGGTTGAATGCTACAAACAGCATGCACAGTTTCTCCTGCGTGCCTCTTTGCAACTTCAGTTCTGTCTTCAGACAGCTGAACGTGTGCTGTAATAGTTTTTTTTAAACATTCATCATAGATTCTTCATTATAACTTTCAAACGAATTTTCCGAGGAATGCCTGTGGTTAGGCCAGACCGATGAAACAACCCTTCTGACACCCCACCCCCACCACCACCACCCTCCCCCCACCCCTCGCCCCCCCCCCCTCCCCAGCAAGCAGAGGTCCTCGGGCCCACGACGGCTGCCGTGGGCCCGAAAACTTGGGTCCCCCTATCCCCCGAACACCACCCCCCCCCCCACCCCCACCCCCCACCAAAACCTTCTATGAAGCGCCAGATAAATATGATGAGAGGCTGCTAGAGTGGCTCCAGGGGGACCCCCCAGTGATTAGCAATGCGACCCCAACTGTTGTCGCCAGCGTATGTCAATGGGTGTCAATGGGGAGCCGAGGGACATGGCACCAATCCCCCAATATCGTCAGGGACTGTCCAGTCACGCGTTCATACTCTCATTGCTTTCTACATGGGCTGTGCCCAAACAAAACAAAACAAAACAAAAAAATAGTGTTGTTGTTCGGTCAGGCTTAACCCTTTCGCTGTCGAGAAAAAATGAACTGACCACCCAAATGCAAGAGGCATAGATCCTCATGAGCCCCCGCAGTTGCGGGGGCTCATGAAGATCTACACCTCTTGCTGAAACCACTTTTATACACACGCATTTTACTCCTCTGACGGCTGGGTGTCTCTGGCGATGATCTCCAAAACACAATCTGCGTCCACTGGCAGTGAAGGGGTTAATGTCACACGGCGCTGAAAGTGATAAGGGACTTGACAGGATAGTTTCAAATGTGATTTTTGTTTTAAATTTTTGCTGTAACTTTAAGGAAGAAGGAGATAGGACAAAAGGGATTGCACTGTGCAGGCCTATATTAGTTAGTGGTTTACTGTGCACAATTATCGACAGGATTTCTTTTTGGTTTCATTTTGTGATATTTATCAAACGCGAATCAGTGTGTGAAGCCAAGACTGTTTTTTTTTTTTCATGAAGCTAGACCCCCCACGCCTCACCCCCCCCCCCCCACCCCCCACCCACATGCAGAATATAATGAGCACAAAGGTGGCTGATTATAATTACCAGGACGCTTTGACCCCTTGACTGCTACTGACGATATGTTTCTGCGGAAATTACGCGTCTTTTTCGCTGATTGGAATCATCAGTAGCAGCCGAAGAGTTAACACTACGCTTCTACCAGATGAAAGGGGCTGGATAAGGGATCGCCTGGTGACCAAAACATCCTCAGCCTGACTTGTGCCAGATGTGGTTGGAGGTGCATGAGTGGAGAGGGAGGGGGGCGGGGAGGGCTACTGTCACGGTTTCATGAGGACTTCATTTCGTCAATCACCAATCACGAAAATTCAAATGTAATCAATCACGAATTTATGACTAAATTTTCAATGAATCGTGTCACGGCAAATAACAACAAAAAACAACAACAACAAACAAACAAAAAAAAACCCCAACAAAAAACAAAAAACAAAAAAACCGAAAACACGGTAATAGAGTGTCAGGATTTTAACGTATGACCCCCCCCCCCCCCCCGCCACCCCCTCCGTCCCCAACAGCATTTCGGCATATGTCGGCACCACGAACTTTCGCTTGCTGGGGTCAGAAAAGAGCTTCCCTCGCGGGAATAGGAACAAGCGAGACCTTTTGTGCCATACTGTGTGGGATTACTTTGGTCTGCCCCATCCCTTCGTGCCTGCTAAGATGCATAGAATATCATGAGCCCCTGCAGCCTGCAGATGTAGGGGCTCATGATTTTCTATGCCTCTTGCTCGAAGAGGTCAGTACCATTTATATCCACTTATGTCGTCAAGGCATTTGAAGGAGTTATGGGAGTTCAGGCGTGCAAATGTGTCCGCTGGTTAGATCTGCCGCGGGTGCATCATATATCTGTGAGAGTGATCAACTGAAGTGCCAGAAACGACAACAGAACTTCAGCTGTCCGGTTTCGGGATTCAGCTATGGGGAGCAGCAGATAAACGTGAACGCACGCAAAACTACAGGCGTGTGTGTTTCCATCCCAGCGACACAATTCCATAATGACTCCAGTCCTGCAGACGCCAGGTAAAAAACTGACGTACGCCATAGTAAACCGTGTCCATCTGGCGTGCAAAACATATCAGTTGTCGTGTTTACTCACTCTACAAAAACTTTAAACGATCTGAGCTTAACCCCTTCCCTGCCGCTGTACGTACACGTACATGTTTATTTCTGAAATCTTGGTTCGTTCAACGACCAAAAGCCAACGCCGTTATAAAAAACAAACAAACATGGATACAAATTGGTCTCAGCAAGAGGCATAGATCCTCATGAGTCCCCGCAGTCGCGGTAACTCATGAGGAGTTATGCCTCTTGCAGTTGGATCGTGTTAACTTTTTCTCGGCAGTGAACGGGTTAACGTCTTCTGACCATGAATGGCGTATTACTCCCTCCACAAAACGTTGAACGCTTAGGACTCATAAAGTCTTTTGTCCACAACACACTGAACAGGCTCTGAAAATTTTCACCCCAGAGGGTTGGAACCTGCGACTTTTTGGACGAGAGTCGAACTGTGTACCACCTGAGCTGCCCTGCTCCCTCCACGAAAAGTTTCCACGCCAAAGGACCACCTTGATAGAAGAGGTCCTTAAAGGTGAGACTTTTAATTACGCTACCCTTTAGATGTTACAGGGGGAGGGGACACGCCTTGACTTTGCACAGTCCAGGGTTCAAACACCCATTACTCCATTCGTTGAACAGACACGCATGCGAAATCGACGTTAAGAAATCTGATCCGTGGATGTCGGCAAAGGGCATATATTTTCATGAGCCCTTTGCGGCTGTAGGAGCTCAATAGGATCGTTGCCCCTTGCAGACGGGAGGGGCTTGGCTGAGGTTCTTCAAAGACGCCCTCTGCATGTGCAATTCGGTGCACAGGGGAACTAACCGCGTCCCCTCGGGTTAAACGATCCTGGCCACCAAGCCATCACAGGTTTCTTTTTTTTCTTTTAATTTGATGGCTGCCAAGACATCTCATCTGCAAGATGCATAGATTCTCATGAGCCCCTGCTGCGTCAGCAGCAGGGGCTCATGAGAATCTATGCCTATTTTTTGTGTATCTCTTAGACCATCTGTGTTTACTTTCATCTACGTTCCTTAAACACTGCGAAGAACAAAGTAGGTGATCTGTATCCAGACATTACAAATTACACTTCTCACCATTAGCACTACGTGAGGAAGACATTGAAATGTATCTTCCTTACTAAACCCCTACGCTGCCACTTGGTGCAGATTGTGTTTCTGATATCTTTTGTCCATTCTACGCCAAAGGTCCACATCTGTCCAGGGAACTTAGATACACGGTGGAATAAACAAGAGGCACAGATCCTCATGAACCCCCGCAATTGCGGGGGCTCATGAGGATCTATGCCTCTTGCATCTGGCCGTTGCTCATTGTGTCCAGGCAATGGAGGGGTTAAGTTACGTTGTTTTTGTCGGCGGAACAATGACACAGCCTCTAATTACCTTCAGTCCGAACCCTTAAAAAAAACATTCTCTGTCGCACCGAAACCCTTGGAGGAAAATGCAATATATTACGATAGAAAGGAGTTCGTTCGCACGCATTTCTTGGTGTGTCAGTTCGAAGGCGGCTAAGCCTTGCGCCCTTAAACCTTTCACTGCCGAGAAAAAGGGAACGTGGTCTAACTACAAGAGGCATAGATCCTCATGAGCCCCCGTGACTGCGGGAGCTCATGAGGATCAATGCCTCTTGCTAACACCAGTTTGTGTCCATGTCCTTTGGATAGTTTTGGTTTTTGGTCGATCGCGGAACAACCTCACCTATATTAGTATTATATTGCATGTAAAGTATGACTGGTCAGTTCAGGCATACTGCATCTGTGCCTTTTTCATTTTCCAGGATCTTTCAACGGACATGCTGTAAAACAATCCCCCCCCCCCTCCACTTTCCCCACCCCTCCGTCCTCTGACTCACGCTGATTTTGCAACCAGACTCTGCTACACCACTACACGCAGTCAATGGCAGTTTTCGACTTTTCCTGCCAATTTATACTGTCATCCGTGGAATCTTGCTTTACGATTCTTGGGACGAAAGTTCGCGAAACGGCTCCTTTCGGTGGTGACATAATTTCGGGTTAGGCTGAGCCCCTGATCCTGGCTTAATTGGCAGCTTTGCTCGCACCTTCTGTTAGTCTTGGTGACTTAGTGCGGACAACGAATCTAGCAGGACCATTCGAAAACTGAACCACATCATTCGAGTCGTCTGCGCGCTGGTCTGTGATGTCGGATCTTACGGCTGAAATCTTACTTACTTACTTACGCCTGTCACCCCTACCCGGGTATAGGCCGTCGACGAGAGACCTCCGGCAACTCCTGTCCTGTGCTTCTCCTTCGATTCTACTCCAGGTGGTTCCCAGTCTCTTGATGTCTGCTTGGAGGTCTCGACGCCAGGAGTTTCTCGGCCTACCTCTTTTCCTCTTTCCGGCCTGGGGGTTCCATGACAATGCCTGCCTAGTGATACTGGAAGCTGGCTTTCTCAGACTGTGACCGATCCATCCCCATCTTCTTCGCCCAATTTCATTCTCTGCTGCTATCTGCTCTGTTCTCTCCCAGAGTCTGACGTTGCTGATCTTCTCTGGCCAGTGGATTTTCAAAATTCTTCTAAGGCAACTGTTCATGAAGGTCTGTACTCTGTTGACTGTGGTTTTTGTCAATCTCCAAGTCTCTGCTCCATATAGGAAAACTGCTTTTACATTGGAGTTGAAAATCCGGACTTTGGTGTGTTGTGACAGCTCTCTGGAACTCCACACTTTTTTCAACTGGAGAAAGGCTGCTCTGGCTTTACCGATTCGTGCTCTGACATCTGCATCAGTGCCGCCTTTTTTTGTCTATGATGCTCCCGAGATAGGTGAAGGACTCCACCTCCTCCAACGGGGTGCCAGCAAGCAAGACTGGTTCTTCCCTGGTTGCGTTCAGCCTCATTGTCTTTGTTTTCTGTTTGTGAATGGTGAGGCCCACTTGGGACGAGATGTCAGCAAGCCTCGTGGTCTTGTCCTGCATTTGTTGATGAGTGTGGGACAGTAATGCCAAGTCGTCTGCAAAATCGAGGTCGTCAAGCTGTGTCCACAGTGTCCACTGTATTCCACTTCGTCTGTGCTCTGTGGTCATCTTCATGACCCAGTCTATGGCCAGTATGAAGAGGAACGGAGACAGCAGACACCCCTGCCTGACAAAAGTTCTGACCTGGAGCTCCCTGGTGAACTGCCCTTCATGGATCACGCGGCATGTCATGCCATCGTAGCTGCTCATGATCAGGCGGACGAGCTTTGTGGGTACACCGTAGTGTCGTAGGAGTTTCCACAGAGTCTCTCGGTCCACACTGTCAAATGCTTTCTCATAATCCACAAAGTTGACGTACAGCGGGGAGCTCCACTCCAGAGACTGTTCCACGATGATGCGGAGAGTGGCGATCTGGTCTGTACATGATCAATTCTTCCTGAATCCTGCTTGCTGGTCTCTCAGCTGGGGGTCAACGGAGCTCTTCATTCTCTCCAGGATGATCCTGTTGAAGACCTTTCCTGGTACTGACAGCAAGGTGATTCCTCTGTAGTTGGAACACTTGCTGAGGTCGCCTTTCTTGGGAAGCTTGATTAGGTACCCCTCCTTCCAGTCAGCCGGCATCACCTCCTCTTCCCAGATCTTTCCAAACAGTGGGTACAGCATCTCCACTGTTGTCTCTAGGTCTGCTTTCAGAGACTCCGCTGGGATGCCATCTGGCCCTGCTGCTTTGCCGTTCTTCAAAAATGCCACTGCTCTTCTGATCTCTTCCCGGCTGGGTCTGTCACAGCTGATGGGTAGGTCGGTCTCTGCCGGCTGGATGTCTGGGGGGTCGGGTGGGCTAGGTCTGTTCAGTAACTCTTCAAAATACTCGGCCCATCTGTCGAGTTGGTCTGCTCTGTCTGCAATAGGCTTGCCTTCTTTGTCTTTTACTGGTCTTTCTGTATGGCCATACTTGCCTGACAATCTTTTGGTAATGTCGTAGAGCTGTTTCATGTTGCCGCTGCCTGCTGCCTTTTCTGCCTCTGCTGCCAGGCTGTCTGTGTAGGCCCTCTTGTCTGCCCTGATACTCCTCTTCACCTCGCGGTTGGCTTCCGAGTATGCCCCCTGTGCCCTTACTTTGGCTGCTCTCGTGCGACTGTTGTTGACAACTGCTTTCTTCTGCTTCCTCACTTCTATCTTCTTCAAGGTCTGTGCCGTCAGCCAGTCCTTGTGATGGTGTTTCCTGAACCCTACAGTGTCTTTGCAGGTTGAGTTCAGCGCCTCTCTAACTGCCTTCCACTGCTGCTCTGTGGTGACCGCCTCCTCTTCATTTACTAGCTCCTGTAGCGCTTGAAAACGGTTGGACAGCACCAGTTTGAACTCTTCTCTACTCCAGTTTCTCTCAGGAGGCCTACATTATAGCGCTGTCTTCTTGTTGTCTCTGTGCGGCTTTTCTTTAGCTTGAGCTTCATTTTTAAGGTAAGCAGATGGTGGTCGGAGGCGACATCTGCTCCCCTCCTCACTCGAACATCTTGAAGGGATCTTCTAAATTTCTTGCTAATGCAGATATGGTCTATTTGGTTCTCTGTAGTATGGTCAGGTGAGACCCAAGTTGCTTTGTGTATTCTTCTGTGTGGGAAGATGCTGCCTCCAATGACAAGACGGTTTAGAGCACAAAAGTCTACAAACCTCTCCCCGTTCTCACTCATCTCCGAGCCTAGTCCCTGTCTCCCCATCACCTCTTGTGTTGTCCTCCCCTATTTTGGCATTAAAATCGCCCATGACGATGGTGATGTCTCGCTCCGCACATTTGTCCAAGGCACTCTGGAGTCGGTCGTAGAACTCTTGTTTCTCTTCCTCGTCACTGTCATTAGTGGGCGCATAACACTGGATGACGTTCAGCTTGAGCTTTTTCTTGGTTCTAAAGGCTGCTGTGATAATTCTTGACCCAAGAGGTTCCCAGCCCATCAGCGCTCTCTGTGCCACTGGTGACAGCATGAATGCTACACCTTCTGTATGGGGGCATTCTCCTCTTCATGACCTGAATACAAAATCATCTCCCCACTTAACAGCCTTTTCTGGCCAGACTGCGTCCATCTGGCTTCACTGATACCTAGCAGGGAAAGGTTGTACTTTTGCATTTCCGCTGCTATCTGGGCGGCCTTGCCGCTCTGGTACATGGTCTTGACGTTCCATGTGCCCATGGTTGTATCCCTGGATAGAGAGAGAGGCGGCTCGGTCCTGTGGCTTCCGAAGACTTCCGGCTTTCACCACAGGACGTCATAAGTCTTCTGGTAGAAGAACCTTCCTCCTCCAGGAAAGGAATTACTGTTAGTCTTTTCGTCGGCGTTTTTGTAGCTATTTCCTTCTTTTGCAGGGTGGGGAAGCTACCCCCACGCCCAACCCCCTTACTAGGAGGACCAGGGGTTTTCTGTCGGGGTCACCTTCCCTTAGACCATGTTGGTTCACGGCACCTTATTTCATTCGGTGCACCCCTCTCACGAGGGACCCCCTATCCACCACCCAGGGGACGCGCCTCAACGCCATATGGTCCCAGCGCGAGGGGCTGAAATCAGTAAGGTCCAAAATTACAGACCGGCACACAAATTGTGTGGATAACGACACACAAAACAAGGAAAAATAAGGAAGACTAACAGAAGAATAAATTTAAAGGAGGAATTTACAAATCTGTAATTGTCACGGATTTATTCAGCGCCGTCTCCGTTTCGCTTTAAAAAAAAAAAAAAATGGATAGTAAATATGGTTAGTGTATAGCGGCAGTCACTGTATTTCACCAAACGCACTGGAATGAACTCCCTCACTGCTGAGTAAAATAGACCACGCAAGAGCAAGAGGTATAGATCCTCATGAGCCCCCTCCCCCTCCATTCGCGGGGGGTCATGAGGATCTACACCTCTTGCTGAAACCACTTTGTATCCACGTTCCCTTCGACGGCTGAGATCTTGGACGCTGAATTGATAATGCCGATTTTAAAAACGCAGTCTGTGACAGTGAAGGATTTTAAAACGCTCTGTTAGAAGCTGTTACTATTTGGACTCATCAGAAACGTAATACATTGAACTAGACAAGCGACGACCAGTCTCCGTTAATAACTAACTCAGTCAGAATAACAAAGACCGATACCAAACGGCAAGAGGCATAGATTCGCACGAGCCTCCGCCGGGGCTCATGAGAATCTATGCCTCTTACTGCTAGCCAGTTCTGACTGATGAGGCGCGGCACCAAATGTCGTCCGGCCATAATTCAATCACAAATCCGTTGTTCCCAAACAATGCTCCTCTGTCTTTTCCAAACAAGCTTGCCATAAACAACTACAACGCTTCCAAGAGGTCCGGGAAACCTTAGCTAAAAAATTGTCCTTCATGACAGCCTTTTTCTTTGCGAGAGATTGTAACCTCATCAAAGGTCTCATAACGGATGACTGACAACGGTTCTTCCCATACAATAAACGGATAAAACAAATCGCTTGCGGTCCCAAATATTCTCGTTGCTATATCCAAAGTTTTACAAGAGAATTAATTCCTATTCAAAATGTGTTGTTATGTCCGATTTCTGCTATATCCAACCCTGCTATAGGCGGAGTAAACTGTATTTGCATTTGAATTTTTAAAAAGTAAAAAAAAAAAACTTCCAATGATTACCTGGCAGCGTTTTTTCTGCGAGGGGGAAAAAAAATACAATTTAACGCTTTGACTGTCGGTAGCGCTTTTCGTCGAGGTGATTCCGACAGGAATCACCTCGACGAAAAGCACTACCGACAGTCAAAGGGTTAAAATTATATCCCGCAAAAGTGATGTTTGTCAAAGAACGTGTAGGATTCCGTGTCCTGTGAGCGTCCTTAGTACCAATATTACATTACAAAGGGGGTGGACTCGCGCAAAGTGTGTCGGGATTGTGTTTCGTCATTACGCCGAAGTCACGTGGTGTGAGCCGAGAGACACAGAGCAGGGGGAGGGTGACAACTAATTAACAGGTTTATTAATGGTGGAGGCGAGGGGTGGTGTGGGGTGAGGTGAGAAAGGAAGTACGGAGAGGAAGGAAGCAAGACATAAACAGAGTTACAATGCTATGAGGAAAGATTTCAGCTACACTGTAAAACAGATTTATTAGTAGTTGGAGAAACTACTGGGGGTGGGGGTGGGGTGGGGGTGAGGGGGGTCGGGGTGGAGTGGTGGTGGTGGCGGAACTCGGGAGGGGGTAGGGGGACGGGGAGAGGGGGAAAGGTTAAGGTGGTATTGGAAGAACAGCAAGGAAAATGTGACAGTAAAAATCCGTTTAAAAGATTAAGGATGAAGAATATGAGCAATGAACACATTTATTAAATAAAGGGAGACGGAAGCTGAGGACTAGATGGAGAAAGTCGAAGGAAAAGAGGAGGTGGGGGTGGGGGTGGGGGGGGGGGAGAGACCTGGGGAAGCAAAAAGCTAGAATCGGGGAAGAAGGAAGAAGGCAGGAAAGCAAATAGAAATTATCTTCTCTATACTGAGGCTCTGATATTAACTCATTCGAGACTTGCCGCATTCGGATACGCGGCTTTATGCCGCGTATCCGAATGCGGCACGTCTCGAATAAGTTTCAGTTTGCTTCTGATTATTTTAGTGCATAGAAGATATACCTTTCACTTGGTGTGAGGGACTTCATGGTTCTTTGCTTTCAGGCGTCGAACCGTTAGGTGAAACGTACCCCAATTTGTTGACTCTTTGATAATTGTCTTCGGAAGATTATGTCACAGTTCAGGAGACAGAGCGACCATGATAGTTCAAGGGTGGTGTCAGAATAGCTTGGCGCCTAGAGGCGCCAAGCTATTCTGGCACCACCCTTGAACTATCACGGTCGAAATGTTTCCTGTTGTAGTGCGGAACGGGTCGAAGAAATGTGACCAGACCTGATCACCGCACGCTGGACGTCAGTGAACACCCCGCCCAGACGATTAAGAGATGCACATGAAGCGCCAGCTAGAAGGATAGATCCGTTTAATGCCCGCCTGCATTGCCGGTGTTCCTGAGACTCTATGCCTTCCGCAGCTGAATAGCCGTCTGTCCTACTCCTCTGAAACAGGGATTTATCATGGCTAGTCACGAAGCGGAGAGCAAAATCAGAGAAACTGTCCACGGACTGACATCGGATGCGAACCCTTGTCAATCAGCAAGAGGCAAGGATTCTCATGAGCCCGTGCGACATCAGGGGCTCATGAGAATCTATGCCTCTTGCACTTGTAGGAATCAGCTTCATTTTCCACGTACATTTCTGCCTACCCAGGCTGAGGGAGTTTGCTAGTTTAAGACCTCTGACTGCGCTAGAGAATGTCCGCGCATGTAGGTCTCGCGTTAGAGGAATGGTGTGGTGTCTGCCTCTGCTACACGTCCACGGAAGCATTCCTGATCGCGGGGATATCTCCTCCAGGCTCTAATGAGTGAGGCAGAACCGGATCAGTGACCTAAGAAAGAGGGTTAGAGTAGAATGGAGCTGGGGAAGGATGGGAGGAAGATGGTGGTTGTGGAGGGGGGCACTCTTCAGAAACCCAAAACTGATGTGCGTGTTTGTGGAGATTATCCGAGGCCTCGGAGAGATGTGAACGTATTCAAAAATCAAAATTGTATTGTGCAAGTAAAGGAGTTGAGAATATGCTGAAATTTTCATGAAAACTAAGTGTTCACTTGCTGCTCCTTTGGTTATTAGTGATACGTATTGATATTAAGGAATACAAAGACCAATCACGAAAGAAAGAAAAACAGAAAGAAAGCAAGAAACAAATAAGCAAACAAACAAACGAACATTCAACGAACGAACGAACGAACCAATCAAACAAACAAACGAACGACCAAAAAGCAAACAAACGAACAAACAAACACTGAGACAAACAATCGAAGTACAAGGGAACGAAGAAACAAAGAACCAACCAACCAGCCAACCAATGAGCCAACCAACCAACCAGCCAATCAACATCCAATCAACCAACCAAGGAACCAGCAAACCAAACAAACAAACATGATGCGCTTGGAATATTCATGCCATCAGAGTTGCCCATGCAAGGTGCGACAACTAGAGGTGAAGAGGCAGGTTGCGAGAGTGTGTGACTCTACGTAAGCAGACCAGGTGTACGCGAGACAGATAACATCGAAGACTTAGGCCTGCTGATGTTGTCTTAGTGTGACCTACCACCACCACAAATTAAGGCCACAACCTGTCGACCTTCCTGTAGTCATAAAAAATTAAGGAGACACAGCCCGTCACAAATACTCGTTTTCTGCACGGCCGCCCCCTGTCCCAAACTCTCACCCCACTCAGGCATTTGTGGCTTGTTACGCCGTTATAAACGGAGCTTTAACACGGTTGCTCAGCACAGAGTGTCTCCGGCAATAACTAACTCAATAGCTGCGGAAGTGTCGTATAGCGTTGCCGAATGAGTTAACGAGTGACGTCGAACTCCAAACAGTCTGCCCGTCTATTCCACAAGTATAAGTGGGAAACACTATTTTGTTAACTCCATTACTGCATCTGACAATATCGCTCGGTAGAAAGACGTGCAACTACGCGTTTTTTTCCGCCGAACTGTATCGTCAGTAGCAGTCAAGGGGTTAGGCACCTCTAAAACTGACAGTTAAACAGACACACGAATGAATCAACTTCTTACAAAAGGAAATGGACTTCTGAGTGACAATTCGACCGAAAGACCCGGTTCATACTGTCATTCAAGCAAAGCCTCCCAAAGGATGAAATAAACTCCTTTCTTCACCACCACGTGATCCCAAACAACCAATCATTTCCTTGCTTACACGGACAACACTTGACGGTTCAAAATTAGAAGCGCTCAATTTCAGCTGTATTTGCTCTCAAAGCATAGCGACGCTTTTTGTGAAAAAGGAGCGGGAGTAGTGTGACTTGGACACAGTCCAGCAACGACCTCCCCCCCCCCCCCCACTCCCTACAATCTACAGAAGGCGTAGATTCTCAAGGGTCTCTGACAGGCGGCAGCAAGGGCTCACGAAGATCCATATCTCTTCAGCTGATTAACCCTCAAAACTATTTACATCGATATTTCCCTCTGAGGTCCATGTCTACAATCAGAGACATATATAACTATATATGACTATGCTACTTACGGCCGTAAGGTCCAAAATCACAGACCAGTACACAACTGGACACACGGGTAAGGAAGACTCAAGATATAACAGAGACAGAAAATAAGATAGATGTATTTTGGACATGTCCACCACCCCCCTCCCCCCTCCCCCCCCCCCTCCCGAAAATATAAAAAGAACCCAGACCGGAACGCAAATAGGAAAACCCCGTATCTTGTCTTGGGACGCACGTCGGATGATGTG
This sequence comes from Semisulcospira habei, assembly GCA_036245525.1. Taxonomy (NCBI): domain Eukaryota; kingdom Metazoa; phylum Mollusca; class Gastropoda; family Semisulcospiridae; genus Semisulcospira; species Semisulcospira habei. Next base: position 115,273,352 of record BTPG01000006.1, on the reverse strand, counting down.
GTCGTAGCCAGCTTGCGCCTGACGAAAGGCCGATGAAATTGTGTTCACAGGGAAGGTGCATTTTTTAAAACTATTTTTTATTTTTTTGATTGACACAGAGCAAGAAGAAAACCAGACGCCGAAGGCAAAAGCTAAGCACAACCCGTAGCACTGCGACCACAAAGGTAGTAATAATGGTACGTTCCCGTTCCTGGCTCTCCCGGGTGTAAATCAACTCGGGAAGGGTTTGGAGGGGCCCTGTATGAAGGAGTGAAGGAGTTTACTCGCCACCCGGGACAAGAGGCCCTCAGGCCCTGACCCCGCCCGTTACAGCCAGGTGCAGTGGGCTATTCGCGGGTACCTGACAAGCACCTGAGTCACCGAGTGTCTTCATCGAGCACGCAAAAGGTCCCTCCTCAGGCGGACGGTCGGCCGCGGTCCGCCCGCCGCCCGGCGGGCCGACTGCAGCCGACCGTCCGCCCGAAGACCTATACTAAGCGCTGAGTGTCCTCTGAAAGTGCGACGTGCTAACCGGGGTGAGAGAGGGCAATAAAGCAATAACTAATCTACAGTATCTTTCATTCTGCACTCATTCAGGCCGCCCACAACGGAAGGCGATGGACTTTGGTCGTTCAAGGACGGCGCTTGGTCAACCTAAAAGGTCAGTCGCATGAGCGATCTTAAACCCTAAGCAAGGCACCAAGTATGGTGCTCCGCTATATATAGAGGAACACCTTGCTCAGTATCTTGCGCAGGATTTACGCTCGCTCAAGCAACTGGGGTACAAGTCTTTTCTACCCTGTCTTTGCCAGTGGACGCCTATTTTGTTTTCTGAAATCTGTCTTCGTTGAAAGATCAAAAGCCACAACCGTCCAAGGAACATGGATACAAATCGGTCTCAGCAAGAGACATAGATCCTCATGAGCCCAGCCCCCGCAGTCGCGGGGGCTGGGCTCATGAGGATATATGTCTCCTACTGCTAGATCGTATTCACTTGTTGCTGGCACTGAAGGAGTTAATGCAACACACACAATAGGCCAACGGACTAACAATCTGAATTGAGTTAACTTGAATGAAAACAGAATAAAAAACAAAGAAACCCAAACCAAACGAAAAGAGAAGAGAAGAGAACTGAACAGAAAAGAGTCCGAAATAGCTCAGGCGGTTAAGCGTCGGAGCAAGAGAGCGAAGGGAATCGCCGGGTCGTGGGATTCTAGTCCCCGTTCCGGCCCCGGTAGCTGGAGAGAAATCCAGGGAGAAAAAAAAAAAGACAGGCTTGTTCCATAGCATGTCCGTTGAATGGTCCTGGTAAATCAAAGTGGCACAGTTGCAGTGCGCCTGAAATGATCAGTGTTCAGGTCGTACTTCATAGGCATAAGATTTCCCTGTCCTCCCCCCCCCCCCCCCCCCCACACTAACCTGCTCGTCAGGGCCGTCCATTATCACTTCGGTGCCATGGACGTTAAATCCCGAACTAACCAACCGGTCGGGCAGAATAATAACGTAACGAAGAAAAGAAAACTCCAGATCAGAGCAGAGAGGAGCAAAACAGAACAAAGCAGAATGAATGAAAGCAAGAGAAATAGAAAAAGATGATTTATTCACGTAATCTAACCAAGTTTATCACATATGTGTATACAAGTTTCTACTGTTCTCTCAAATGTATGTCTGACCGCGAATACAAACCAGGAATAAAGGCCGCTATGCACGCACTCACAAAGTGAATTGAAATTAGTAATACTCATGCATAGAGAGTAATTGTAATAGTGACCTACCTCTCTCTCTCTCTCTCTCCCTCCCTCTCTCTCTCTCTCTCTCTCTCTCTCTCTCTCTCTCCCTCTCTCTCTCTCTCTCTCTCTCTCTCTCTCTCTCTCTCTTTCTCTCTCTCCCCCTCTCTCTCTGTCTGTCTGTATGTCTGTATCTCCCTCTCTCTCTCTCTGTGTTTATTCTGTTGTGTATACATGTTTCAGATTAATTGCCGTTTATTAATCTATTGACTGGGCATTCGCAGTCAATAGAATAGTAAACGGCAAATTTGAAACATGGCCAAGTGTTCACAGCCAACACTGCTACCATTACAAAATAAACAATCATTGTCATTGGAGCTTGCCTCTGTTGGAAAATCCATTTTATTATGATCCATTGAACACGTAAAATGTCGACATTATATTACACTGTACGTGAATTAGTGTATGAGACAGACGGAACAAAAGTTTTACCTGTTGAAAATTCCAATTTATTATGATCCTTTGAACACGTAAAATGTCGACATTATATTATACTGTACATGAATTAGTGAATGAGACAGACGCAACAAAAGTTTTACCTCTTGGATTTTAGCGCCCGGTACGCGAGATGTTTAACTGTAACACAGGTAAGCAGCAGCAGTAACCTGACCTGGGAGCGACTAGCATTGACAAAGAGCGGAACGTGAATCAGCCATGAGAAAGTTAAAGGGGAGTGCAAGATTAGTTTAGGGCTTTCCTAGGAGTCAACTGAAGCTAATCTGACACTGCAGGTATCCTTGAACTATCATGGTCGATACGCAGTCTTTTAAAAGTCTACAAAACTTGCAAAAGTGATTATTAGATATGACTGAGTTAAAGTAAACTTCTCCAGGCAATAATGGGTTAATCCCATCACTGCACAGATACAGACCACGATTTAACTGCAAGAGGCATAGATCCTCATGAGCCCCCGCAGTTGCGGGGTCGCATGAGGATCTATGACTCTTGCTGACACCACTTTGTATCCATGTTCCTTGAGCGATCGGGACTATTCGGCGTTGAATTAAAATAAAATTAAAAAACACAGTCTGCGTCCACTGGCATAAAAGGGGTTAGCAGTTAACAAACCTGCTCTCCTTTATAAATGTATGTCTTACAATGATGCTACACTAAAAGCCTTTATAAATGTATGTCTTACAATGATGCTGCACTAAACGCCTTTATAAATGTATGTCTTACAACGATGCTACACTAAAAGCCTTTATAAATGTATGTCTTACAACGATGCTACACTAAAAGCCTTTATAAATGTATGTCTTACAATGATGCTACACTAAAAGCCTTTATAAATGTATGTCTTACAACGATGCTACACTAAAAGCCTTTATAAATGTATGTCTTACAACGATGCTACACTAAAAGCCTTTATAAATGTATGTCTTACAACGATGCTACACTAAAAGCCTTTATAAATGTATGTCTTACAACGATGCTACACTAAAAGCCTTTATAAATGTATGTCTTACAATGATGCTACACTAAAAGCCTTTATAAATGTATGTCTTACAATGATGCTACACTAAAAGCCTTTATAAATGTATGTCTTACAATGATGCTACACTAAAAGCCTACATTAGACTCACCCACCATAAACCCATAAACCTTTGGCTGTAGGTAGCGCTTTTTGTCGCGATGATTCCTGTCGGAATCATCGCGACTAAAAGCGCTACCGCCAGCCAAAGTGTTAACGTTTTGTTTTATTGTAAAGTTTAAACAGAGAAATCTTCACTAACGCAGTACAAACATTGAGAACCCATTATTGGCGGATTGTGGTTCTCAAGCCTGCCCTGGAGAGGGCATCTTCAAGAACGATTTATAAAGGGAAAGAGCCAACTTTGGAAAAGGTTTAAGAGGTGCCAACCTAAGCATGCACTATCCTTAACTCATTCTACCCCATCACCAAAATCCCCAAATTTTGCCGTTGTCCTCTGAAGACTGCGTTGCAGTGCAGGACACAGATCGACCATGATAGTTCAAGGGTGATGCCAGAATAGCTTGGCGCCCCGTAGGCGCCAAGCTATTCTGGCATCACCCTTGAACTATCATGGTCGATCCGTATCTTGTTGTGGTGTGTCTGGGGTACAATGAGTTAAGCTGTAATGATCAAGTCGTTTCACACTCCGATCTGATACTTGGGTTACGATCTAAACTACAACGTATTTCGGACCATAATGACTGAACGTGGAACACATGCATTACTGTGCGGAACACTGCGGCGATCTAATCGTGTGACTGAAAGGAGTAAAAGTCACTGCTTAATGTCCTGACCACGTGACTCGAAGGGGTATAACAAAGTGGTATATCACTGTCATTATGACCTGACCGTGCAACCGAAATGGGTCTATTGCCGATAGCGTTATGACCTGATTTTAGTCTTTGTACGAGTCATCATTTGAGAGTGTGACTGGCACTACTGATATCCTCAACCAAATTATGTAAACTGATACTAGATACAGCTGTGCATTTAACACTTGAAAATACATAATTCATCAACATAAACTGTTATTATATGTTGGCGCCTGCTGGCGCATTATGAGAAAAGTGTTAACTCTGAAAACATGACTCTACTGCAAATAAACTTTGCAGTGCGTCGTATTAATCAGGGTGTTGTTTACATGCAACTCTCTACTCTTACCCCGAGCAACACCCTCGAATTGAAGAAGATCTTGGTAAGCAAGAGGTATAGATTCTCATGAGCCCCAGCGACTGCAGGGGCTCATGCGAATCTATACCTCTTGCAGATTTTGGAGAGAATGGACAGTCGAACGGTATACACGTAGAATTATACTTTAAAAACAAGAATGACATAGTTCGAAGAACAGGCAAAGTCAGGCATAGATTGTTATGAGCTCCTGCAAGGCAGGGGTCATGAGAACCTATGCCTCTTGCAGGTGGAAGAAATTTGTCGATAAATTTACACGTAATTTAATTTCGCGTGTAAGCTGGGAGAAAGGTAAATTAATGAATATTATTTTATTTGTTTCGTTACTTTAGATATTTTCATAAAGTCATTGTTCATTTTGAAACGTCCCATATCGCGACACAACGTGGTATTATTGTATTGCGCGATCACCAGAAATTAAACTGACGTTCGTTGCTTTAACCTGTGTCTTCTGCGTTTGCGATTGACAAACACGTTATTGTGTTATTGTGTTAATGACGGAGACACATTTCAACCTGGTTAGAATTTGAGTGAATGTGTTTTGGACAGAAAGCAAATCACGATGAGTATTTTATTTTATTTTTTATTACCATCGGGAAATGAAAACATTGGAAAAAAAAAAAAGTTTAAACGTCTAAAACAGTAATGTTAGCACTTGCGACAGACAACACTTTTGTCACGAAGCAATTCGTTTTCCTGCAATGGTCTCAGTTATTTCTCGTACCAGCAGCCAGCCTGACACAACGTGACACCCTCACTGCAGTTTACACAATCTCACTCTTATAAAGAGCACCTTTCACCTACAAGAGACGTAGATTGACATAGGCCCTGAGAATGAGCATCTGTGCCTCTTGTTGGGCGCTGCAGCAAGCGGGCTTAAATTTAACCCGCTCAGTGCCAGCTGATGCAGACTGTGCTTCTGCAATCTTCGTTAACTCATTGTACCCCAAGACCGAAATCCCCAAATTTTGCCTTTGCGTCCTCTGAAGACTGCTTTGCAGTGCAGGACACAGATCGACCATGATAGTTCAAGGGTGATGCCAGAATAGCTTGGCGCCCATAGGCGCCAAGCTATTCTGGCATCATCCTTGAACTATCATGGTCGCCAAGCTATTCTCGCATCACCCTTGAACTATCATGGTAGATCCATATCTTGTTGTGGTGTGTCCGGGGTAGAATGAGTTAATTGAACACCCAACAAATTCTAGAGTAGATGTCTCAGGAACATGGGTTCAATGTGGCGCCAGCAAGAGGCTCATGAGGATCTACACCTCTTGCAGATGGATGGTGTTCAAATGTTCTCGGCACTGAACGGGTTAAGATGTCTGTTAACCCCTCCCCTGCCACTGCACGTACATTTTTGTTTCTGAAATCTTGGTTCATTTTAACGACCGAAAGCCACAACCGTCTAAGAAACATGGATACAAATTGGTCTCAGCAAGAGGCATAGATCCTCATGAGCCCCCGCAGTCGCGGGGGCTCATGAGGATCTCTGCCTCTTGCAGTTGGACCGTGTTTACTTTTTCTCGGCAGCGAAGAGGTTAGGCTGCCTTTTTCTCGATGTCACTTACAACCACTTTTCACCTCAAAGCCGCCGAGGTCAACAGATCAGTAATCATACACTTATCATAACAAGTATTTTTCTTATATCCCATTCTCTCACTCCATCCACCACACCCCCCCCCCCCCCACACACACACACACCCTACCCACCCCCTATCCTAAAACCCTCTAAAACGCCCCTAACCCCCAAACAAAGTTAAAACAAAACAAAACAAAACAAACAAAAAACCCAAAAAAATCAGTAGCCACTACCGTTGCAGCAGTCATTAATCCTCTGCGTTTTCCATCCAATACTAAAATAATAGTCTGTGCTTTTGTCCGTAAGAGACATAGATTCTCATGAGCCCCTGCAGGGGGTCATGAAAATCTATGTCTCTTGCAGATGGCAGGCCATTTAATTTGGGACGGTCCGAGTGTATCCAGTAGCAAAGTGATGGGCCTAACGTTTAACGCTCACTTTGCCCAACTTGAGCGACAGTTAACACGCGCTGCTGCGAGCGTTCAGCAAACATATTTGACAAATATCGACTGTCCGCGGTCATAAATTCTCTCCCCTGTTAGCCGACAGCGGCCTAGGGGGCGCTATATTGAGGGAGATTGGCAGCCATGTTGGAAAGCCGGGAAGCTGCTTCTATTGGAAGCGATCAATTTTAAACTGATGGAGCTCGCATGGGGGAAGAGGCGGGTGGGGGTGGGGGGGTGGGGGGAGGAATGTGGAGGTGGTGGTGGGGGGGGGGGGGGAGGCGTTGGAGGGGAGAGGGTGCGTGTGGGTGGGGATGGGGGGGGATGGACCCGGAGGGAAGGGGGAGGAGGAGGTGTCGGTTGGTCAGTGCTGAGGAGGTGGGGAAGGGGGAAGAGAGAACAGAGAATGCATGTTTTTGTGTGTGTGTGGGGGGGGGGGGAGGTGGAGGGGGGGGGGGGGCAATCCTTCTCTTTCGGCAGATCTAATGTACTAATAAAAAATAATGTGCTGTCATAATGCGTTTGTTGGGAGTCGCCACAGTACCTCCACAGTGCCTTTAATTTTAAATATCGTAGATGCCGTCGATTTGTGAAAGTCATAAATTAACAGAATTTTTGCATCTAAAGACAAATTTTGAAACTTTACGTAAAATTAGCCAAGGGGAGACTGGGGTGTGGGTGGGAGGGGGGTAGGGGGTGGGGGGGGGGGTGGGGGGGTGGGGGGGAGGTGAAGGGGGGGGGAGAGGGTGAAAGGGAGGGGGGTGTTGCCGTAGAAAGGAAGTGGGTCAGCCGGTGTTGGGGTTTGACAAATCTCTTTCAAAGAATAAACTAATTTTTGCTGGAAAAATTGAGATGTGCCGCATACGGATACTCGGCTATTTGCCGCGTGTCCGTACGCGGGACGTTTCGAATAGGATAAGGACCCTGCTACTGAAATCACATTTGCAGTGAAAAACAGGACCCTAGCTGAACGCTCAGGCTATCGTCATGTGCGTGCGTTCACGACCACGGCTGATGGACATTGGCAATGACATTGCAGACCGGCGTCAAACTGGAAAGTTAATTACTTTGCTGCTGCCCCTCCGGCAAACCAAAAAAAAAAAAAAACCCAACCTGCAACATGCATAGATTCTCATGAGCCCCCGCAGACTGCACGGGCTCGTGAGGATCTATGCATGTTGCTGGCGACGTCCAACACATTTACATCGAATATCTCTCAGACACGGCAAGGATTATCACGGGTTTAACTTACAGATGTAGGGTAGACACACACTGAGGAGGGCTTGGCTTCCGGCCGCAAGGTGGACAAATCGCTTGTTCCGCACCTGTCCGCGAACCTGCGAGGTATGTTTTAACTCATTCGAGACGAACGTCATCTGGATACGCGGCTGAAGCCGCGTATCCGGATGCCGTTCGTCTCGAATGAGTTAAAAGTTTCAGGTTGAACCCGTAAGGATCTTTATTCGTCCGGGGAGCAAATGGCTCGTCCCGTTTGTAAAAAAAAAATGAAAAAAAAATAAGAAGCTGAATGGGCTCATGCCAATCTATGTCTTTTTTCCGTCAAAAAGGTTTTGTCGCTGAAGGACTATGTAAGGAATGTTGATTTTGAACTGATCTGGTACTTATGTACATTGTACCAACAATCCTCTTTGTCCGGTGGGGGGGGGGGGGGGGTCGGCGGAAGGGGGGGGGGGGCGGGGGGTAGAGATGGGATGAGGGGGGGGTGGGGTGTGGAACCGGGTGGCTCGGTTGTCACAGAAGTACCCAACGGAGAAAGAAACACGCTTAGAAAAGACGGGTACAACACAAAATAAATTGTATTGTGTTGTACCCGCCTTTTCTAAGCGTGTTTCTTTCTCCGTTGGGTACTTCTTTGCATATTACACGCTTGGCAGTCACCTTTTTGGTCTGGATCGGTTGTCACAGTATAGCGCTCTACGCTCGTTCGAAAGGTCGCGGGTTCGAATCCAGCTGGGGTTAAAACTCGGTGACCCGTCCTTGAAATCACTTTCGTAGTGGACAAAAGACGCTAAGCCCTAAACTTTTAACGTTTTAACCCTCTTGCCGGATGTCGAAGACCACGACGTATGTAGGGTGGGAATGTCAGCTATGGCACAGTTAAATTTTATCCACAAACTTTATGCAAAACCCTTTGCAAAAGGCAAAAAGACGGGCTTAAGCATGTTCGTTGAAAGGTCCTGGTGAATCAAAGTGGCATTAGCTTCAGTGCGCCTAAACTGTGAAGTGTTCAGGCTGAACTCCACAGGCGGTGACTTTCCCTGGCCGCATAATCCGCCTGTGATGGTCGTTCATTATCACTCTTGTGGTGTGTGCAGAGAAAATTGAACACCGCCCAACTGCAAGAGGTATAGATCCTCATGAGCCCCCGCAGTTGCGGGGGCTCATGAGGATCTATGCCTCTTGCTACACCACCTTGAATTCATGTTCCTGGGACAGCTAAGGGTGTTTGGCGTTGAACTAATGAAGATTGCACAAACAGTCTGCGTGAAGTGGCACTGTACGTTTATCCCTTAGCATTCGGAATACGCCAGTGTGTGTAATAAGTTTGACTAAAATAGTTCAAGGGTAGTGCCAGAATAGCTTGGCGCCTCTAGGCGCCAAGCTATTCTGGCATCACCCTTGAACTGAAGCCATTGGTCTATATCCTTATCTGTAAGTACTATAATGTAGCTTGCATACGGCAGTGTACAAATTTGAAGCTTTTAGCCTCAGTATGATATAAGTTAAAGCCCGAATGAATCATCCATGGCACTGTTCTACGACTGATGAAACCGGGACTCCTGCACATGCCTGGCGTTTTTACCAACCACGCCGCAAATCTTCTATCCACGCACCGTAAACTTTTAATTTAAAGCATTTTGTCCACCAAAACTTGTGGTGATTTGCGTTACGTTTGGAAGATCGCAAACATTATACAACCGTCTCGCGGTGGGAAATCTTTTTCGAACGTTTCAACTTTCATTTCAAGTTAACAGTGCCAGAAAAAAATGAGAACACCATCCAACTGCAAGAGGCAAAGAACCTCATGATACCAGGCAGATGCGGGGGCTCATGATGTTTATTGCCTATTGCTGACCCTATTCGTGTCCGTGTTCCTTGGATTGATGAAAGTAATCCGTAGTCGCATCATATCAAAATGATAATGATGCGTCCACTGAAAGTGAAGGGGTTAACAGTTTCAAATGCTAACTAGTGAGGAGTTTACCGAACACGATTACTACCTAGCACACCCCTCGCCACAAAAAAAGCGTCCTTCATACACTTGTCAAGTGTGTGAGAAACTCGGAGTAAATGCGACAAAACGGAGCCATCGGTCCACACAAACCCCCGGTACATTGTAAACCGAACCTATAGACGAAGAGAAGAGAACGCCTGGACTGATGTAAAATTGTAACCTTTTGCGTGTCGGTTGCGGTTTTTGTCGCGATGATTCCTACTGGCATCATCGCGATAAAAACCGCTACAGACGCTCAAAGGGCTAGAGTGTGTCACTTCTGCTGTCAGTAAGCCAGTTAGGTTCATTTTGAGAATAGCGAGATTTTCATTGTATTACAATTAACATATCGCTTTTATTGAATATGGATATAATGGCCTTTGGCAAACGATGGCAAAGCTGTCTCAAATCGACAGTTACCAACATATTATTCTGGTGCGTGATGGACAATACGGCTACACATCTCTGCTCTCTGTCCGTCTGTGTCTGTCTGTCTGTCTCTCTGTGTCTCTGTCTCTGTATGTCTGTCTCTGTCTGTCTCTCTGTCACTCTCTGTGTCTCTCTTGCTCTTTCTTTCTCTCTTATGAAACTGGACGCTCGTGGTCCCCCTACATATTCAAATATTCTTCACTTATCTCATTCTACCCCAAGACCGAAATCCCAAAATTTTGCCGTTGTTCTTTGAAGACTGCATTGCAGTGAAGGACACAGATCGACCATGATAGTTCAAGGGTGATGCCAGAATAGCTTGGCGCCCATAGGCGCCAAGCTATTCTGGCATCACCCTTGAACTATCATGGTCGATCCTTGTCTTGCTGTGGTGTGTCTGGGGTAGAATGAGTTATATAACAAGGTCAGATATAGCAAAGGTCGCTCGGATATGATAACGCGTTTTCAGAGGTCCCAAATGCGCTAATTCGCTTAAGCCAACATTTGGCTATAACGACAAACAACTTTGGCCAACTGACAGTTTGTTATGTTCGAAGTTTACTGTATATGTGTTCTGGCTTGTGATTTTCGAATTTACGGCTGCGCAACTCACTGGTCTCAAAATGATCAGTCTTTTCCCCTGGAATACGAGGGTAAGCGGCTGGATGTGTGTATAGTTCATTCAGCTTTCCCATCGTAATCTACGTCATACCGTATTGTCAAGGAACATATATAACCTGTGCGCAAAGGCCATCGGGCCGACGTCGGCCTCCGTTGGTCCGCACAATATCCGCCGACGTCGGCCCGATGGCCCTTTGCACACTGGGCACCCCCATCAGTTTCTTTTTTATTCCAACAATGAGGTGGATGTAGCCATGTAGGTTACGCCGCTGTGTTTGATGAGCTAACGACGCGGCTTGACACGGGTATGTTTGACAATGGCTCGGCTCTTCCCTACCAGATTTGTGTCTCAATGAGCTCAAGGTCCTCGGGCCGACATCGGACCGCTGTTGTCCCGCTCACGGTCGTCGAAGTCGGCCAAATGACCTTGTGCCCACTCTGTATGTGTGTGTGTGTGTGTGTGTGTGTGTGTGTGTGTGTGTGTGTGTGTGTGTAAGAGAGAGAGAGAGAGAGAGAGAGAGAGAGAGAGAGAGAGAGAGAGAGAGAGAGAGAGAGAGAGAGAGAGAGAGAGAGAGACAGAGACAGAGACAGAGACAGAGACAGAGACAGAGAGAGAGTTGTAAAACACAAAACAACAGTTGCATACTTGATATACAATCCCACTCGTAGCGTTTTCTCCAGAACGGTGTAATGGAAACACATCGTTGCCTGCAAATTGCATGAATTAGTTCTCACGAACTCTTGCGGGTGACGGGTGGACAGACTATGATAATGCAGTGGTCAGTACTGGAATATTTGGTCACTTGAAGAGGCTGAAACAATATAATCGGTGGCACCACAAACTTAAAATGCCGAGGTATGGTCTTTGCAGCAATTTGGGCTGAAAACTGCAACGTTCATTTCACGTAAACGGTTTTGAGTATAATTGTTATAATAATAATAATAATAATAATAATAATAATAATAATAATAATAATAATAATAATAATAATAATAATAATAATAATAAATAACCACCTAGGTTACTCTTCTTGACATCACCCCGCCCTCCCCCCCTCCCCCCCCCCCCCGCCACCCTACCTCCCACCCCTCTCGCTCTCGCTCGCATCCCCGACCCCACTCTTCAAAAAGACCATTACATTGCACTTGAAAATATGTGATATTGTGGTTGCAATAAAAAAAAAAAAGGATAACCGTCATGAACAATCCAATAATTTATGAATGAAAAATTCCTTGTTCATGACCACACTACTGTTATATGCTTCGTCAGAGCGTACTCATTTACTTATCATCGCTGCCCCACACGATAAGCAACGTGCAACTTAATGAATCAGCAGCGAGACCCCATCTGACCAGCTTTGCGCCAAATCCCTCTTTCCTTAAATTAGATACCGGCTGGTGGGATCTACCTGTCTCCCGCGTCCCCATTCACAGGCCCACCTACACACCTAACCTGTTTTCCTTGGGACCAGTTGCACGACCGGGCTTTAATCCTGCGCAGGCCACTACAGCAAGGTGCTTCGCGATAGCGAAGCACCTTGGTTAGTGGCCTGCGCAGGACGTAAGCTCGCTCGTGCCATGGATGCCTGTTTCCTCTGGGGTCACTGGGGTGCACGAGCGGAGGCACGCGCGCACGCGACGCTCTTGTGTTGACACGCACCCCGTGTCCTCTCGCTGGTCGCCCGTGCACCCTATGTTGTGGCCGGCCCTGCCCATTACGGGTGCCTAATTGAAGACTACCCATCTGCAAGAGGTGTAGATCCACATGAGCCCCCGCATTTGCGGGGGCTCATGCTGATCTACGCCGCCTCTTGCAGATGGGTTCGCGTGCCTCATGAAATGACTGGGCCCGTGTGGATGTTACTTCAACAGAGAAGTTGGAACTGATTTCAGTGTACTGCTGATGTATAGTGAGAGCTATCTCATCTCGAGGACTGATAGGTACTTACTAAATCCAAATTGTAGAACACACAGGAGAACCAAGTTTACTACATTTGCTGACATCGTGCAGGTAAGGCATCAGCATGGTTCGCCGCTACTACCAGATTAGTTTGTCTTATTACGATATGGCCCAAAAAACAAACAAACAAAAGAATCTCAAAAGCAATACTGAAAATCACTCCACTGTCCTTCCTGGAAATGAGCACTACTTTGGAACTGACTGTTCTGGATGATCAATCTCCCACAACTGGTACACAGTTTTATATACGCCTCTCAGATTTGCAACAGAGGTCATCTAGAAATGGGACAAAAGCCGCTCGTTATTTTGTGTTTTTAAAAAAAAAAAATTTAAAACGCAAACAGTGGATTGGAAATCCGGACAAATATATACGAGACTGTATGTTTGTCCGGGATTTTAACCCACTGTTTTGGTGTACATACGTGCGGTTTTGACCTACTTCTGATTTCCGAATAATTTCAATTTATTGGGTTATTATTAGGTCTAGCCATATCGCATGTGAAAACGTTTTATTCCAACTCTTCACCGAGTCTTCACATTGTGTATTCCAGTATTTCAGACCCTTCACGAACAATACCCCCACTACCCAAAAGGCGACTGGGCAGAAGTCGGCCGCCGTGGGCACGCGCACTAACGTGCGCGGGCCCACGGCGGCCGACTTCGGCGCAAAGGCACGTTAAAGACCAACCAAACAATCTGGACAGCCCTCTCTGTCGTCCACACAGGGTACATGGCACTGTGATCGCCAACAAGGTACACACTGATACCTACCGCCCTTCTAATGCCCTCCGCAGGCACAGGTACTTCCATCTGCAAGAGGCGTAGATTCTCATGAGCCCCTGCAGCTGCAGGGGCCCATGAGAATATAGGCCTCTTGCTGGTAAAGTGTGACAATTATTACTTCTTCTCCTGCTGGTGAAAGTCGACACTTCTCTCACCTTTGTTCCTTGGATGGTGGAAGTTTTTAGGGTTGAAACTAGCCACCGACCAATTCGTCACAAGGGATCACTCTACCTACTGTTCCCTCGGTAGCTTCCCTTGTTCATGGATTATCGTCCCTGCGCTGGGGTTTGACAAAGTAGCGTGGGACAATGGCGTAGCAGTGTGACTTTTGGGTGTATTGTGAAATCGCCGCGCGGTTGTGCTGGTTTTACTGATGTCTATTCTTTCTTCTTTGACGACTCTCAGTATTTTCTGTAGCACTCACTATCTACAGTGGTTACATTATTTTACGTAAGCTAGAGAATAAGCAACAGATGCATATTTATCTGTGTAATTATTACACTTGCCGCCCCTTTCTGTTACGAGTTGCAACATTCATTTCCTCTCACAACCTCACAACGAGTAAATATCAGAGAGAGAGAGAGTGTGTGTGTGTGTGTGTGTGAGAGAGAGAGAGAGAGAGAGAGAGAGAGAGAGAGAGAGAGAGAGAGAGAGAGAGAGAGAGAGAGAGAGAGAGAGAGAGAGAGAGAGAGAATCAATGAATCAATGAATCAATGAATCAATGAATCTTTATTTTACAACGGTAAAGATATTAACAATGCCAGAGGCAATGTCATTTTTCAAATCTGCCGTTGCTACATCTACAAACACAACAATTACATTACATTAATACATGTACAGGACGAACGCCTACGGTGTGTTGGGGGAGTTGGAGCAATGGTAAGGGGAAAAAAAAAAAAAAAAAAGAGCAACAACACAGCAGCACTATACATACACAGCAGTAGAATGGGTACATTACTAACAATGATATCTACGTATAGAAAGCAAAGCTTGAAGATAGTTATGGCTGCGAAGAGAGAGAGAGAGAGAGAGAGAGAGAGAGAGAGAGAGAGAGAGAGAGAGAGGGGGGGGGGGGCAGGTGAGGGTTGGGGGCTGGAGGGGGACAGGCGTGGGGTTTGGTCGCCATCCAAAAGACACCTACAACAACAACCGCTCAAACAAACAATAAGTTTATATTTACAAGTATTCTGTGTTCTCCTCACTCTCTCCTCTTATTCTCATGTTCTCTTGTTCCAAGTCATACACCAATAATATGTACTGTTTCATTTTTCTACTTGAAGCATTTTCATTCGGAAGGTCTACTGCAAATACGCTTTCAAAAAATAAAAATAGAAAAAGACGCGTTCATATTGAACGCATCTTTTTCTATTTTTATTTTTTTAAACCGTATTTGCATAAGAGCAGAAACTCGCTTTGTGTGCTAATCAATGGTTGCTAAATTGGGTGTCGCTGTTATTCGGGTTTGCTACAACCTTGTCTGTGTGCGGGCTGTTAGCTTTGTCATTGAGACTGCAAACTGTAAACACACTCTCTCTTTTTCTGTGGTTCTTAATGCCTCCTCATCCTCCCAACCTGCCTTCTCTTTGCTCACACACACACACACACACACACACACACACACACACACACACACACACACACACACACACACACACACACATTGCATCTCGTTTAAAGGAGCAAAGAAATAAATGATGGATGGATGGATGGATGGATGGATGGATGGATGGATGGATGGATGGATGGACTGACGGACTGACGGACGGACGGACGGACGGACGAATGGATGGATGGATGGATGGATGCATGGATGGATTTTCTTCACACTTCATGAATGTTCTTTCGGTTTTGGTCCCCTCAAACAAAGAACAAGGGGGAGAGGGGGGGGGGGGAGGGAGAGAGATTTGAATGAATGAATGAATGAATGAATGAATGAATGAATGAATGAATGAATGAATGAATGAATGAATGAATGAACGACTAAGATTTCCCCAGCCTTTTGCTTTTTATTTCATTTCTCAACAACGCGAATCTAGCTTAATAAAAAGCACCTCTGCACAGCAGACTGTAAGTTCTGGCCTGTACTCTGTGGGCACATTGTACTGAACTCTATACGCTATCCTTTATGAGCACACATAAGCCAACAGAAAAACTCTTATTGCGAGGGAGTACCACATCCTATAAATACCTCACTGTAAAACAACCGAACACTCTCCGAAGACCTCAATAGAAAAATCACAAGATATATATATATATAGATATAGTGTCTCAAAGAGGGATAGATCCTCATGAGCCCCAGCAATTGCGAGAGCTCATGAGGATCTATACCTCTTGGAGACGTCTGTGGTGACACAAAAGGCGCGTGCTACATATGAGAGCTGTAGAGTTGTCACGTCAGTGACCGGCCGTATTTTACCGTGAGTGTGTCATGGTGTTCTGCCGTCAATAAGCTTATACCTCCGGGATCGATCCGAGGACCAGGTTTTATTGGATTCTGTCGAACTGACTGGATTAGGGGAGAAGAGAAGGGTGTTGAGGAAGTTGTGAGGGAGAGGAGAAGAGAAGTGGGTGGGTAGTTAAAGAAAAAGAAGTAGAAGGAGAGACAGAGAGAGGGGAGGGGGCGGGGGGGGGGGGGGGGAGAGAGAGAGAGAGAGAGAGAGAGAGAGAGAGAGAGAGAGAGAGAGAGAGAGAGAGAGAGAGAGAGAGAGAGACAGATAGACAGACAGACAGACAGACAGACACACAGACAGACCGACCGAGAGAGAGAGAGTGAGAGAGAGAGAAAGAGAGAGAGAGAGAGAGAGACAGACAGACAGACAGACAGACAGACAGACACACAGACAGACCGACCGAGAGAGAGAGAGAGAGAGAGAGAGAGAGAGAGAGAGAGACAGACAGACAGACAGACAGACAGACAGACAGACCGACCGAGAGAGAGAGAGAGAGAGAGCGAGAGAGAGAGAGAGAGAGAGCGAGAGAGAGAGAGCGAGAGAGAGAGAGAGAGAGAGAGAGAGAGAGAGAGAGAGAGAGAGAGAGAGAGAGAGAGAGAGAGAGAGACCACCATCACTAACACCACCACCACCACCAACGATATCTTCACCACCACCACAACACCACAACCACCACAACAAGCACAAGCACAAGCTTCAAGCACAACAAGAGCAGCAGCATCAACAACAACAACAACAACGGGGAATTACAATTTTACAGCCATACTTGTTTTGCATTTATTGGTGTCCAGAGAGTACACGGCATCATCAGAAGGCACGCAACTAATCTGGCACTACCCTTGAACTATCAAGGCGAATCCTTTTTCCGCCAACAAGGTTATCAAAGATAAATTTGATATTTGCCACCTGCGCATTCTTTCTTACCATTCAGCAGCCTAACTTAGGAACCATCTACTCTTTAGCTATTACATCCTGAGGCTGATTAAAAAAGATTGCTTATTGTCCTATGGAGGCTACATTACAGAATATGAGACCGATCAACCGTTCTAGTTCTAGTTCAAGGGTGGTGCCAGAATAGCTTGGCGCCTCAGGCGCCAAGCTATTCTGGCACCACCCTTGAACTATGATAATCAATTTTTTTTCAAGCAATATTGCTTAAGGCGCCAAGCTATTCTGTCACCAATCCAGACCAAAAAGGTGACTGCCAAGCGTGTAAAATGCAAAGAAGTACCCAACGGAGAAAGAAACTCGCTTAGAAAAGACGGGTACAACACAATTTATTAATATTTCGGGTAAATACCCTTTGTCAAAATAGACAAACAAACAAACTGAGAGATTAGCCGCTACTTATCTTCATTCGCAGAAAGAATGTGGCAACCACAGGGGTCATTTTTCTTGCGGATGAAATGGTTGCAATGAGTGTGAGTTTATGTTGCTCTTTTGTCCTCGCCGTCAAGAAAAAAAAAATAACCTGGATAACTTGTATTTCAGTTTCTTCTGACCTCGTGAAGAAGACACATTCTTTCTGCGAATGAAGATAAGTAGCGGCTAATATCTCTGTTTGTTTGTCTATTTTGACAAAGGGTATTTACCCGAAATATTAATAAATTGTGTTGTACCCGTCTTTTCGATTCTGTCACCACCCTTGAACCATCATGGTCAAATTTAATTTAAACATTAGCCTATCAGGATGAAAATGGTTAATAATCTACCTAATGTTCCTTTTTTTATTCTCCGAGAAGACATGAAAAAAAAAAAACCCCCGTCTCTTCCCTGATGTTATTTTTACTCTCTCAGAAGCCGTTGGCGCAATAGGTGCTGGGCGCAGGATATTCTTTATTGTTATTATCTTTGCAGCCACTCATAAGTTCCCGAAGATAACGATCCAATTGGCAGTGTATCGAAATTCGAACTCCCGTGAAATTGCTCCTGTATGACACATAAAACCAGGCTGCGTTTGTGCGCCGGCATGTTTATTTCTGTGATGTTAATCTTGAAAAGGCGCGAGGAAAGGGATCCAGTCAGCAGTAAAACCTGGTGTCGAATTTGGATTCGGTTCTCTTGTAGACATAGTAGATCTTAGCGCGGAAACATGTTACGCCTAAGATGTATACACAGATGAGAATGTACAGTAACGACAAAAGGCACAGATCATCATGAGCCCCTGCAGGATGCGGGGGCTCATGAGGATCGGTGGCTCTTGCGGATGAAATGGTTGCAATGAGAGAGTGGTACGACAAAGTGTGAGTTTATGTTGCTCTTTTGTCCTCGCCGTCAAGAAAAAAAACTAACCTGGATAACTTGTATTTCAGTTTCTTCTGACCTCTTGAAGAAGACATTAACTCATTAGAGACATGTCGTATTCGGATACTCCCTTTTAAGCGCGTAACCGTATGCGGAACGCCCCGAATGAGCTAAATGCGTTTAAAATGCAAAGTGTTACAATTGTATCATTCCATTCAGTTTTTGTTCGCCGTTTCGTTGGGTTTTTTTTTTCTTCTTTAAATCAGTGTAATTATTTTTTGGGTGCAGAGTGCTGTTGGTGCTTTCAGCAAACTATATTTTTGCTGCAGACGTCATCAGTTTATGTGCATTTGTTGCACAAGATATAATGTGTTTGCTCACGTCAGTTCAAAGCCAATAAGGTACCGCGAAACACAACATTTTTATAGCTTATTGTGAAGTTATTGTTGCATTTAGAAATGTTGCGATGTTTAGTGTATAAATTATGCAGATGACCAACTGTTTGCTCTCTAAACAGCCGCGATCTCGCAAGGGACAATAAAGTACTAGCTGATAGGCCCGCCCTCTACCCCTCCACCCCTTCCCTATGTGCGGCAGATACAGTGAAAGTTAACCGTTGGTTTTGGAATAGAAAATGAATGAATGAATGAATGAATGAATGAATGAATGAATGACCCAACAACAACGAACGGACGGACGATATAAAAGAAAGAACGAAAAACAAACAAATGAACGAAGGAACGAATAAGCGAACGAATGAATGAATAACCCTTTGAGCTCCCTGGATTGATACTGACTCTCTTCAGACGTGTTACGAACTCTTAGCATTATTGCCTCGTGCCAGTCTTTTTATACCCCACGTGATGTATGTAGCGCACAGACACAGAAAAATACACTTTTCAGTCAATGCGAAAGTGTCTGATCTCGACCCTGCAACTTTCGGAACTAATTTTCTCATATCGTAGAGATCGAACCGTAGGAAGATCACGACGTACCGTCAACGCTGAAACGGTATGCAGCTTAATAGCGAAAGACGAAGGGTAGTGCCTGATTAGCTTGGCGCCTGATAGGAGCCAAGCTAATCAGACACTACCCTTGAGCTATCGTGGTCCATCCGTCTGACAATATTGGCGCTGGGAACGAAAGTGGCATCACGTACGAACACTTTCATGTTGTCGCTTCATGAATATGCAGGAAGGCTAAACGCGAAAGAGCCAAGTGGAGAGGCGGGGAGAGGCAGGATTCACTACACGCTGGTGCAATGTGTAAAAAGGGATAGAGCGCTGTCAAATAGTCAGCCAAATGCTTTGAAAGTCAAATGGGGAGTTGTTGTAGTGATTAGCAGAGCGGGTAGGGATGGGTGGGTGGGTAAGTGTGTGTGGGGGGGGGGAGGTGAGGGGGGCGGGGGGTGGGGGGTGGGGGGGGGCAGAGTCGGTGTGGTGAGATATGTGTATGTGTAACGGAAGGGGGGGGGGGTTAGGGGGGATTAGGGGGAATGATGGGAGGGGGGATGATGTGGGGGGGGATGATGGGGGGGATGGGGGGATGGCGGGGAGGGGGGGTTGTGTGTATATGTGTGTGCGTGCGTGTGTTGCGCGCGCGCGCGCGCGCGCGTGTGTGTGTGTGTGTGTGTGTGTGTGTGTGTGTGTGTGTGTGTGTGTGTGTGTGTGTGAAGGGGCGGAAGAGAGCAAATGAGGGGTGTAGTGTTTTAAAGTGGGAGGTGGATGCGGAGGGGTGAGGGTGAGGGTGGCGTTGAGGGCAGGCAGTGTATAGTCGTGTATATGTAGTATAGAGAGGTACATTGGGTGTGGAGTAGTGGGTATAGTAGAGTATATGTGTGTAGGGGGGGGGGGAGGAGGGGGAGGTGGGGGGAGATAGTCCTGGGTGGGGTGGGTTGGGGGGATAAGAAGTTGGAGAGAGAGACAGACAGTCAAAATATGTGGCTTAAAAATGGGGGAGGGGGGGGGGGGTTGTATTCCTGCAGCACGCTAATCCCATTCAAGTTGCTACAATGTTTACTCACACAAGTCTCTACGGAAGCGAAAAACGAGCCACAAAAAAGGATACTGATTATATTATTTAGAGGGAGGGAGGGAGGGAGGGAGGGAGGGAGGGGAGGGAGGGAGGGAGGGGATATATGGAGTGGACATACAAGCCTGGTCCATCCCCCACCCTTACCTCTCCACCCGAAAGCCCCCTCCCCACATCCTCGCCCCTTATATTTGATCTGCACCAACAAGTCCGTGAACTTGAATACATAAGTAGCTTTTTCCAAGCCAACACCAAACGCCGGGTAATGGGTCAACCATGATAGTTCAAGGGCAGTGCCGGATTAGCTTGGCGCCCAAGGGCGCCAAGCGAATTCGGCACTGGCCTTGAACTATCATGGTCGACTCGTGTGCTCGGCTTGAAGCTTTCACAGTCCACCCATTTGCATGGCTTGAACAGTAGGATCCCCACAATTTCAGCCAACAGACGATGACGAACTTCCGTTGTCCGATGGCTGTGGACATGAAGGTGGTCTAGAAGCGGTGTGTGGTGTCTGCATCTCTTTCCGAGGGCTTACACGGTGCTCAATGTGGCATTGATCAGTTTGTGCAGTATAAAATATTAATACAATTGCATGAGGGAGAGAGAGAGAGAGAGAGAGCCCCGGCCGTGTCCTTCATTACAATTGCTAATGGCCTCCGTTGCCTGAATTGCTCTCCCCAAACTTTGCATAACAGAAAGAGAGAGAGGGAAAGAGAAAAGAGAGGCAGGGGCTGGCTCTTCAGTTGCCTGGAGAGTTCTAGTGGGAGTGGGAGGGAGTCAAGAAGTCGCTGGCTTCTTTGGACACTGACCACTGGAACCTTATTCAAAGTCGGAGAGGTAGACCTTACTGACACTGCATGTCCGATGCAACGAGTCAGCTTTCGGTCTGCAATCTTACTGAACATAAGACGAAAAGCTATACCTCACATAAACGCTCCTGTTTTGCTGTGTGAGCGAGCTTTATAGGTCCGACTGCTGGCCATGCACTTGTCTATTCAATGGTGTGTTTTTTTCCCCGGGTACATCTGAAGTTGCATCACACCTGCGTTACATGGATGGATTTCAAACACCTGGCAGACTCCACCCATTGAACAAGGTCGCGGGTTAAGTCAGTAACAGAAGAAAGATCACCAAACGACGACTGTGTTGTAGTTGAAAAGCTGGATACGGATGTGGATTTTTCATGATTTTCCTCGAGATGTTTTGCGCAATCACGTGTTTTTTTAACGTTTCACAGCGAAAACTTAAATCTATCGTACTGAAGACAGACGTGAAACGTTGACAAAAGAATGTTGACTGAAACAAAAATGGTGAGACTTGAAAAGTTATGACTGCTCTTTTCATGTGTCAACATTTCCTTTTTTATTTTCTAAAAGAACAAGTCAAAAAGTGGAGAAACGTGAAATGAAAACAAGTCCGAGAACTCTGTGCGCTTGCCGGTGCTCGGTACAACGTTTGTCGTCTGGCGCTACTGTGGTCCGGGTGTCGTCTGCTTGAAGCATTGTGACGTGAGGTGATGGATGATTGTCCTGGCAACACGTACGACAACCTCTGGGGAGAGGGAGGAGTTGCGGGCCTTTTGTGCTGCTCGCGGGATAACACACGACGTACTCATGGCGCGACCGACAAATACGCCCCCTAGCGGTGTGCAGGTAAGGATATAAATGTATCCTGTCCTTTTCTGTTCTGTCATGACTTTGAGGTGAATGATCAACCTTGATGGCCTTTCCACACTGGTTGTCTCCGTCGATTCGCTGCGCTGACAAGCGCAGCGAATCGAGGAAGACAACCAGAGTGGAACTTTCAACTTGCCCAGACCGACTTGCGGGTGGATGTCATAGTGTGTGTGTGTGTGTGTGTGTGTGTGTGTGTGTGTGTGTGTGTGTGTGTGTGTGTGTGTGTGTATGTGTGTGTGTGTGTGTGTGTGTGTGTGTGTGTGTGTGTGTGTGTGTGTGTTTGTGTGTGCGTGTGCGTGTGTTTGAAACGGCTTTTGTGTGTTTACCTGCGTTTTCACCCCCAAGTATGCACACAAGCTTTTCAAACGTGTAGATGTGTTTGCTGGTCTGTGTACTGGGTATTTGCCACTAGCGCCGACGGTAAACAGCGAAAGTAACACACATTATGGATCATTACACAAGCCTAGGCTTTCATGAGCCCTCGTTTAATTTTTTAATTTTATTGTTGTCGTTTTCATGGCTGGCTTTGCTCCGCGTTTAGTAAGCATGCTTCTTTCTTCGTTGTGTTATTCTCTGAATTCTGCAGGGTTGGTTTTCATCTTTTTGGTGTGGACAACGTTTAGAGTAACTGTCTTCTCCCTTGTGTGTGCAGACCTCGGTATTATTTGCTGTCAGTAGTGCTTTTTGTCGGGATGAATTCTGTAGAAACTCTCTCCGAAAAATTTCGATGGCAAATTCGGTCATCAGATATATCGATCTCCGGATTTATTGAACACAAGTTTTGGTGCATTGCGAGTTTAATATAAGTGGGGTTAACTTATATTTCTTTAAAAGAAAAATTGTCAAAGTTGATTTAAAGTGAAGTATTGCCTCTTTAAATCTTTCAGCCACGTCTTCTTAGTATGAACAGATGCCTTAGGCTGAACCTTGTGCATACGACAGGTGGATAAACTCAGCGTGTTTGCAACAATGTGTGAACAAGGACAGGTTCTTCCAGGACATGATATCAAATTGTGCCGGAAAAAACAGTCTTCGTGGGTGTTCAACATACTGGGTGACAGCGGCCGTAGCCCCTCCCCCACCCATATACCCACACAAAAAATAAAAATAATAATGAAAAATAAAAATAAAACATCAACAAACAACAAAAAACAAACCCAACAACATCAGCAACAAAACAAACACAAACCAAACCAAACCAAAGCAAAAACAAACAAACAAACAACAAAACAAACAACAACAAAAAAAACCGTATAACCTCATTCGTGAAAACGTATTGACTCATTTTTGACGTACTGCATACGGATACGCGGCAAAACATTCGTGACGTGTAGCATATGGATACGCGGCACAGCCGCATATCCGTATGCGGCACGTCACGAATGAGTGAAAACATTTAGCTTTAATCCACCACAACGGAAGATATATCGACCATAACAGTTCAAGGGATCGGCCATGATAGTTCATGGACAGGCCATAGCAGTTCTTGAATAAGCCTTGGCAGGTGACGATAGGCGCCAAGCTATTCGTGCCCTTAAACTATCCCCCGAACTTGAACACACTTTGTTCTACGCAGCTGCCTAAGATGCCAAATTCATTATAAAGTAAACGCAAACGTTGCTTATACACATTGTCATGGGGAACAGCAAAACATCGTACTTTTATCCTGTAATTCTTTTACGGTATAACCTACTTAGAGCATCCACCCTTTTTATGTCCCTAGCGCTCCCGGAGTATTCTCAGCATTGCATAAAACTGTTTGATGAATATCAACACCTGATATAATATATATAAAATGTGTGATAATACCTCCTAACGAGTGGCTACGGTTGTTACTGATTTCGTTCATAACTGCGTGATTTCATCATTTTGTGTCCGTGTTATCGACGAAGCGTATGCGCCGCTCAACTCCACCAAGCGTCAGAGCCGAGGTAAGAGCTGTGTATAGCTCCAAATCCAGGTCCTGGAGCAAAACAGAAAGTAGCTGGCGATCTGATTTCCTTTTGTAGGGCTATATCACAGTCAAGTGTCTTAATTAATCTGTCAGTGAGTGAAACATGCAGCTATGCCCGGAAATCAATGTAACAGGTTTGTACGGTCACCGCGGTCGCACAGTTAGATAATTAGACAGATGCTCTCTCAAGAAAACTATTGAAGATCAAAAAGTGTCAAAAATCATTTAAGCCCACCATTTAGGGGTTATATCAACAATGGTCTGTAATGACAGGTGATTTCTCACAAAGGTGGTGGCTCGAAGCAGCTTCTACTGTAGTAATAGTTTGTGCTTTTATCCGATTCGTGTTCGTAGTAAGGGTTTCATTCAGCCCCGACACACCACAGCAAGACATGGATCGAGCATGATAGTTCAAGGGTGGCGCCAGAATAGCTTGGCGCCAATAGGCGCCAAGCTATTCTGGCACCACCCTTGAACTATCATGCTCGAGCTGTCTAAGTCTAGAATTGTAATACAGTCCTTCAGAGGGCATTTTCAAAATTTGGGGATTTCTCTCCTGGGCTAGAATGTGTTCACTTTATTTTATAAACAAGTAAGCAGCATGTATGCTTTTAACCACTGTTTTCCTTTTATCAAGAGTGCTTATAATCACAGTCAGCGAATTGTGAGAGATTTAGGTGTGAAAGTGTTAATTTTGCACCCAGGCGAAGATAGGTTTATTTTTTATCGCGACCAGCTGTACGCAGTTCAGACAAAGCTGGCGCGGCTGGTCACACTTTCTCTGCACTAACTCCGCGGGATCGATTTGTCTTGAGCGTTAGTATCAATCTGACAAAACACATCAGCCGCAGTAGGTGTGGGTCAATAAGCTGACTAGCACTGATTTTAACTCTTTCCAGACGTGCTGCATCCGAATACGCGGCTGTAAGCCGCGTATCCGGATGCGGCACGTCTCGAATGATTTAAAGACACACGACTGTTCAGATTTTTACTCATTCAAGGAGTCCCCGCGTCAATAGCTCCCCGGCAATGCTATACGACACTTTTGCACTGGCAGCTATTAATGAGGGTCACCTTGAACGAGTAACGTCATACAGCGGCTGACTAGCGCAACGTTTAACATTATTAGACTTCTTGTGCTTCCTTTCCACCGTAAGGTAAGAGGTAGGTATGGAAACATTACTCATAGTGCATCGTAGACCAGTGATCATAGATGTAGATGCACAGGAAATCATTTGGTGTGTTTAGATCAGTGGTCACTGGTCTAGGGCGCACAGTTCTCTCACTAACACAGTTTTTTTTTTTTTTTTAAAGTCTCCCGCGAAGTGAAGGATATCCCTCAACCGATTCACTTGTGCAAACCTCATGGTAAATCCAGTCATTGCCGAGAAGAAGTGAACAGCATAAAAGTGCAAGAGGTATAGATACTCATGAGCCCCCGCACATGCGGGGGCTCATGAGGATCTATGCCTCTTTGCTGAAACCACTGTTTTGGTCCATGTTCTTTGGAAGATTCGGGCTGTTTCAGGCTGCCGAGAAAAAAATGAGCACCACCCAAGTGCAAGAGGTATAGATCCTCATGAGCCCCCGCAAGTCTATACGTTCCCACTGGCACATTGGCCAAGGCTGCACATTGGACCTCCACAGTGAGATATTTTGTATCATAATTCCTAGATCACCCACACTGTAGTGGCCTCATTGCCCTTTGTTTACTGTAAACAAAATGTCATCATCACACAAGCTCCTGTCTCATTTTTGTTGCTGTGCACCTTTTGTTTACCAAGAGAAGTTGTCAGTTTTGAACGAGCAGACAGATGAATTGTTCCCTCAGGCACATGCCCTGAACCTGCGGCTTACCCTCTCGTGCTTATGGAGATTTTTCGTATACTTTTTTTTCCCCCAGTCTGGTTGTGGTGCGTTTTAAACTGTCATCCGGTTACTTTATTGAAGTGAAGGGTGTTGTTGATACGTTTATGGGAAAACTGTGACCAAAAACTTTTCTTTTTTTGCGTGTTAAGTGCCGTTAGAAATCTGCGGTGGAGCTGTTTTGCTTTGCCGCGGATCTCTCTCTCTCTCTCTCTCTCTCTCTCTCTCTCTCTCTCTCTCTCTCTCTCTCTCTCTCTCTCTCTCTCTCTCTCTCTCTCTCTCTGTGCCGCCGTGAGATGGCCTTAGTTGCTTGTTCTGCGTTAAACCCAAATAACTAACTAACTAACTCTCTCTCTTTGCGTGCTATAGCTTAGCAAGGACATGATTGAAAAAAGGTCATTGAAGGTACCTAATTATTTATCCTTGAAAAATAAAATTTCGTTTTATTTCTCTCCCCCCCCCCTCTCTCTCTCTCTCTCTCTCCCCTCCCCCCCACCTCTCTCTCTCTCTCTCTCTCTCTCTCTCTCTCTCTCTCTCTCTCTCTCTCTCTCTCTCTCTCTCTCTCTCTCTCTCTCACACACACACACACACACACACTGGGGGACTGGACTGCTTCATTAACTCATTCGAGACATGCCGCGTATCCGGAGGAGGCACGTCTCGAATGAGTTAAAAATGTGACAAGCGAACGCAAACTCTCTTTTGTGAATAAAAGAGTTTCTGCGTCAGTATTTGATAATGGAGATATCCCTACTACAAACGCAGCATCGTCATTCCTTCTTAAGAGCCACGACTGTATGTCTAGCACCTTTCCCTCCTGAATCCCCCTCTTCCGGCGACCATTACGCACACATCCACTCACCTTTGACCCGTGTGACCTGTGTGACCGTTCAAGCCAGAAAGGCCAAGAAAAAATCTCTACAACATAACAAAGTACAAACGAGGACATTATATATTCTCTGAAGTACACGACTGCTCACACCTGACCTCACAGACAATATCTTACTTAGCTTTCAGAGATCATAGCGGGTCACGTTAGTTCCCGCAAGGTCACGTAAGGTCAGGTCACAAAGTTTGCGCCAGGTCACAGAATGTGACGGGTGTGTGGTGCACCGTCCCATATTTCTGACCACGGCTACCGAAGACTGGACACAGGCAATCAGCAAAATCCTGTCATATCTGCAAGAAGCATAGATCCTCATGAGCCCCCTTCCCCCCCCCCCCCCCCCGAGGCTGCTTGAAAAGCAGCCTGTGGGGGCTCATGAGGATCTATGTTTGTCTCGTCTGTCTCTAGGACATATTCACATCTGCGCGTGTACCCTTCTTGCGCCCACGCAGTCTGAAGACTGGACACGGGCAATTGATTGACCAAGAATTTGGCTTTACAGCGGAAAGATAGCAAAAGCTTCCATGTCTTGTGTATCACGTGATCGCTTCGTCTTGCATTCAATCAATATCTTGTCTATATGTACGCTGTTTTCAATATCTCATTTCGTGGAAATGTTACACGATAATCGGTTTGGTGGAAGCTGATCGGCCTGCGCTGATACGGCTTCACTGGGGAACTAAATTACAAGCAAACTACATGCATTATTTTTGCAGCCAAGCTACGACGTCAGGGCATGTACTGACGTAAAGTTTGTCGATGTTAACCCCTTACCTGTCAGTGATCGCAAATTTCGCGTCTGAAACTATGACACACTGAACGACATTCGCGTGAAGAACACAATGTAATTGGACCCCCCCCCCCCTCCCCCCTCCCCCCCTCCGACCCGCCCCCCCCCCCCCCAAAAAAAAAAAAAAAAAAAAAAAAAAGAAGAAAAAAAAAAAGAAGAAGAAGAACATAGGACTAGCAAGAGACATAAATCCTCATGAGCCCCCGCAAATGCGGGGGCTCATGACGATTTATGTCTCTTGCAGACGGTAGTAAGCGTTCGCCTTGCTTCGGCAGTTAAGAGGTTAACTCTCGGCCGGTCCATCTATTTTTTTTTCTTACCATCATCTCTGACGACCAGACCGTGAACAAGCGACCAGAAGACCGGAAGCGCCTCATGCATTACTCGGACAGTCAGGCAAGAGGGGCGACATGAAAGGAGCGACGGACACTAACTGGACACTGCGAGATTAGCCCGAAACAAGTACATGTAGTGCCCACCAGGATATTGAAATGCGAGTCAGCGTCTCGTCGCGGTCGGCTTTGCGCGTCAGACTCGGTTTCATCCATCTATCAACCTTGACACACTATGTACAGCAGGGCACGGATGGACCGTGATGGTGCAATGGCCGTGCTAGAATATCTTTGCGGCTTGGAGGTGCACCGTCTCATATATAACTTTTCTGATACAGATTGATATAATTGTTCTGGCGAAGACGGATATGACTTTTGTGGTGAAGATTGATATGCCATTTTCTGGTGAAGACTGATATGCCATTTTCTGGTGAAGACTGATATGCCAATTTCTGGTGAAGACTGATATGCCAATTTCTGGTGAAGACTGATATGCCATTTTCTGGTGAAGACTGATATGCCAATTTCTGGTGAAGACTGATATGCCAATTTCTGGTGAAGACTGATATGCCAATTTCTGGTGAAGACTGATATGCCATTTTCTGGTGAAGACTGATATGCCAATTTCTGGTGAAGACTGATATGCCAATTTCTGGTGAAGACTGATATGCCATTTTCTGGTGAAGACTTAACTCATCCGGGGCATGCTGCATCCGGATACGCGGCATGAAGCCGCGTATGCGGATGCAGCATGTTTGAATGAGTTAAAGCTTTTCACTATACTTTGACTTTCTGGAAATGCGAAACTCACCTTCTTGTAAAGGGCGAAGAACGTTTTTATTTCAGCGCCGCCAGATGAGAAAGCGTAGACTGTAAGCGATTTTGAAGACTGTAAGAAGTTTGACGAAGTTAGATTAGAAATTAGAAGTTAGAAGTTAGAAATCTGCAAAATATTTTCTGCTTCTTAATGTGCGTTCTATTTAAGATTGTGTAACAGGTCCGGATCTAGTCGAAATCTGAACTCCCCCGAGTGAACACTTCAATCTAATGCACAAAACCCGGCCACTTTCTTCCTTGTGGACATAAATAGTTAGACGGTCGCCCTATGACAGGTTGGATGGGAAATACAACACAGGGACCCTAGACTTGTAAAGGTAGGAGTCTCTAATCACTGTGCGTTGTGAATGTCTACCATCTGCAGTATGCATGGATCATCATTGGCTCTACGCAGAATACGGAGGCTCATGATGATCTACGTCTTGAACGCAGAAATTTGACCTAAGAAGTTTGCGTCTAATTTTCCCCAGACGAAAAACATCATCGTTTTTCGTGAACAGAAACTGCGTACGTTTCTCCAGACCCAAGGGGAGATCATTGGATCAGAGTTATTTGCTTTTCCTTAAAACCGCTTGTCGTCCACAAAAAGCCGTTGACAGTCTTCAGGCGAGAGCAGAAAGGTAAAGTCACGCAACGAACTGAGGCCTGGGTGATTTCCACAGACATAGATGAATAACGTCAAGCCACTCAGTATGATCGCAGCTTGACAACGTTTTGCTCTGTGGTTGCTCGATGTTGTGGAGCAGAGGATCTTTCAAGAACAAGGTAGACCAGCCCGACATTTAATCCTAACACAAACAAATTCTTGCGATCAGGACAGATTAAACCCTTCTGCTGCTTTCTGGCAGCTCGAAAGAAGATCGTCCACAATACAGACCCTTGTGGGTGGGTTGGAACATACACCCTTCCAGAAGCCAAACATCTGCAAGAGGCATAGATCCCCAGATCCACAAATGCGGGGGCTCATGAGGATCTATAGCTCTTGTTTTTTTACATCCGCATGGCCATTTACGTCCATGCGTGTGCGTCTAGGGTGGGGGAGATCAAAAGCGGCTGAGTCTGATGATGGGTAACAATATACGTAGGCTGTCACTTCAGTGCTAATCCCGAGAACATATCATAGACAGGCAGCCATGCTTGACGCTGCGACTCTCTTGCAGGAGTTGTTTGGGACGACATGTCGAGCAGTCTTTTGCCTTTTTTTTTTTTTTTCTTTTTCTAGCGCACTTCTGCGTATGAATGCACGGCTTGTTGGTGTCGTCGGTGACGTTTATATGTTTTATTTCTTTAAAAATTATATTATTATTATGATTATGATTATGATTATAATATAATAATAATACCGGTTATTATATTGGCGCTTTTACCCAATTCTGCGAATCGGCTCAAAGCGCCGCGAACTGAACCCAACACGCACGCTCACGTGACACATACACACATTCACTCTGAAAACAAACACAGTACAAGACAAACACAGGACATTCACGTGGTGCGAAGCGTCAGCTCAGCTACTGAGGTTTCGGAAATTTTGATCGCTTGTATTTGAAATTTATAAAGTGGCCGGAAACTGATACCAAAGTGGAGGAGGAGGAGGAACAGCCGGAGTACCCGGAGAAAGAACCCCCGACGGTCTGCCCGAATTAACGGTGACACTTACTAGAGGAGAAAAGTCCGACTCCGGAACTCGGTATCGAACCTCGCACCTTTAGTATTGGTGGCAGGCGACCTAACCAATGCGCCACGGACCGCATATTTTATACATTTTCAGAGTAGAAGAGACGTGGATGGTTTGTAATTAGACTCATGAAGCTGTCTGCCTCTTGCCGTCTGTTGGGTTCCATTTTATATCCGTGTTCCTTAGACGGATCAAGTTCTTTGACGCTGAATTTGCAAGGATTTCAGGGACAAAACTCGTGGGCAGTAGCAGCAAAGGTGTTAAACCTTTGGCTGTCGGTAGCGCTTTTTGTGGCGGTGATTCCTACAGGAATCACCGCGACAAAAAGCGCTACCAACAGCCAAATGGTTAAGATGATGAGAAGCAATCACAAATGACCTATCACATACCCAAATACCGAATGTCTACCTAATTCACTTGATCAGAAAATTTGATCGCTGAGACGATTTAAAAAAAAAAAAATTAAAAAGGTCTTATGTTATAAAGTTTTCCCTTGGCGGGATTAAGAAAGTATACTTATCTTAGCCGATCTATTAAAAGAACCCCTCTATGCACAAATGAACACGCACAACTGTGCCCCAAACCTGACCAAACAAGTGTGTGTAATGTACGTCAAGCGGGGAAAATGATGAAGACGGATCTCTTGTCTCTGGCCAAAGCGCGCCTTTAGTCATGCGATAGCTGTGTCACCCCTTCTCTAAGCTTTCAGCTTGCACAGTTGTATGCCTAACTCAAAATTACACCATGATATGAGGGGCAATTGGAGCTGATTTTTGTCTGCAAGAGGCGTAGAGTCTCATGAGCCCCTGCTTTGCAGGGACCCATGAGAATCTATGCCTCTTGCAGATTGAAAAACTATAGGTGAGTAACATAAAGTGCGCAGTCCCTGTCCCTGTGTGACTGAAAGGAGGGAGACTGCGAGAAAGTGAAAGCTAGCTTGTAAGGACTAAAAATGAAAGCGCTCGTGTTAACAGGAAGAAAATACTTACATGTAGCACCCAGCAGTCGCAGCTGTAGGCATTAGTTAAAAGAAAAAAAATCGTATGCATTCCATAATTATTCTCTTGTAATTCTGTACGGCACATGTTTCGTGTGGAGTCAGTTTCGTTACGGACCCCAGAGTTATTCACTCTCTTAAATATACTATCCCAAAGTTTACACGATCCAACTCTGTTCGGAGACGGATGAAATCAAACGATAATGGCATTGAGTGTCCTATGTGTCGTGTTAGAGCTGTGCAGACAAAACGTTTCAGCAACCGTGGTCGGTGGAACTATGAAGGTTGTGGATTTTGTGACGGGGGCCAACAATTCATGGGCATTGTTTTGAGACAGGCACAACAAGTACGTTGTTGGGACATTGACCGCATGATTATCTGACCTTTGGATGGGGGTGGGGTGGTAGTGGTTGTGTAAGGCTCTGAGCGGGTGGGGGCGACTTTGGTATCACTGACAGAAAGCTCCTGATTTTCTACAAATCCTCGGGACTTAGATATGTGGAACTGTGGTGTCCGGCATAAGTTTATTGCTACTACAGTCTACCCAGTTTCTGCCTCACAAGAGGAGATACTTGTTCATCCAGTTACCCGGTCGTGTGCATGTAACATGTTCACACAAAGCAGAAAGGATCAGGTGCAAAGCTAGATACTTCTTACACCCAATAAATGTCTTCACCCCTTTTCTGTCACTGGTCGCAAATTTGTGTTTCTGGTATCTGTGTTAACTCAACGCTGAAGACCCTCACGCGCAAAAGGAATGTGGACGTCTGACAAAGCACACCATCCGCCCAAGGAACAGAGATGCAAACTTGGGTCGGCAAGAGGCGTAGATCCACGTGAGCCCCCGCAGGTGCGGGGGCTCATGTGGATCTAGGCCTCTTGGAATTCGATTCTGTTCGTTGTGTGAAGGGGTTAAACTGCTATTGCCCTTTTCTCTGTAAAGCACGATTAATGGCTCAGTAGTGGCGCTATCATATCACTCTCTTTGTGCGCTTCTTTTTTTTTTTGGAAAAGTCTAACCTTGGCACAGTCATCATGTGAAATGCTCCACCCGACGTGTGCAAAATCGGGGCATGATCGTGTCAGTCACTCAATGAGGGAAATAAAACTGTGGAATCTCCGTACGGAAAAAAAGTTGTTTAGTTGTCTGGATTAACTCATTCGAGACGTGCCGCCTCCGGATACGCGGCTGGCTTATGCCGCGTATCCGGAGGCGGCGCGTCTCGAATGCGTTAAACGCCACGCAATTAGCAAAGACTATCTCACGGAGAACGGTTTGGCGGAAACGATATGGAATTTATACTGACATCTAGACCAAAAAGATACATGACGAGTATGTAAAATGCAATGAAGTATCTAATTCTAACCAAGTAAAATAAAAATAAACAAACACTGTTTCTCCTTGATACTCTTAACCCCTTCGCTGCTAGTGATCTCGAATTTCGCGTCTGTATCCACCTGACCGACATTCGCGTGAAGAAGACACAGTAAGTTGAACCAAAACTAGGCATAAAGAACACAGGACTATAAAGAGACATAAATCCTTCTCCTCTCTAAACCACCTTCGTGGTGGACAAAAGACGTTAAGCCCTAAACGTTTAACGTTTACCATATCTCATGTTGACTTCATGTTGATATGTCTAGACAAAGCTGCTAAAGATGGGGAGGGGTGGTGGTGGAGGGGGGGGGGAAGGGGTGCGGCGGGGTTTGGGTGGGGGGGGGGTATTTAGTGGCGTATAAACTGCACACTATTTTTGTATATTTATTCTTCATGTCTGTTCTAGATGGTTTATTTATTTGCATTTTACGCCTTTCCTAACATAGAGAACATAAGAAACATCAGCATATACATGGGGTATGTATGTCTGACGGGGTATGGTAGACATTATGCGAACAAGCAACCACACAAACGCGGATGTCACGGTGCATTGGTGTCCATTTATCCCGCCTGAAGTCCCGTCGCGATGCAATTTAGACCCGCCCGTGTGCCTTCCTGTCTTGTCAACAACTGGGTAGAACATTGAGCACCGAAAAAAAAAAAAAATTCTGAACGTTGGAATAGTCCTATGAAGACTACATACAACTTCAGAAGTTAAATCAACAGTGATCTTATACTGGCGAGCGAAAGAAATGCGACATTTTTGGAATCATCGGAAACACTTTAGTGTTTCCGATGATTCCAATAATGTCGCATTTCTTTTGCTCGTCAGTATGCTTGAAATTATCAAAACTATTTTACGTGTGGCATTTTGCCAGACAGATTAAGCGCTGAGCGGCAGCCAGTTTGATTTCATTCTTCCTGTATTGCGTCTGTAACTTCAAACCTGCGTACATGACGCACTGCAGCTCTATTTATTGTGAAAAGCGACATTTTCATTGTAATACAATCAAAATGTCGCTTTTCACAAAATTGGACTTAGTTTTTTTTTTTTCCTTCACTGTACAGAATTGTCTTCTATCTGCAAAGGGTTTCTACTGCGCCGATAAGAAAAACAAGCAGAAGAAAAACAAGAAGTGCTGAAAATGCTCGCCAAACCTTCTACTTTTGCCAAGTCCTTGTATCGGAGCAATAGGCCCTGGTCTGACTTGTGCGTTCTATTCAGCGCGGCTCGGGTATTCACACCCGGGCCCGTATCAAGGCTTTCAGATCTGGGTAGAACGCCGGCCAAGTGAACAATGAGGCACAAGGCAGCGCTGTAGGGTGGGTTGTGAATTGTGAATCGCAGCCATTATCCATTCCTTGCAGGCTCGTTCACATTTTTAAGAATCGTCAGCTGTTCGTCTCGTCGGTGATGGATGGAACATGATAGCTGATGGGTGGTGCTTAGTCATCTGGGCGCCTTAGACGCCCAGATGACTAGGCACCACCCTTCAGTTGTTACAGTCAGCAAGGTTCTTTGGCCTTGTGTTGCGAAACTCTGTGAAGTGATGCCGCCTTTACCCTTTGCAGTTTTTGCAGGTCATCATCTATTCAGCCACGAGAGCCGTGCTCTTTTGCAGTCCAAATCGGGTTGCTGGTCTGCGATTGAAGACCTCGTGGCTATGTGTACTGGACTGCTATTTGGGAGCTTTAGGCTTTAAGCCGTTAAGTCGCAAATCACGAACTAACACACATACAGTTTTGATATTTTCAAAAACCTGTCCTTGCCGCAATCTTTTTGCGTGAAACGTATTTTATGAATCTGCTTATGTGAACAGGTTATCTGGCTCTAAATATCACTGCTTTATGAAGGCCGAAGACAGTAAGTGCATTTTTGTGAAAATTAGAGTTGTATCACAAGAATTTTTTTTTGCTTTTCACAAAAACTTACAGGGCGGATCTGGACCTGGATATATACTGAGGAGCAAAAGAAATTCTGGAATCATCGGAAACACTAATGTTTCCGATGATTCCAAAAATGTTGCATATCTTTTGCTCCTCAGTATTTATACACCACATAAACCAAAGTTTGCCTGTAAACTGTAACGTTCAACATCTTATACCACCGCACGTAAGTTTTGGATAATTTCAAGTACCTCTCTCCCTCTCACTATCTTTTCGCGTCAGAAGTCTTTGCTGGTTTGACCTGGATGCCGCAACTTCTAGCACCTTACGCTGTTTTCCTTAGTCCCCACCCCTTTTCACGTCGCATGGACTTGACCTATTATGCGTGTTTGCGTGTCGGGCTATATGGCGATCTATATCCAAATACGCCCCGGTATATAATGCAGTGTACACACCGCTAGGGGAGACTAGATTTGCCCGGTGTTTGCTTGGGTAATAGGACGTGAGAGAATACGGATTTCAGGTGCTGGTAGTATGAACAAGTGACAGTTTACTTGTAAAGAAAAAATAAGGGGGGGGGGGGGGGCAGTGTGTGTGTGTGTGTGTGGGGGGGGGGGGATGATCGTAAAAAAGGAGAGAGAGATGGCTGACCGACTGACTACATGAATGAGTAGATGGATGGATGGATGAACGGATGTGTGAAGGAACGTACAAACGCAAAAACGAACGAACGAATCAAGTGAATGAATGAATGAATGAATGAATGAATGAATGAATGAATGAATGAGCGAACAAACAAACTAACGAACGAAAGAATGAATAAATAAAACTGCTATACTGAAATATGAAGTCCCTGAAGAAAAGAAATAAAGCACTTACGCACAATCGCGAAAGTTCACAGAAATTGAAAGAGGGAGAGAGAAAGAGAGGGAGAGAGAGGCCGGCGGGTGAAGGTTGAGGGATGGAGGGGGACAGGCGTCGGGTTTGGTCGCCAGCCAAAAGACACCTACATGGTTTTCATGACACCCCTATAGTAAATCTCACGCGTGTATGGTGTGTGTGTGTGAAGGCTGTCATTTGCTATTGTACACTGTGAAAAGGATGGGATGTATAGGCCTGTACAGTCGTTCCGCTGGATTCATTTTACGATGTCAGGTAATAATAATAATAATAATAATAATAATAATAATAATAATAATAATAATAATAATAATAATAATAATAATAATAATAATAATAATAATAATAATAATAATTATTATTATTATTATAATTATTATAATAACTATTATTATATTATTTATAATTGTATAATATTTCAAAGGTGGTGCATGAATAGCTTGATACCCGTAAGCGTCAAGCTATTCTGCCACCACCCTTGAACTATTACGGTTGATGGTCTACTGAATAGGCCAATTCGCATATTTTTGACTTTTTACTTTAGGGATCAATGTGTTATGTACTGTGGTTTCTGATGTTTACAGCTACCTTTGCTATAACCTTGATGTCACATCAAGCCTTAGGCTGAACCCAAACAGCATCCTTGGTTTTGGTAGCACAGTGACCACATTCACCAAATGGCTTAGCCTCATGCAGTGACAGGGCTCATGATAACATCTTTCGCAGGTTATATTGAGATAGATGATAGCCGATGCAAAGAGAAATCTTCTCCCTCCTTTTGATGAAGAACTTCAAAGTTTCATTTTAGTTTTAGTCTTTGTTAAAATCTCTTTCGAATTGCTATCCGTTTTAATTTATTGATGCCTAGGTATGGCTATACCTTCGACTTGTACTTAACTCAATTTCCCCGCCACACACCACAGCAAGATATGGCTCGATCAAGATAGTTCAAGGATGGTGGCAGAATAGCTTGGCGCCTATAGGCGCCAAGCTATTCTGCCACCACCCTTGACCTATCATGGTCGATCTGTCTCCCGAATTGTAATGGACAACTCCAAAATGTGGGTATTTTGTACCTCGGGCACAATGAGTTAAAATCTCTTTTGAATTATTATCGAGAGAGAGAGAGAGAGAGAGAGAGAGAGAGAGAGAGAGAGAGAGAGAGAGAGAGAGAGAGAGAGAGAGAGAGAGAGAGAGAGAGAGAGAGAGAGAGAGAGAGAGTTGGTGGTGACAGCTGGGCCCCAACACCACGATAGCATCTGGACCAGGACGGGTTGTCTGCCCTTCGGCTAAGCCCTCCACATTCAGACCCCTTCACCTTCCACAACCGTCACCAACCCACCGACACCACATCCCCTCCTCGCCTATCCCGCTTTCAACATTACCCTCTTGCATCCAAAAGAATCCCCGTTTCGCCTCCCTTGAAGTTACTTTCTCCAAACAAAAGACAGTACTAATCGCTTTATACGCGCTCTCACGACTTGAATGAGATAACTCATTCAGTCCAGACACACCCCAGCAAGACGAATCGACCATGATAGTTCAAGGGTGGTGCCAGAATAGCTTGGCGCCTATGACCACGATAGCAAGGGTGGTGCCAGAATAGGCGCCAAGCTATTCTGGCACCACCCTTGAACTATCATGGTCGATCTGCCCAAGGCTGGTGCCAGAATAGGTTGGCGCCCATAGGCGCCGAACTATTCTGGCACCACCCTTGAACTACCATGGTCGATCTGTCTCCTGCATTGTACTGCGATCCTCAGAGGACAACTCCAAATTGTGGTATTTCGTACTTGGGACACAATGGGTTAAACATGCTGATCTGTTAGTTTACATCTTACGACTGCTAACCATCAAGTCGAACATCACAGATCACTGTCAATTCATATAACATTTGATTGCCAGAAATTGCCGCTACTCCGCTACTAACACACCCATTTTAAAATGAGTTTTAAATTCGAGATGTGAGGCACCCGGCGGCGGATGAGACACGTCTCGGATGCGTTAATGCGTGACAGTAAACTGGAAAGGCTTACAACACATACAAGGAAAATTATACTGTAAGTAACTGCTTGCTGGAATTTGCAGTTCACCCACATGATTGTGGTATGTGCAGTTTACTTAGCCGGCTGAACAGCTGTCTGCCCCAACAGTTAACCTTTTTAGCGCCATACGCGCATTTCCCCCAATTTTGGACGTGCTACTTAATGACTATGTACCACGTGCAGGACTAAAGGTGGACTTCCAGGGTAGTGCAAGATTAGCTTGGCGCCTGAAGGCGCCAAGCTAATCTGACACTACCCTTAAATTATCATGGTCAATCAGTCTCCTGTTGTAGGGTGTTGGCGCTGAAAGGGTTAATACATGTAGCAGTGTTATGGTATTAGAATCTTCACGCTGTAAAACCGCCCGTACGCGTGAACACCACGCTGCACGGGTGCCTCTTTTCCTGTGCATGCGACTGACAATGGCCGTCACCCCATTTAAGGTTTTGACTCGGGTCTCCCCTGCCTGTCATCACTTAAACGACGCTCTAACAGAGCGAATCATCAATATCGCGAGGGAAAACTTTGCCTTGCGGCGGTGGACCAGTTCCGGTTGTTCGCTGCGACCTCAGTTTCATCTCTGGTGCAACTTCCGGTAGAGGATCGGCGGATAGAGTTCAAGAGTAGTGGCTGATCATCTTGGCGAGTCCTGACGTCAAGCTAATCAAGCACTATTTCTGAGTTGTCATTCTGCATTAACCCTTTGATTGTTACTGACGATACCGCTTGAAGGAAAAGACGCGTAAATTTAACCCCTTGTCTGGTAGAGACAATACCTCTCTGCGGAAAGGACGCGTATCTACGCGTCCTTTCCGCCGAGCGGTGTCGTCAGTACCAGTCAAAGGGTTAATCTCTCATGGCACTTTAGTACAGTGCGTCAGGGCAGGACTGGTCCGAACGGAGAAATAATTTCTAACTGCGGCGTGCGATGTGAAGACGCATCCTGCGTGTAACAAATTAATGGGCGGCTCGGGTGTTAGCGACCTCTATCCGCGTAACGCCCGCGAGGTGAGCGGTCTAAGGTTCCGATCGCGTGCCAGATCAGCATTAGGTTCAGTTAGATGACCGGGATGGCCCGGCCACAGCTGTCCACTTGTGACGCCTGTATATTCTTGTGAAGTTGCTGGAATGACCCGATGACCCCTCTCTGTCGTAAGGAACACACATGTAAATTGAATTAGTGCTTGCGAATGACAAAAGTCACTCATTCACAATGAAAACTACATCAAATTATACACCAGGTCAAATAGTCCCGTTTTGTGATAAATTTCGTTAGTTAGTTAGTTAGTTAGTTAGTTTGTACGTAGTTTAACGTCCACGGCGCCGAAGTGATAATGGACCGTCCTAGCCGGCGGGCTATGGGGAACAAGGATTACGTAGGGAGCTGAACACTGATCAATTCGGCTGTATTGCAACTGTGCCACTTTAATTTACCAGGACCTTATAACAGACATGCTATCTGAACAAGCTCGTTGTTTTTGACTAGACGAATAAATAAATTTCTTTCACAACAAAACAAAAGTCATGCTCTTTACCAGTGACCTATGTTTGACAGACGTTTTTACCTTTTGCGTGTCGGTAGCGGCTGTTGCTACTGACGATACCGTTCGGCGGAAAAGGCGCGTAGTTACGCGGTTTTTTTTTCTTCCGCCGAGCGGTATAGTCACTGAGTAACAGCCAAGGGGTTAGCTAATATTGTAACCCATTCAGCGCTGACACAATACAGGATATAGATCGACCATTGTAGCTCAATAGCGGCGCCAAGCTATGTGTGCAGTATCCTCGACCTGCGATTACCTCTGTGTCTCCTGAACTGTATATTGGTGTACTCATTATACAGCTTCCTCTTTTCGGGATTATCTATATTGCGGCCTCTCAGTGTAAGACTATAAAGCCTAAAAGGTGACAATGTCATTCCCCAGTCCTGTGTGTATTACTAGTACTGCGGTAGATAATTATGATGAAACTTCAAATCCCCTACTTGTGTTGGCTGCAATCCGAAAGATCGCTTTCTAAATCACAATAACTTTTCGCACTCTTACGGGAACTTGAGATATGAGAAAAGGCTCTTACTTATTCGAATACTTTTATGTCCCATTTTCTTCATTCCCAGCAACTCTACAATCCCTCGAGCTATGTCATACTCTGTCTACCCCCGACCACAAACGATAGTGGATCGTTCTGATCCTTTCTCTGTCACTAAGCACAAATCATGTCTCTAAGACCACCGCATACTAACTGAAAAAAAACAAACAAAAACAACAACATACACACACACACACACACACACACACACACACACACACACACACACACACACACACACACACACACACACACACACAAACACTGCCTTCCATGAAGTACAGCTATTACATAATTGAGGCCAGCAAGACGCTATTGTGGGGTTCTTAATCCTTTCACTGCCGAGAAAAAAAATTGAACACCAGCCAACCGCAAGAGGCATAGATCCTCATGAGCCCCCGCAGTTGCGGGGGCTCATGAGGTTCTATGCCTCTTGCTGAGACCAGTGTGTGTCCATGTTCATTGGACAGTTGTTGAGTGATTTCAGAAACTAAATATGCGTCGAGTGGCAGGGAAGTGTGGCTGTCGGTAGCGCAATTTCTCCAGGGATTCCTGCAGGAATCACCTGGACAACAGTCACTAGCGACACTTGCCTTTCGACTGTTAATGGTAGCCCTTTTTGTAGTGTTCATCACATCGACAAAAAGCGCTACCGACAGCTAAAGGGTGAAAAAAAAAAAAACCTAAGTCGAGAACACCTGGATATTAATTTTCACGTCAGTTTCTGGCAGTAAAGTGGTCAATAAACTTCATACTAATTACAGTTTTCTCACCCCAACTCTCTTCGTAACCCAGAAACTTTCGGCGAAACCAGGTGCTCTTTTCTCGTGTAGTCAATGGTCAGTGGACATGGTACGATGCCACGATAAACTAATGTCTGGAAGGCTGACTGACCATCGCTGAAACTGATAATAATCTTTGTTGTAGCGCGAGTATACTGTGAAGAATGTGACCTGCGAAGGCAAACGACAGTTGGGTCCATTTTTGCGAAATGGGAAGATTTTCATTGCAATACATGTTCAGTCGTTGGCCTTGACGAGGCAGAACTGTGCCGCATAGCTCCAGTATCAGTCAATACCTATAATATTACTTACTTACTTACTTACGCCTGTCACCCCTACCCGGGTATAGGCCGTCGACGAGAGACCTCCAGCAATTTCTGTCCTGTAATACCTATAATATGCACACACAAAAAAGTCGCAGATTGCCTGGGGATGCTGTATCTGCGTGGGCTTCTGAGAATCTATGACTGACCGGCAGGAAACTAGTCTGTCCCGTTAACAGATCTACGTGTCCTCTCCCAAGACGTGATATTGGAAGGATTTGTGGTTTCATCCGGTAACTGCTGTGGCGGTTTTCGTCGCTTGTGATCCGAAGGATACTTTTGCCGAACTAATCCAAAACGGACCAGTAAGCACGGCCGTGCGCGGGCCAGCAAAAGCCGACGTCGGCCCGATGACCTTTTGCTCACGGGCGTGGTGACCGACCCATGTCGTGCTTGAGTAAGCTATCTGGGGGATCTATGCATCTTGGCGATGTTCGGGGTGTCGTCTATGCTTCTCGTGCAGTCTGCTTGTCCACCGTGACTTCGCTGTCATTCGTAGTTGGGAGTCGTTCGCTGCAAACGAAACCTTACTTATGGCTAAGCATAAAGTACGTAACACTTCCTACATTTACACTTATTGCATTAATCTTGGGTCGTGGTCGTCGTTGTCATTTTACCGTGCAGGCGAGATAAGGAAATTTGTGTAATAAATCATACAAAATATAGCGGACTTGACCGCATCTCAGCGAGCTGAGAAAAGGCCTGCAAGATTATTATTATGCGATGCTACAAAGTGCTTCTTTTCGCGTTCAGTTGCAGTTTGTTACACCATCATAATTACATGTTTTGGAAGTGCGGCCGTTTGATACCGGCAACAACATACACTTAGCAGGGCTTTCGACTGCAAGAGTTATACCCATCTATTTGCAAGAGGGACAGATTTTCATGAGCCCCTGCAGGCTAGAAGGGCTCACGAAAACCTATGCCTCTTGCTGGTAATAATAGTCTCATTTTTGTCTATGCTCATAAAAAAATTAAAAGATCATTATATAGGATGAGTCCGCGGTTGCTGTTTTTTAAATGCCCAGAGGCATAGATATTCATGAGTACCTGCAGGCCACAGGTGGACTCAAGAAAATGTATGCCTCTTCTAGATAATGTCTAGACTCATTTGGGGGGTCTTAGTCCCTAAGACGTAGGAGGTAACAAGAGGATGTGTGTATGATGATTTCTCATCCAATAGGCGTAGATTTATCATGGAACCCTGCAGACTGCAGAGGTTCAGGAAAATGTGTGTCTCTCACTAGTCTCATTTTCATCACTGTTACTAAGAAGTAGAAGAGTACGGGAGGATAAGCCTAAGGTTATTTTTCGGGTACGTCACCAGTCACTTCGAGAACAGCTGTCATTAGGCTGTATGAACGAACGTTGTAGTTTGGTATTAGTCAGGCTAAAACGACGGCGATTCACTGTCGGCAACTTTCTTGAATGAGCAGAGAAACAAAATTGTAACCCCTTTATGCATGTTAATAATAACGATAGGTTGAGGCAGATTGTGTATCTGCAAACTTCGTTAGTTCAACGCCAAAGAACCCCCTTGGTCCCAGAAACATAGATTCAAAGTGGTGTCAACAAGAGGCATAGATCCTCATGAGCCCCCGCGGACGCAGGGGCTCATGTGGATCTATCCCTCTTGCAGTTGGATCTTGTTCACATTTTCTCGGCAGTCAGTGGGTTAACGTGTTGCAGTCATTGAAAAAGAGAATTGACGGTGACAATTGTCACTAAATCTCTTTAGTATAAAATACCTTTGGATATATCAAAATTCAGATATAGCAACACTCTTCCAGTGACAAATTTCGGATATGACTACATGTATAACACAATTGGGTCTCCGGAAGTTTTGTTATATATCCAAAGCTTATGTCCCATGTTCAAGTACCATTACGCGTAAATTTGAACACACATTTCAGCACCATTTGTGTTTGTTATGCCTTGTCGACACACCTACTGAAATTTAACAGTATTTGGGACACGCAGTAAAAGCACACGCGTAATCACACTTATTTATTCTGCCCAGCCGTTAGCATGTCAATCTATTTTTAGCTGTATCTCGTACTGAAAGCATTGTATTTATAGAACGGAGTAGAGTCATTGTCAAATTACTTGATATCAAAACGAAGTGTGCTGAAATGGATTCTCCTGTGTCTAAATAAACCATAACTAGACCTGTGTGTGGCGTTTCGTAACCATCTGTTACAGAAGTGTATCTTTGAAAAGTTATGGCGGTAGTGGACCTTCAAGTAAGTGTATCCAACATTGTTATAAGCGAAGTGGTTTATATCTTATATCAAGAGTGGAGTCAGTTGCCAAGTCGTCCTTGTTTGCCTGTGGTCAGACTGAGAGTCCAATGAAGAAATTGCAAACAAAGAAAGAAACACGCTTAGAGGAAATATTTATTGTGTTGCACTTGTCCTTTCTAAGCGTGTTTTTATTTTGCATTTTGCACTATTGGTCATCACCCTGTTGGTTTAATTTCGAGACTTCAGCAGTCACGAAGATCGCTGGGAAAATACCATACCTCACAGTATCACATGGCGTCAGGACATTCACGGGGTGTGAACGTTACACCCCGGGTTAAAGACGGGGTGGCGGTAATGGTACGCCGAAACCCTAAACCATGGGGGTGGGGCGGGGCTGTCTGCGCGGTTGTGCCATAATTAGAGACCTGGAAATTGCCTCCCTCTTTGAGAGAGCTCTCGTTTGTCGGAGTCGTGTTGTGAACACTGGCTTTAGGACAGGAAAAATGTCAAAGTCCTATTTGCAAGAGGCATAGATTCTCATGATCCCCTGCATTGCAGTGGATCATGAGAATCTATGTCTCTTGTTTATATGAGTCAGCTTCATTCTAACATCTGTGTCCCTCAGATAGATGTTATGGTGATTTAAAAGTGTCCGTGTACGGACACTAAGACTTCAACACCGTCATTAATTTAGAAGAAGCTATATAGTCTAATCGGTGAGACAAGAAGCATAGATTCTCATAAGCCCCTGCAGCTGCAGGGGCTCAAGAGAATCTATGCCTATTGTTTGTACCAACTAGCTCTATGTCCATCAAACAGAGGAAGTCATAGTACTTTCAGCGTGTGATTGTGACGACACTAAGACACTGCAACATGGCGTGTGAAGCTCCCACTAGCAAGGGATGTCAGTGCCGATTAAGTGTGGAAACTTGGCGAGAATAGCTTGATTGACGAGAAAATCCTTCCTGTCACAACGCTATTCTGTCACTTTGTCATCCGGGTGCTTCAGATAACCACAAATGTTGCGCTTGGAAGGGTAAGGTTTTTTCGCGAAACTGTCGAAATTTGAGCAAATGTATAATCATACCGATCATGGCGAAACAAAAACGTAATAATTGTCTACAAAAATTGTCAAATTTTGGATCATTTGTAATTAAATGTATGATAGCGTGATAAAAACGGTGGTGAGTCTCATCAGAAAGTGTCACAAGCTGTGATGAACTATGTACGCTGATGACATCACGTCAAGGATCCTTACCCTTAGTATCGTAAAATTTCAAACTCACACAAAGAACACTAAAGAACTGACGAACAATATAGCACAAATAACTATTTAAAGCAAATTACAGAAAAATTTCATAACTCGGCAAGTTAGACGCAGTCGAAAGTCACAGGCCGTTGCCGGAAATAAATTACAAGTTGTATTGTCTTTTTTAAGTAAAAAAAAAAGTCATTTCATTGTAATTGACAAGGATAAAAAGTAGAAAACGTCAACATTTTGCGTGTCGGTAGCGGTTTAGTCGCGATGAACTTCCCGTAGGAATAATCGCGACTAACTGAAACCGCTACCGACACGCATCCGTTATAGATTTAAGCAGGCGTTCGTTTGCGCTCCCCTTTGTCCTTGACATGCACACTAGTTAAGGTTTATTATCGCTATCATTTTTCTCGGTAGAGTTTATCGTTCAGATAAAATGCATTGTACATGTAGCCTACTGCCAGGTAAATGAAACCCAACCCCGCCACAGCCGCCGCCCCACAAGGCAGGTTCTGATCACTGCCAGCCTGCTCATCTGGCGCGCGGCGGGGTTTTATATCGCACTTAAAACCGTGCACTCGGGCCCCAGAACAATCGCTTACCCATCGCAACGGTGTCGCGTAAACTCT
This sequence comes from Semisulcospira habei, assembly GCA_036245525.1. Classification (NCBI taxonomy): domain Eukaryota; kingdom Metazoa; phylum Mollusca; class Gastropoda; family Semisulcospiridae; genus Semisulcospira; species Semisulcospira habei. Next base: position 115,228,603 of record BTPG01000006.1, on the reverse strand, counting down.
TTTAATGCCTAGCAAAACCTCGCTGACAATGACCTCTTACTTGAAACGTGGTGTGAGCAAGAATAGGGCCCTTCTATGGAGTGTAAGGCGAGAACGACTATTAAATGCTCGCTTTCAGCCCTAAACCCCGTGTCTAAGTCCTCTGTCTGAAGCACAAAATGAATGGAATGGATAGGGGTGCTTTGCAGCAAGACACATAGATTTCCATGGCCCCCTGCTGACGCAGGGGGCCATGAAAATCTATGTGTCTTGCAGGGACTTATGACAATCTATGTGTTTTGCATGGGCTCATGACAATCAGCGTGTCTTGAACATAAAGGTATTTTGCTGTAATGAATTGTCGCTTTCAGGCTTATCAGTCCACAAAGCAGCTGGGCACAAGCACCACACATCTTTATTGATAGCAATAATTAAGTTATGTTGACTGGTTTTTTTTATTGACATGAAATGAAATTGAAATGTACTGTCATTTTAAAGTTGAATCGGTCACATTATAAGTCTGATGACATGTTTACGGACCATTTAATGGTTCCAAACATTTCATCGACATTATCAGTGTCACAAATATTCTGAACGATGAAAGCGTGATATAAAACACAAATGAATTGAACTGCGGACTTAATTTATCATCTTGGCTGCTTCTGACTGGTCCTCAATGTCGGAATGAATGCTGAAAATTGTACGTGTCACATATGTTGTTACGCTTCACTTATCGTCGTCTACCTATCATAAATCAAGTGTATCTTAGCTCACTTCCTGTGACGTACCTTCAAGTTTTAGTAAATAAATTTGCATTTCATGTCAATTTAAGCGGTTAACGGTCAACATGCAATACTTGTCAACAAACACGGTTAACGGTCAACAGCCAATACCTGTCAACAAACACGGTTAATTGTCAATACCCAATATTTGTCAACGAATACGGTTAACGGCCAACAACCAATTACTTATGAACGAACACGGTTAACGGTCAATATCAACACTTGTCAACGAACACGAGATCATGAGGTCTTTTGCCTATTGCAGTTGGGTGATGTTCGCATTTTTACGGTATTGAAGGAGCCGGAGTTATTACACTACTAATGCAACCTGTTTTGAATTATTGGAAACACTGACCAACAAAAGAAATGCGTCATTTTTGGAATCATCGGAAACACTAAAGTGTTTCCGAATATTACCAAAATGTCGCATTTCTTTCGCTCGTAATAATAATAATAATAATAATTACGGTATTTATAATGCGCTTATCGTATAATAATTATAACTCTAAGCGCGCACTCACAACTCGCGCACGCATGCGCACGCTTTAGACGACTCACGTACAACAAATGGTGAAATATATTGCGACAGTCATCTTTTGTGGGGAGTGTGGTGATATAGTGCTAGAACTGTTGAAAGAGGTGAGCTTTGAGGGCGGACTGAAAGGAGGAGAGAGAGTCTTTCTGACGGAGAGAGAGTGGGAGAGTGTTCCAGGTGGATGGACCATAAACTGAGAAGGCGCGGGTGCCGAAAGTGCTGAGTTTGGTGCGGGGGATGTGGAGACAGAGAGGGTCGGAGGCGGAGCGGAGGGAGCGGGAAGGAGTGTAGGGGTGAAGTAAGTTGGAAAGATAGGCAGGAGCGCAGTTGTTCAGGGATTTGTAGAAGAGAGACAGAATCTTGTATTGGATACGCTGTGGGATGGGAAGCCAGTGAAGAAGTTTGAGCAGGGGTGTGATGTGGTCGGATTTTTTCTTTCTGAGGACGAGGCGGGCAGCATTGTTCTGGATGCGCTGGAGAGTGGAAGTGGTAGAGTGAGGGAGGCCGGAAAGGAGAGAGTTGCAGTAGTCAATGCGAGATAGAATGAGAGAGACAGCAAGTTTGGTGGCAGCTTCGGTGGTGAGGTATTTTCTGATCTGACTGATGCGGCGGAGGTGAAAGTAGCATGCCTGGGCAGTGGCGGAGACGAAGCTGGTCATGGTAAGAGAGGAATCAAGAATAACGCCAAGGTTTTTGGCCGAGTCACTGAGGGAGATAGGGGTGCTGTCGAGTTGAAGGTGGAGAGAGGGAGGGAGCTGAGAAAGTTTCTGGCGAGTGCTTACCAACATGGCTTCCGTTTTGTTGTCGTTCAGTTTAAGCTTGTTTGCTGTCATCCAGTTTTTCACGTCTTCATAGCAGTCAGCCGTGCGAGTCAGTAGTGACTGAGTGTTGTCGAGTTTGTCTTTGTCTAGTAGTTGTGAGTCGTCGGCGTAGAGGTGGTGGCGTATGTGGTGAGACTGTATGATGTTGGACAGGGGGGAGGTGTAGAGTGTGAAAAGGACCGGGCCCAGGACGGACCCCTGTGGTACTCCGCAGGAGAGCGTGACTGGGTTGGAGGAATCCAGACCAGGGTGACTGCCAAGCGTGTGAAATGCAAAGAAGTACCCAACGGAGAAAGAAACACGCTTAGAAAAAACGGTACAACACAATTTATTAATATTTCGGGTAAATACCCTTTGTCAAAATAGACAAACAAACAGACACATTAGCCGCTACTTATCTTCAGAAGATAAGTAGCGGCTAATGTGTCTGTTTGTTTGTCTATTTTGACAAAGGGTATTTACCCGAAATATTAATAAATTGTGTTGTACCGTTTTTTCTAAGCGTGTTTCTTTCTCCGTTGGGTACTTCTTTGGGTTGGAGGAGACGCCGTCAATGGTGACGGACTGCTGTCTGTCGGAGAGGTATGAGAGAAACCAGGAGTGAGCAGAGTCAGTGATGCCAAAGGAGTGACGAAGGCGGTGGAGGAGGATAGAGTGGTCTATGGTGTCGAAGGCGGCAGAAAGGTCGAGTAGCGTAAGAAGGGAGATGTTGCCTGAGTCGGTGGAGAGAAGCAGGTCGTTTAAGATGTGTAGAAGGGCTGTTTCAGTGCTGTGGTGTTTGCGATAGGCAGACTGGAATGGACTGAGGAGGTTGTTGTCGGCAAGGTGGAGGTTGAGCTGGTTGAGAACAACCTTCTCAAGAAGCTTGGACAGGAAAGAGAGATTGGAGACTGGGCGATAGTTTTTTAGTTCGTTTGGGTCGAGGTTGTGTTTTTTGAGGAGAGGACGGACGATGGCGGACTTGAAGATATCAGGGACTGAACCGTTCTCAAGAGATGTGTTGATGATGTCGGTAATGAAGGGCAGAAGTTTTGGAAGGCCGTCCCGGTAGAGAGAAGCTGGGAGGGGGTCTAGTTCGCAGGTTTTGAGAGGCATGGACTTTATGGTTTTGAGGACTTCTTCTTGAGAGACGGGGCGGAAGGACGAGAGGGGGGTGCCGGAAAAGGGGGTGTCGGGAGGGCAAGGAGGGGAAGGCAGAGAGTCAGCATATTCTATATTTTTCGACCGCTTTCCTAAACACGTCTTTTCCTAATCTAGTCTTCAGAGAACAACTCTCACATTAATTGTCCCGCGAAGGCAAAAAACAACAAAACAACCCCCCACCCCCACCCCCCACCCCCACCCCCCCAAAAAAAAAACAAAAAAAAAACAAACAAACAAACAAACAAAACAACAACCCAGTAAGCCATTATTTTGAGAACAGCAATGTTTTCCTTGTAATATAATAAAAAAAATCTTTCTGTTCACAAAAATTGACTTACCTTTTTTTCTGTACACAGCGCAGTTTAATGTCAATGTGCAAAAAGATTAAATTTCCTATCAAAGGTTATCTTAGTAAATGCTTGTATTCTACAACTGCACTTACAGTACATGTTTCTTACACCATAAAGATGTACGTGTATGTGAAAAGCGAGATGTTTGTTAAAAGCGAGATTCTGATTGTAATTCAATGATAACCTCGCCTTTCCCCAAAATGGACTTATTGTCTTTGTCCTCCATAGGGCAGATGTGCTTCTTTAACAAAAACATGTATCTTTAACTGATTCAGCCCCGACACACCACAGCAAGACATGGATCGAGCATAAAAGTTCAAGGGTGGTGCCAGAATAGCATGGCGTCCATGGGCGCCTAGCTATTCTAGCACCACCCTTAAACTTTCATGCTCGATCTGTCTCTAGAATTGTAATACAGTCCGTCAGAGGGCAACTTCAAAATTTGGAGATTTCGGTCCCGGGGTGGAATGTGTTAACAAAAACTAGCATAAAACACCGAGGGCAACGAAGGGTGGACGCATGGCTTAAGGAGTATAGCCTGTGGGTGTCAGGGGCACGTTACGCACTCATTCTCTGCTCCCGGGCGCTGGTGTTAGCTTCCCCTTGGCACAAGTCGCTCCGAGCCTGCGTTTTTGTTCTTTACTAGGTGTCGCTTTCACGTAGCGGGGTGTAGAAGTTCTGTTACAGATATGGAGCGATTAAACAGACAAAAGGGCTTAGTTTCATCAGCTAACATGGTTTTTCCATGCTCTATGTCCGTTTTTGTGCGAGTGAGTCAGTAAAGTATTGTGCTGTGCAGTACTTGCGTGCCTGCAATAAAAGCAATAGGATGCGTTAAGGAGAGGCCGAAGCTAAATGCTATTCTTTTTTTTTAATGCAATAAAATAACAGCAATGTTCAGCGAGTAAACGGTCATTGGGCCTACGTCGGCCGCAGTCGGCCCGCGCACGACCGTGCGCGGGCCGACTGCCGCCGACGTAGGCCCGAGTATTTTTTCGCTTGCTGGGAACCGGTCGGGTATTTAACTTGAATACCCCGCGAGCTGCTGGCAAGAAACGAACTTAGATCTTAACCCGGTCAGTGCTAGCTGACGCAGACAGTGTTACTGAAGTCTTCGTTGACTCAATATCAAAAACCCCAGCTGTCGCAGGAACATAGATTGAAAGTGGTGTCAGCAAGAGGTATAGATCCTCATGAGCCCTCGCTACTGCGGGGCTCATGATTATCTTTACCTCTTGCAGCTGAGTGGTTTTCAATTTATCTTTTTTTTTTTTTTTCTTATTGAAAGGTGAAATCAAATTTAGGCCAACCTTTTGGAACTGATCGCACGACCCCTGAGAGTTTTTAAAGCATGGAATCTCACTATCAAATGCACTGTTGCGAGAGACCCCGCAATCGATACGTAGGACTGATGATACGAAGGATTATCGAGACGATGAAAAACTATCGATAGGACTATTAGGTCCTTGGACTAGCAATACATAGGACTATCGATACGTAGGACTATCTGCCATATGTAAGACTATTCCCAGTGAGCAAAAATCCTCGGGCTCAAGACGGAAGTGCACGGCACAACTGCGGCCGTCATGGGCCCGAGGACGTTTTCGCTACTGGAGTTGGTACTTTACTCTTTCAGCCCCGACACATAGGCGCCAAGCTATTCTGGCACCACCCTTGAAGTATCATGTTCGATTTGTCTCTAGAATTGTAATACAGAGGGCAACTTCAAAATTAGAGGATTTCGGTCTTGGGGTAGAATGTGTTAAGACTATCGATACCCATATAAGTTTCTCCCACAGTTTCGGGAGTGGGGTGGGGGTCGGGGTGTGGGTGAGGGGGGGGGGGGGGGCTTGAGGATCTATGCCTTTTGCTAACAACATTTTGTATCTATGTTTCTTGGAGGGGGGGGGGGGTCTGTTTGGCACAGATTTAACACAGCTTTCAGAAACACAGTCTACATCCACCTGCAGTGGAAAATCTCAGTAAACAGTTAGCGCTGACGCTAGGCAGACAGGTGAACTTAACACATTCTAGCCCAGGACCGAAATCTCCAAATTTTGAATTTGCCCTCTGAAGGACTGTATTACAATTTTAGAGACAGATCGAGCATGATAGTTCAAGGGCGCCAAGCTATTCTACATTCTCAACTATCATGCTCGATCCATGTCTTGTTGTGGTGTGTCGGGGCTGAATGAGTTAATAGCATGTGTGACGAAGCATAGTTTAACCCGTTGCGTGTCAGTAGCGGTTTCAGACTCGATGATTCCTGCAGGAATCATCGAGTCTGAAACCGCTACTGACACGCAAACTGTTAAAGATGGCGCCAAATGAAATACGTGTCTGCATTCAACTTTGTGTCTACGACTATAACTTAACAAAGTCGAAAGATCTGTCTGCCTGTTTGTCTTTCTGCCTGATCGACTGTCTTGGAAGTGTTTTTATGTCTGTCTCCTTCCATGCCAACACACCGCCAATCCCCCCTCCCCTCTACATCCTCTCGACACACACAGGATCAGACACAAACACAGAGCCGTTTGAGCTCACATATCTCAGATAGGCCTATTTGTTTTCATCTCTTTCCTTTTTTTGGTATGTATCTTACATGTATGCTTTTGGAGAAAGATGCCTATCGGGTAGATTACCTGTACTAAAACCAATACACCATGAAAAAACTCCAGACTATCCCTAGTGTAGATGCACTGTCTAGATTAGCCACCGCACCAAAAAATATTAAGCCGATTAAAGCGCGGCCACCATGCGCAGTCATGAAGCACTCAAGGGAAGATAGCAGTCCACACTGCTTATCTGCCCTTGCCCTTCTCAGTGAGCCGATATTCGATGCGATTTTCGAGAGCTCAGTCTCTCAGTCAACTCCTACCATGAGCAAGAGGTCTAGATCTTCATCTGCCCGTGCTTTAGCAGGGGCACATGAGAATCTAGGCCTCTTGCTGGGAGAAATGTGCACATTTAGATCTCTGGCCACCGAAAGGTGTCGGGGTTTGAAATTTAGATCTAACAAAAAGAATCAAGTTGCGGTTGATCACAAGATCCAAACTCCACTATCGGTTTTCGCCGTGTTTGCTTCCAGCTCCTGTGCATATTTTCAAATTAAAGTGAGACTGCATTTTGTGTGTTAGCAAGCTTTTTTTTATTCTAAGGAGAGAGGAAGAGAGGGGAAAAAAGAGATACGATTGTTGTCCCAGTTTCGATTTTTCCACCACGGGTTTTCCTCGACTCTGTTAATTTTTTGTTTTTCTTTTGTTTTCCGTTGCCGATTGCCTCTTTTCTGTTGAAGTATTGAGGTGCTCAGAGATATAGAGTTCAGCGCTGATTTTTATCGCTTGTACAACATTGAAGAATGACGGCGCAGCAAACAGAAATTTTATAAGAGTTTGTACCTTTTACTCACCCAAAGCGCCCCGCATCAATAGCTGTGGAAGTGAGCATAACGTTGCCGCCGACAACGCTATACGACACTTCCGCAGCTATTGATACGGGGCTCCTTGAATGAGGTAACCATTTTGTGTCGGTAGCGCATTATACGTATGTGATTCCAGCAGAAATCACCTCGACAGACTGCGCTACCTACAGTAGAAGAGGTTGATCTAGCATCTGAATGTCTCACTGACAAACTTAACTGTTTTTGATTGCTATAAACTGAAATGTCAGTCAGGCTAAAATGTAATCTTGCCTGATGGCAAGTGTGCATAAAGAATACAATATACAACGGCCACAAACTATTAAGTTGAGATTTTTTTTATTGTCATACACTTTTCACAAACGTGGACTTAACCCTTCGTCTGTCGGTAGCGATTTTTGTCGCGATGATTCGCGACAAAAAGTGCTACCGACAGTCAAAGGGTTAAAGCCTATTGTCTTATGCTTTCACAAGGCAGACGTGTGCTGGTCTTTGGTTTTGGAATTACGGCCCTCGTCCGTTAGGTCCAAACTCACAGACATAATAACAACAATAATGATAATGATAATGATAATAATGATAATGATAATGATAATGATAATGATAATGATACTGATACTGATACTGATACTGATAATGATAATGATAATGATGATGATAATGATAATGATAATGATAATAATATAATCTTATACAGCGCAATATTTCCACAAATAATAATAATAATAATAATAATAATAATAATAATAATAATAATAATAATAATAATAATAATAATAATAATAATAATAATAATAATAATAATAATAATAATAATAATGATAATAATAATAATCTTATACAGCGCAATATACCCACAAGAAAGGCTCAGAGCGCTCTACATCTAGATAATCGAAATAAGTGGATACAGTAAAGTACAGACGATAAACACACATAAACATGTCCAAGTTCAGGTATAACTTGCTGGGTGCATATTGTTCTGTATTAAACAGAAACGGATTACTCAGCACATTGCATTGAGCTGCCATGTAGTCTTCCCTAATCCGTCAGTCTGTGATTTTATGAGTCATCGTTAAACAAAAGCGTGTTTTGTACTCTTCGCCCTGTCCCCGTTAGCACCTGTGCAATAGGTCTCGCTTTTATGGCTGACGTAACAATCGAGAAATCGTTCACCATCTTTAAAAAAAAAAAAAAATATATATATATATATATATATATATATATATATATATATATATATAATAAAATATAATATATAATATATATATATATATATATATATATATATATATATATATATATACTCAGTCACTGCCGGAAAGTACCGCACCAAGAGGCACAGAACCTCATGAGCCCCCGCGTGCTCACCGATGGGAATATTTTGCGCTAAATTCGCTATGCGTTCAAATATACACTTTTCGTCAGAATGGCAGTGAAGGGGTTAAACGACTGTTGCAGTACCATGCATAGTAATATACTACACAAACAGAGTAAGACGAGATTAACTTTGTTTCTATCACCAATATATTTGTTTAGCGCGGACCGACCATGCCTGTACCGCCATCTGTAAACGTTCGACTTTGGAAGATCAGCGGCACCGAATTAACCCTTAACTGCAGAGAAAATGACGTGAACTCAATTCAACTGCAAGAGGCATAGATCCTCATGAGCCCCCGCGACTGCGGGGGCTCATGAGGATCTATGCCTCTTGCTGAAACCAATTTGTATCCGCGTTCCTTTGACGGTTATGGCTTTTGATCGTTGAACGAACACACATTTCAGAAACAAAATTTGCGTCCTGTGGCAAGGAAGTTGTGAAATCAGTCCGAATAAACTTGTTGGTGGGTAGTAATGATGGTGATGGTGGTAATGGTGATATTGTTGTTGGTGATGTTGTCAGTTTGACTCACGATGGTAGCGGAACAAACAGCACTTCCGGTGAAAGGTTTAGGGAAGTATACTTGACACAATGATGTTCCACCCACAATGAAATGCGCTGCATATCTTTCCTCGTAAACAACACAAAAACACACTACTTCAACATTAGATTACAAAGTAAAGTAGGTAAAAGCACTGTCAGGGGAGAGAAGTGTGCATGATCGGCCAATGATCATAGATCTACTTTGGTCAAAGCACACACAAAATATAAATAATAAAAACAGGAAAGAGGGGGTGCGGTGCGCTAAGAAAGTGACTTGAAGCAATGCATATGGAACCCCCCCCCCCCCTCCCGAAGGGGGGCGTATTACATATCCCACTGTTCCATCCCCTTGGTGCATGGAAATTTAAATCTACGTCCCCCGAGGGACATGCACACTTCTCTCCCTTGACAGTGCTTTTACCTACTTTACTTTGTAATCTTCCTAAAATATTAGCACTGGCAGTCTCCCCTTTTCTTTTCATTTATTTCTACAATATCGACTGCAACCCCTTCCCCCCTTTTAGTAGGTTCTCTCTTAGGGTGTACGGAAATTTAGCTCTAGGTGGAGGCATGGAATGTATGCCCCTGCAGACACCACAGTAAAATGTGGCTGTCTTTGCAGGTAGGCCAAAGTTCCTGCCTGCCACCAGTATGCCGAATGGTGTGCTGACGAGGTCGCCGATATCGAAACAGCTATCCACACCGGCTAAATATGGGGGACCTAGATTTAAATTTCCATGCACCAAGGGGTTGGAACAGTGGGATATGTGATACGCCCCCCTTCGGGGAGGCTTTCATTATGCTTTACTTCCTGTCACTTTCTTAGCGCACCCTCTTTCCTATCTTTTTTTTTTTTTTGGTGCTTTGACCAAAGTAGATCTATGATCGTTAGTCGATCATGCACACTTCACTCCCCTGACAGTGCTTTTACCTACTTTACTTTGTAATCTTCCTAAAATATTAGCACTGGCAGTCTCCCCCCCCCCCCCCCCCTTTTTCATTTCATTTATTACTTCAACATTAGATAGCCCTGGTCACCGTCATTAAACTGCAATTCAAGATTCCGAATACTTACATTGTGACCTTGACATGCATGCCTGTTCAGAAAGATGTATATGTATTTCAATTTCACTCAGCTGGCTCCCTTCTCGTCAAAGAGTACGTTCCACAAGCCCCCCCCCCCCCCTTACCCCCCCCCCCCCAAAAAAAAAAAAAAAAAAAAAAAAGTCAAAAGAAAAAAAGAAATGGATTTAAAAATTACCGTTTAAAGTTAAGATTTGCTCTCTTGCTTTTATTTTGGTGTTGTCAAAATATGAACTGTTCAGAACTGTTCAGTAAAACTCTTTTTTGTAGGCCTAAAATTGTCAAAATTGAATTCGTCACCTCGTGTGTATGTGCGTGCGAGTGCGTGTGCCTGTGTGTGTGTGTGTGTGTGTGTGTGTGTGTGTGTGTGTGTGTGTGTGTGTGTGTGTGTGAACCTGTTGTCTTTGCAAAGTAATCACTCTGTCAGTCTGTGTGTGCGTGCGTGTGTGTGCGTGTGCGTGTGCGTGTGCGTGTGTGCGTGTGTGCGTGCGTGTGTGCTTGTGTGCTTGTGTGCGTGTGCGTGTGCGTGTGCGTGTGTGTGAATGCGTGTGCGTGTGCGTGTGTGTGTGTGCGTGTGAGTGTGTGTTTGTGTCTGTGCGTGCGTGTGTGTGCGTGCGCGCGCGCAAGTGTGTATGTGTGTGTGTGTGTGTGTGTGTGTGTGTGAGAAAGAGACAATGACAATGACAATGACAATGATTCTTTATTTTACAACGGTGAAAGTTTTGGCTGGCACAACCAGAGAGAGAGAGAGAGAGAGAGAGAGAGAGAGAGAGGAGAGAGAGAGAGAGAGAGAGAGAGAGAGAGAGAGAGAGAGAGAGAGAGCGTGTATGTGTGAGTACCTGTTGTCTGTGCAAAGTAATCGCTCTGTCTGCAACATTCCCTGCCGACAGAAACAACACAGAAGATCAGGTAAGAAAACTAATTACTCTTCAACTTGACAAGCTTCCCAACACTTCTGTCTGGACGCTGTCCTTCCCACTGACAAACTCCACACCTCAACCTTTCCTCTGTGTTGAGGATGCCTGAAGTAAATGCTGCCAGCATCCGACACACCTTTGTCTTAACCCCTTTGACCTTACTGCTTTTCATGACCTACACCTCTTGTCTTTATGTGGCAGTCTTCACACGACATAAAAAAATTCCCAGTGGACACACCTGTAGAGAGAAACAACGCGGTAATAGTCACGTGCAAGAAGCGCAGATCCTCACGAGCCCCCGCAAATGCGGGGGCTCATGAGGATCTACGCCTCTTGCAACTGTGTGGCTTGCCATCCAGACTTGCACGATAAAACAAGAAGTTGCTCTGAAGTTGCGAATGGTACGGGCTGTCTCTTCAGGTCTCACACCCTGCGGTCCTGTCCCGGATGAAAAATCACTGCTCACGGCTTGCAGGAGCGAAACATCGTCATGCCATACGTCTTGATTTGGTCTGGTTTCGGTTTGTAGATATACAGCACGTCCTTCGTTATGAAGCTTGCCCATCATTTGGACACTCGGAACGTGCTGCACTCGGATCACTGCCGCATCATGTCGCGTATCCAGTTGCGGCACTGTCTTGAATGAGTTAAAGCCGGTGTGGTACTAACGCCGGGTTCTGGTTATACGATTTAAAGCAGCAAAGAACAGAAATAAAGCCACATTAATGTACGCATATTATTACCGTGCCACATCTCAGTTACGAACACGTGCACTTTAATCTTGTCTTCTTTATTTTGTTGTTGTTGTTGTAAGCACAGATAAAGTGCCCACGTTATTTAGATAATAATGACACTGTGTGTACTGAACCCTACTTACAACAACCTGTACAAGTAACGGATAGGTACCGCTGTTTGACCCGATGCGCGGGGCGCATGTACACATTTTCTGACACTAACTCACTCGATACGTGCTGCATTCGCATACGCGGCTTTAAGCCGCATATGCGAATGCAACACGTGTTCGAATGAGTTAACACATTCGTCAAGTGACGCTAGACAGATGAAAACAGAGTTTAATCCACTTTGTTGTGTGCCGTAGCTTTAGTGACCCGACTTAGTAGAGGTGTATAAAGTTACAAGGTACATGGACAAACAATGCGCGTGTAACTGAAGAGGGTGCTAAGAATATTATACGGACAACAAATTTGCACACACACTCTCTCTCTCTCTCTCTCTCTCTCTCTCTCTCTCTCTCTCTCTCTCTCTCTCTCTCTCTCTCTCTCTCTCTCTCTCTCTCTCTCTCTCTCTCTCTCTCTCTCTCTCTCTCTCAGTCCCCGAATATCTGTGCACGCTATTTAACTTCAGCCCTAGGCATCAGCTACACACGAGACATGGCTTGCTTCATTTACCCCGACCCAGGATAGATCTCTACAAGTCAAGCCTTCTATTTTCGGGTAGTTTTGTTTGGAACTCATTGCCTTTGAACATTAAATCATGTTCCGGTAAAACCCATTTTAAACGTGCTTTGCACATGCACTTCCATTCAGCCTAACTTCACAATTTGCCATATCAGAGTATTAATGCTGATTACACGTGAACGTCAAATATTTACTCTTTCTCCTTACATTTGTAAACTAATAATCCTTTGTCTTGTCGGTGTCGCTATATGCTCTTGATACTGCTGATTCTTTGACACTGTCTTAGCTGAGTATAATATTAATGCTATGCACTCATTTATTTCCCTTGCCTTTTGTGTTGGTGGCAGTTACTAATTCTCCAATACTATTTTTTTCCCTTTCATTAATTCACCTATTGTGTTTTTTCACGTAGTTTTTCTTCCTCTTCTCCTTCTTCTTCTTCTTATTATTGTTATTATTTGCATGCTCTGTTTATTTTCCTGTTATGTTGTTTGTTTACAGGACAGCTTGTAAGACAAGCATTGAGTTGCCTAATAGCTTTATCCTGAATAAATAAAGATTCATCATCATCATCATCATCATCATCATCATCATCATCATCATCTCTCTCTCTCTCTCTCTCTCTCTCTCTCTCTCTCTCTCTCTCTCTCTCTCTCTCTCTCTCTCTCTCTCTCTCTCTCTCTCTCTCTCTCCCCCCCCCCACCTCCTTAGACCCCGGCTCCCCCTTTTACTCTTTTTCTCTGGGAAAAGAAGACAAGACTATAGCCGCACCCTCTCCCGTCTACTTTCAAAAATCATTATTAGAGTGAGATGAGGTAAGGTTTACCGTTGTTTTATTGCTCGTTTTATGGTTCAGATATTAGCCGAACTATATTTACTTTATGGAGCCACCTACTTTGTATTACAACCGTACAGAAATCCGTATCGAAAGGATTTCACCACCAAAAAGATAGATATATAGACAGATATATAGACAGATAGACAGATAGATAGATAGTTAGACAGACCGACAGACCGACCGATCGATCGCTTGATCGACAGACAGGCAGACAGGCAGGCAGACAGACAGACAGACAGACAGGACGGACGGACGGACGGGCGGGCGGGCGGGCGGGCGGGCGGGCGGGCGGGCGGACGGACGGACGGACGGACGGACGGACGGATGGATGGATGGATGGATGGATGGATGGATGGATGGATGGATGGATGGATGGATGGATGGATGGATAGATAGATGACTTCGTTAAAACCCTGATTGTTAAATACATGTTTTCCTTCAACATATCGTATTTCAAACACGGTCAATAACTCTAACTTCAAAACCCTTCAAACTCCCCCTCTTCCCTCCTCCCCTCAAGCGGGACAACTCAGGCCTAAAGAGCGGCAACCCTTCAGCGCGATCCACCGTGCAATACCGATATTATCTGTTTGCCTTTACTCTTCACTGCGTCCCTGTAGGCGTGTCGCCGAACCTCACCTTACCTCCTATGCTTGAGGAAAACATGTAAATAGGTCATGCCCTTGCCATAGAGAAGTTATAGAGGGACAGGGTTTGTATGTTGTGCTCTGTTTGTTTGTTTGTTTGTTTATTTATTTGATTGTTTGTTTCCTTCTCTGTTTGTCTGCTTGTTTGTTTGTTCGTTTGTTTGTTTGTTTGCTTGTTTTCTTTGGTCGTTCGTTCGTTCGTTCTTTATTTCTTTCTATCCTTTTTGGAACAGTGATTGTCTCAAGACAGACCTCGAAGGTTTAATTAGAGTATGAATCTGGGGAGCATGATACACATTACAGCCGATGCCTCTCAGCAAGAGGCATAGATTCTCATGAGGTCCTGCGAATGCAGGGCATCATGAGAATCTATGCCTCTTGCATGTGGACTTTTTCATGGACACACGGGCTCATGAGAATCCATGCTATTTTAAGAAATGATAAATCCTATCCCTTCAGCGTGCAGGAACTCACTCTCACGGACGAGATCTTTGTAGTGTCTGATAAATCCTTTAATCAAACTCTTACAGCCTGTAGCTTCACATGAGGATCTATGACTCTTTCAGGAAAAAGAAGTTCTCACCTGCAGTCTGCTTGCAGCCGCGTTGGCTGGGTCCCACTGTTTACCTGGACGATTATCCGAATGTTGAAGTGTCACCCAAACCTGGCGGGCCCTCCCTTACAATAGGGCGATCGGAGATGAACGAGAGACTTGGTTGTGTGCCCAGCAAAACGTACCATAAGGTGTGTTGCCGTCCCAAGATTCAAATTAAAAGTCCACACCAAAAAGGTGATTATGAAACGTGCGAAAGGAAATAAGCAACACAAGAAGAAATACGCTCTGAAAAGACAAGCACACCACACACAAAATATTGTTTTGTGCGTTGTTGTTGTTGTTTTTCACGCCAAAGCGTGTCTTTCTCTCTTTGTTGGTTATGTCTTCGAAGGTCCATTTGTTTCAAAGATTTCATATTGTTGCAGCGTAGGAAATGACACCGTCGCATCTATTGATGGAAGTGTGGACAAACGAAAGGCTGTTACTGAGAGTCCAGCAAAACGTCCCATTAACTCATTCTGCCCGCGACAAACCACAGCAAGGTATGGCTCGACCACGGTAGTTCAACGGTTCATCTCCCTTTAACTATCATGGTCGATCTGTCCCCCCCCCCCCCCCCACCTTGAATTGTAATGCAGTCCTCAGAGGACAACTCCAAAATGTGGGTATTTTGTACCTCGGGCAAAATGAGTTAAATCTGCTGCTCAATAAAAGTTTGTTGAAAAGAACTTAATATTTGTTTAGAATGTTTGAAAACATAGAAACTATCTGCAACGTATTAAAGTGGTTTTTTATTATTTTTTTTAGAGATTGAATATTTTCGAAAAAGATATTTTAACATGGTAGGTAGGTAGTTAACTCATTTAACGCCACGACCGCATTTCACAAATTTTGGAAGTGTTACCTAATGACTATGTACCAGTTGCAGGAGATGGATCGACCATAATAATTCAAGGGTACTGCCAGATGAGCTTGGCGCCAACAGGCGGGAGCTTGAATTATGGTCGCTTGAATTATCATGGTCCATTGAATTTCGATGGCTGCTCCATGTGTGTGTGTGTGTGTGTGTGTGTGTGTGTGTGTGTGTGTGTGTGTGTGTGTGTGTGTGTGTGTGTGTTTGCGTTCGTGCGTCCTTGAGTGCGTGAGCGTGAGCGTGTGCGTGTGTGCATGTGTGTGTACGGACGTAGTCTGTCTGTATGATTGTCTATTTATTCGAACAGTGTAAAATGACTACAAGTGTAACGTTTTACATATATGCTTGTACATCAACAGATTTTCTAAGTGTATCTTGTTTGTAGTTATTCTTTAGTTGTTAGTAAAGACAGCTTTGTGAAAAGACTATGTCGATGACAATGTCAATGCCTCAACCGTTGTAAAAAATACAATTTCATTGATTCATTATCATGATCGATCCCTCTCCTGTGGTAGGACATCGAGGCTAAATGGGTGAAACACAAGCGTTCACAACAAGAGCGATTAAGCTGAGTGAAATGGTGTATGCTTGTTCACGTAGCGCAACACGTATAGCTTATTGTGCCCGAGGTACGAAATACCCACATTTTGGAGTTATCCTCTGAGGACTGCATTACAA